>JASGCC010000066.1:1046979-1626979 GCA_030067915.1 Hydractinia echinata
TTTAATGTGTGTGATTATAAATTTTAAATTTTTTATTAATTTTATTATAAAAATATAATTTTTTTTAAATATAAATTTTTTTAAATGTGATCTGCTTTTCTCTTCTTTTTTTTTTGACCACCTGTTTCGTTAATTTTTTGTGTGTGTTCTTTGGAGCTTCTAAATTATATAAAACGTTTTTTTTTTATTTTTAAAATCGATTTGTCGCTTGGCCGAGAGCTGCCATAGTATACCACAATGCATTTCGACTACATTAACACGTGCGCAAGTGATAACATTTTGAAAGGGGATAGAAACCAGTCCAGTAGTAAAGTTTACAACACGTGCGCACGGAGAAGCTAATTCAAAATAGTAACTCGAGAAGCAAGACGCAACAAAAAGAAGAAACAATCCAAGGTAAATCTATTTTATGACAGTGTATGAAATGCATAGTTTGGGTAAGCACCAGGTGAATTAAGGTTCAGATTTCCTCCTTTTCATTAGAACATGTAAGGATTTCATTGGTCAAACATTTAGAACGAGAACAATGAATTGCACTTTTTTTTACAAGAACACTTAACTTGAAAAAAGCCTTCAAATGTTCTTAACTTTTTCAATGTGAAGTCTCAAAATGTCTTTAACTTGTTCTTAGCCCCCCCCCCTTTTTATATGGAAAAACGTGTAATAACAAACGGATACTGATCAGTTTTGATGTTGTACTGTAAAATACGCCCGAGGTCAAAAGTACAGACGAGCCTTGACTAAGGGCTTTGTATTTTACAGTGCAACATTAAACCAGTCAGTTTCCGTTTTATACCGGACTGTATCTTATCTAGACAAATATATATTCCTTTGTGAACAGAAAAAAAAACAAAAGCTATATTTTAAGTTGCTATTCTTTAAGCCACCAAGGAAAGAAAAAAACGCATGTTCGATTTTATACTTTTGGAATCAAGATCGTTTCGACTTCAAACTTTGTAAGTTCACAAAACAAATTCGAATCATTGTTTATGTGAACTTGAAACGAAATATGGTTTTAGGTGAGCTACTTTTATACTAATATATTACAAAATTCTTCTCTTTACGACAAAACTATAACTTGGATAGCCATTTTTTTCCCGCGAAATATATCAAAATAAAGTTAAAGTGAGTAATTAAAGATATTTATTAAAGGACGCTACAAATGAATGAGATCTTTTATAACCAAAACAACTGGCTTCATATTGTCCTTTTCAGCTGCTATTACAGGTTGTAATCTTTCTACTATCTGTTTGTTTTATATAGAGACGCAAATTAACCTGCCCATTGTCTTGTGTATGTCGGAAAAAACCACCCATGGGAGTTGCGGAAAATTCTTTCTTAAGAGTGTGAAACACGTTTTTCTAAACACTGGTTTCTACTATATTATGAAAATTTTTATGCTTCTTTTTATTCAGAATGACTGATTTTAAAGCTTTCCGAAAAGCCGTTGCTGCAAAAAGAACAAAACCAACCACGTCAGCTGGAAAGGGCAAGTTTTGTAATAAAATAAAAGAAATTTTGGATAGGCAAGAAATTGTAGTGCAAAGACTAACGAGTGACGTGCAAGGGAAGGCGCAAAAGTATTTGACGATGGGTCCGCAGGAATTCGTCTCCTATGACTACGAAGAAGTTTCCATTGAGAACATTAAAAAAGCATGTTTTAAATTTTTTCGCATAGCAAACTGTGATGTGTTGGTTGGAGAAAGAGGTCCGAGCGCCAACAACAACAACCATACATATTTATAGATTGAACGTTGGTGGAGGGAACTTCACGAAAGACTGGAAAGTTTCTTCAAACCTGGTTTAAATGCATTAAAAGAAAACAAACCATTACGACCCCACGTGTTGAAAAACACAGGTAAGACATTGCCGCAACCACAAAATGATGCAGGTAATCCTGTCTGATACGTTCTTTTGTTATTTTTAGGGCTGCTCTTGCATATATTATGGTTCCGCTCATACAAAGAGAGTTGGATTTATTTCGGACAACAGTATGGAACACGCACAGAATAAGACAGCAGAAAGACACATTCCTGCCTTCTGGAGTCCCGGATCATATATACGAGTTTCCTGAAAAATACGGTCTTACTCAATGTGGTACGTCTATAACTGACTCGGTTAAGGATCTATCTGCTCGATATAAAAGTAAAATATTGTTTTTATTATTAGGACACTCACTCACAGTTGCTCAAATTGAAGAAGTCATGATACAATCAGGTCTTGATGTTGTGGAAGATGATTTCCTGACCATTGAAGAAAGAACATCACTACAAACGTATTTGAAAGATCCTCTCGATCTTGAAGCGAAGGAATTCAGCGAAGCTTACAAATATGTTATAGAAAAACTGCGGTTTATATTTAAAATACATTAACCGATACGTTATTTAGACTATTTTTTTGTACAGACCCTTAATCCAAACCACGCCACTCTTGAAATAGCGTCTGAGTAAGGTAAGGGCCTAAGCGCGAAGTTAAGTCCGTGTCTAACAATACACGAGCTTATGACATTATAGAAACCAGGTGTACCTGCTAATGACAATAAAGCAACAAGATGTCTAACACTGCATGTCGTTATGACAATATAGAAACCAGGTGTTCGAATTGCATTATGGTATACTATGGCAGCTCTCGGCCAAGCCAGATTTTAAATTTATTTTTAAATTCAATTTATTTTTTTTAAATTAAAAACTTAAAAGTAAATGAAAACAAGTTTAAATTAAAATTAAATTAAAAATAAAACGAAAACAAAATAAAGTTGATTTTTTATGCAAAGTAAAATTAATTAAAATAGAAAAAGCAAATTAAAAATAAATTGAATAAAAGTAAAAGTAAAATAAAAGTTAATAAATTTAAAACGCAATTAAACAGAGTTTTTCGTGTGGCAGTTCTCGGCCACCATAGATATCCACTAACAAATATGAACACTGTTTTTGGTTATAGCATTGAGAAAATCCTTCAAGTTGGTTGTCAACTATGCTTATACAATATTCAACATTGTGCGTTTTTACCTCTGACATGATCTACAGTTTTTTCTCTCTAGAATCTTTGACCAAATATGTTTGTTTCTACAACTCCCCATATCTCTATTATAATACTCGCTGTCCGAGCCAATGTAAAAACCGGGGGTTTTGTAATCAAAAACGCTGTTATAAATGGAGCCTATAATTATAGTAAATGACCCCCTGTCTAAGCAAATTCCGTTACTATATATAAACACACAGGCGAAAAGGATGCACGAGTACGACTGGCGATTCACCGTGGAATTTCCCACGGGCTATATTCTAGTTCTTTCTACATCTCAAACAAATATCCAGAATATTTGTTTGTTTGAGATGTAGAAAAATATATAGCAAAACAGCCTAAACCGTGCACCAGTGACGGAGAGATGAACAGACCTCTGTGGACGAGATTGGTCCCTTCTCGAGTTCAAGGAGAGGAGGGACAGTTTTCCGCTCTTCTTCAAAAGTGATCTCTGCCAAGTGGTCAACATGAATTGTCTCGATTATTATTTGATTTGATGGGGCTGTCTGCCTTTGAAATATTTGAATAATCGATGAATTCATAAACATAAAAAAAAATGGAGAAAGGAAGCCACTCTGTTTCTTTGGACAAAAACCATGGATTTATGAAGTTTATAATAAAGAATCAGATTGATAGAGATATTTTTGACAAGGAACAAAGACAAAAGGAGCAGTTGAAATGTACTGAACATAAGGAAGATTCACGTGCCACCAAAGAAGAACTAACTGTTGAAGTTCTAAAAAGGTTTTCACAAATGTCGTCAACAGATGTCAAAGGTATGACAGCTGGCTAAAGATAATTAGCTCATGTTACTTACAGCTTTCATTAAGTTTCTAGCTGGTGGGATGAACAGTACTAAAAGTACGGCTAAACCTAAAGAACAACCTATTAATTGATTAACTTAACGTGTTGTATGTATGAATTTGTCTGTTGTAGTTAGATACCTCTGTGCCTTTCTGCCTGTACTATATGGACAAACATTTCATTAAAGTAGCATATCACAAACACTGGAATAAGAAATCTGTCATAGCTAATTTTTTGCAACTAAACTTTACAATTCCACCCATTATTCCATTTGCAACACATTCATCGTGGCATTTGCTTTGATTGCTAGCTGCAATGCTTTGACAAACAATACATGTCTTCATTCTTTTAACGCCTAACAATAGTAGCAATGTAGCATCCTAACAATTGTGACATTGTAGCAATCGTAGGAAATGATATGTTGAATATATTTTTACTGGTGGTATAGTAAAAGTGCC
Organism: Hydractinia echinata; assembly: GCA_030067915.1. Classification (NCBI taxonomy): domain Eukaryota; kingdom Metazoa; phylum Cnidaria; class Hydrozoa; order Anthoathecata; family Hydractiniidae; genus Hydractinia; species Hydractinia echinata. Next base: position 1,051,263 of record JASGCC010000066.1, read on the forward strand.
CTTTTTTGACATTATGCACAAGGACACTAGCTAATTGGTACACTTTTTTCCAGTTAAATTGTTAAAAATTTCAATACACCTTTACGATAATTCGGGAAAACTAACACTCCATCACAGCTTGTTTTGCGATCGGAGGAGGTAAACATCACACTTTTATAAGAGTTTATTAAGGAGAAAACACGTTTTTCGTGATAACTTTTCTTGTCGCGTTTTGTTTTTAATGAAAAGTACACATAAGTTGTATCTTATTATTATTAACGTTTCTTGAAAATTTGAAAGAAATTGATACGACGGAAGTTAAAAAACTGGAGAAAACACGCTTTCGTCTCTAACAAACTCTCATAAAAACACGATTTTTACCTCCTTTTTTCCGATATTGTAAAACGATGGAGAGCCATATGAATGCATGTACAATTGAATTATCGTAAAGGTGTATTGGAACTTTTATTTCTCCCTTTAAATTCGAATTATACAAGTTGCATAATATGCAATACAGTTTTATACTGTATTTATTTGTAAATATCAAGTGCTGCATTTTTAAACAAAAAGAAGGATGTGGAGTTTTATAAGTAATTTTTACAGCCATTAAATTTATTATTAACTGTTAAAAACTGTTCTTAAAAGTGACTGTCTTTAATTAGGCATCTCACCAAGGTTTTTAAAGTAGTGATAATGTAAACAGTTAAACTTCATTACAACTTTCTGCACCTAAAAATCAGAGCAGTTTCCAAAAAAAAATTAAGGTCTTGTATCCCTTTAACCCTATTTGGTCCAAAATGTCACTATCTGCTTAAAATTCAATTACTTTAGTTCTAGAGTTTTTACATTCTGTTTGGAGTTTCTGGAAGCTAAATAAAAGTTATTTAACATATTTTCCGTTTTTTACACAGATCGCATAAAAAACTGCCAAAAATTGCCCGGAAATCCGGTTTATTTCGATTTTCGGGTAAAATACGAAAAAATTGGGAAATCAGATTAATCACGTGTCCAAAACATGCAAAATGATTCTTCTTGATGAAACAAAGTTGTGTTGTAAGTTTCAAGTTCTAACGATAATCCTAACAAGAGTTATTATATTTTCCCCATTATAAGGGTTTCATAGAGATTTTTAGGGGTAGTTTCGAGTAATAGCCAATATCAAAGCCTCTGAACGGTATGGCACCTAAAAATTTGGCATACAGGTGTCTAATAGGTAAATATTGAAACTCATATATTTTTTTGTACAATACTTGAGGCCCTTTTCTTTTGCAAGCAGTTTTATCCCACACATCAATAAAATCATTTAATAAAAGCTAAAAGGCATTCTTATCTGGCTCAAAGTTATGTTTTAACCTTTTTTTTAAATGCATGATATACCATATATAAATAAAACAAATCATATATGATTTATTTGCTTGCTTTAAGGATAATGCAATTATTAAAATGCTTTAAAAGAATTGTGAAATATTTCACAAAAATAAATTTCCCTGATAAGACTTTTGAGTTTCCAAGATCCTAAACTTACACAAAAAGACCCAAAATTCACGAAACTTATAAAATTTTGTCCATATGAAAATTTGTGCTTTTACAGTTTGCTGTTGTGTGGAAAAAAAATCATCTTGACCCAAGCTTATCGTCCTGTTTTTACTTTCAACTTGGCAAAAATTTCACTTAAAATTAAATATTTTATTAAATAAACCCATTTCCTTTTCCTAGGAGTTGACTAAGAATAAGGCACTATAATTCTCAGGTTATATATTTGGTCTTGTTTGGTATAAGTGCCATACTTATACAAGGGTGTAAAGAAGAGCTTTAAATGCATTTGCCTTTTAGGCATTCTGTTGAGAAAGCAGCACCAATGTAAACTTTACCAAGGTTAACCTGGGTAAATCATCAGTTTTAAATGATAACGGTAGTATCTAAACATGTTTTAACAATAATATATTTCTTTTAGATGAACTATTATTTAATTTGGAATTCCTTACAAAACATGGAAATATTGTGCAAGTAAAGGTAAATCAGGTACGTAAGCTTTCTTTCTTTCATTGTGTTTGAAATAAGTATATGGTGCTCTTTTGAGATTTTACTCCTTTATTTGTTACTGTGTTTTTATTAAGATGTAGAAAAACATTTATTTTAGAATGACTCACCGCAATGTGTTGTTGAAAATGTAACTGAACAATATCATTTGAGAGATCAAGTTAAAGGTGCGTTGCTGCGAAGAGTTTCTGAAGAAATACAAAAGCGAAGACCGCAAGGGGAGTGAATTTTAATGGTATGGAATTAACTTTTAATGTGTGCATATTTTTCACACGAACAACAGAAAGTTAACGCAAACTCTATAAAGCGAAGATATGGGGTTAGTAACTTTTGCGGTAATAATTTTTTACCAAATATTTGCCCCGAAAAATACAATGTTTATGTTACGGGCAAAAATTCGCCACGTATCCCGACTTATGGCAGCTTTTTAAATATCCATTTTAACCTGTTAGCCTAAAAAAAACAACTTTTAATCCTGTTTTTTTGCGCGACAAATCACGAAAATTTGTGCTCGCAAAGTTAAGAAAAAACAAACTGTATATATATATATAGTAAATGATATTTTTATATATACCATATATATATCGGAGGAAAGATTATACTACCTATAGGAACATTTAAAATATTTATTATATTGTGAATTTGACATGTATCATGCCTTACATTGCCGTATTTACTTAAATTTTAGTTGTATTAACTAGTAATTTTTAATGTTAACCTATATATTTATGAACAAAGTTTTATACATACAAAATACAGTTTATTTATATTTAAATCATTTTTCTTGTTCTTCTTCTCCAAAAAATACGAGATTTAGTTATGTGTACACACGTATAAACATTTAAGAACACAGTATATTGACAAGTATTATTTAACAGTAGCAGGGTGGCCACAGATTTGAAACTTTAACATTTTTAGGTTTCAGGGTCAAATTTGGGGAAATGAGACTGAAAAAGTATAAAAACTATTCCATATTGTAGATTTGGCAACATTTCAGGAGGAAATAAAGACTTACTTACTTATAATCGAGCCGTTCTTTCTTTGAATGTCAGGGGGGCAGTTTATTTCAAATTGCAGTAATAATTCAAGAGGCTGTTGCCAGATAAACATATGCTCATTTTTTTGTCTCAAACCCTGTGTATCCACTGAAAAAAGATTCAATGTCGCCAAATTCGCCATAATTTGTCCTGTATATAATTTGATTTATAATATCACCGATGCTTCCAAATGCCCTATGGATTTTTAAGCAAAACATATTTTCATCAGACACGTTTCCCTATACGAAATCATTTGCTATACAAATAAAAACCCATGTTGACAACACAGAAAAAAAAGTGGGAAAAAAGAATTGAATATTTATTCTTTAAATTTACAAAATCGATTCTAGGATAAGCTGGTAAAAAAATCTATAATACTCTTTATTTATTGAACAACTACAGAATAGACGAACTACCATGAAATTTAATTCATCGCATTGGACAGAGCTGAAAGATATAAAGATCGCAATATATGACTAAATACCTTTTTATCTCCAATAGGACCCTTCTTTCCACAACAGGAAATATTGGATTCATTTTTTTTTTTGCCGTTGGTCTAACCTTTTTTTTGTAAGAATCAGTAAAATATAAAAATGAATTATGAAAAGCGAGATTACATCTGTTGATAATGGAACTAATTTTTTTAAACAATAAAAACTCAACCGTTAAATACTTATAAAAATCACAGTATACAAAATACAACGCAGAAACACAATTTTTTTACAAAACATTAAACGTCCATGCACCAACCCACCTGCACGCTGTCCCAACACAAAACACGAAACAAAAAAAGTTTTGGGAAAGGACTCGCTCCAATCTTACACGGTTCAAATATTTATAACAATGTGATTTGGAATTTGAATATTCTCATACAATGTAAAAACATAAACATCTATTTGCATATTTAAAACAAAAAATACACCTCGGTCAATCTCGACTAGACAGCTTGCTAAAAGAACTTTAAGCTGAAAATACAATGAGCCTTTAACGATAACAAATACAAAAAATGTCTAGCTGAGAATGACTTTAAGCTCATATTGACACTAAGTCACGATTTAGCTTAAATAAATAAAACACAGAACAAGACACAACAATAATTAATTTATCTTCTACACAATAATTTCCACTGGGGATAATTTAAAACAAGTCCAGCCTTGAAGGAATACCTTAAGGATTATTATATCTAAAACTATTGCGACATAAATTATTGCGATTTAAAGGTAAAAAAAATTGATTGATTTTGCGACAAAAATCATTCTGATTCAATGCTTTTCTATTTTTTTGAGAAATTTTGAGCAAAAATTGCAATAATTTATGCCACAATAATTTATGTTCGCAATAATTGTGTCCCTAAGGTAAGCATAAATAGCAAAACCTAGAACCCATTCTTCCACTTACCAAGTAAATAACTAAGCTCAAGTGTAAACGTGGGTTCTAGACCTCTCAAAAACCATATGTTCATCCTGTGTTTTTAAAATAAATTTTAACTTGGTTGTTGACGGGGGTGTTGGTAGGGATATACGGAACCGTTATAAGGACCGTAAGTTCGATTAGCAGGGTTGGATAATAATCCGAGTTTTTGTTTTTGTTTTCGTTGCTCCATCATCTAAACAAGAAAGAAATATTTAGGTTTTAACCATAATTTTTAAGTGGAAAAGTAGATAAAATTAAAAAAAAATTTCGGTTGACGCCTCACCTGCTCGCGTAACTCACTCAATTGCTTTGACAAAACATGAACGAGATGATTCGTGGACTCGAGTTGTACATGTAGATTCCTCATCTCGTTTTGCTCACTTTCTGTTTCATGCATCGACAGCGACATACAACGAAGACGTGGAAACCATTCCAGATTGCGCGCCTGCAACAAATTAAGTTAATTGGAAAAAATCCTCCAAAATAATTTAAACAATAACTTTTACCCAACGTTACCTTGATCATTTCTGCGACATAACTCTCTGGTCCAGTGAATTCTGTCGGATCCTTCACTTTTAATAAGACGATAAAGTATAAATAATCCCACATATTATGCTCTTTGTTCGAGTGATTTTCAAACGTTACTGATCGATTATCAAACGAAGAACGCTCTAAACCTGTTGACAAAAAAAAGAAAAGTTTTTTCTTTAACGTTCAAACAGAAAGCTTCATACCTTTAAATGTCCTTACCTTCCGCCTGCACCAACAATAACTAACCAGTACTTTCGCTCGGGGAAGGGAGCAAATATAAAGGAGGCGAATATCTGAACTAAATTTGACTAACATTCTGTACCCAAAATCTTTTACCGACCTTATTCTATTGACCACCCTTTTTACCGATTTTATTTTTTTGTCCACTTCGTTTTTCGTCGGGTTTGGCGATTCTAGTTTAACTTTTTCGATTCCAGTTTAACTTTTTTTAGTTAAAATTGTTACATACAAAGAGAATTTTGAATGATTTCATTTCCTTACACTTTTGAAAAATCAACAAGTATTTCTAAAAACTAGTGGGTAAGAAGTGACTAAATTTTGTGCAAGTCGAAGGGGAGGAAGAGCCGCCGTTTGGATGGAATCCCCAAGGACGTTTTCGCGGAATAATTTTTTTTATCGATAAGATAATATAGTTTTAAATGTTTGGGCTAAAAAATAGTCTTACAAATATTTTCCAGTATGAACATTCATTCGCATGAGAGGTATTTGAGCAACAATCTTCTGATCATTAAGCCTCATCTTCCTCCCGAAATATTCCATGACACAATGTAAATGGAAAAGATCTTTTGATTCATTTTGTTACGCAATTACAATTCGCACTTACCACATATGAAACAACTGTTTTTTAAAATCTCTTCTTTTGTTTGCTTTTCGCTTCTTAAATCTGCAAACGTATCGATAATGACACCGAAAATTAAATTGAGAACGATAATGATCACCACGAAGAAGAACAAAAGATCATAAATCACACGGGCCACGAAGTAACGGTCCTGAAATAAACATGACAGAAATTAGGTACAGTATCCACTACCTTATATGGAAAAAACATGCAATAGTATTTCGCAGCTGAACATGATGCTATGCGGGAGAATTTTCACGAAATGGAGTTAGGTGATATAGTTGATACATAAATGTTGCAGCGAGAATAGGAACACCACGACAGTACAAGAACAATAGTCATCGATTAAAAGATATATCTTATGTTCTTTTTATGCAAAATAGAAAAAGAAATAGATTCAATCCTTACTTAAAATTTTTTTGGAAATATTCGCGGGGCTTCAATTATGCAAATTGCACATTTCGAATTATTTCACATAAACTAAATTTCGCGAATTTTAGCCAAATTCGCGAAAACCGCAAAATTTAATCCCCGCAAAAATTAATCCCCTTAAGGTATCTAGACTAAAAAATCAAACCAAATATCATCCCTTTTTACTTTACTAAGCAAGCTGGTCTTTCGTGTAATTTAGTACCAAGTGAATCTCCACCTGGAGAATTACCCCCTCAGTGTTGTCCCCAGTAAAGATTGTCCGTCTGAAGATTGACCCACGCCCCTGGTGAATTTTCCTCCCTTAGTTTTTATTTTTTCTCAATTTTTCGAACACAACAAATTTTTGGTTCTCACATAATGCAGTAGAAAGTAAAAATACCGTTTTAGAAGGAGATCGCAGTATGTCTCCAATACCTCCTCCACTCCTTAAACCTTTGTTTAACGTTGTGATGATGCACATGATGAGGTTTTCACAAGCGTGCTCGCGGACTGTTGAGGACTCTTCTTCCTTTTGTGATAGCATTAATGAAGCTGAAACTGTACAGTTTTCTGCAGAGCAGTATTGAGATGCTATAAGAAATCATGAAATTAGAGTGGACCAACTAAGCCAGCATTGCGACTCATTCTTACTGAATTTATTATAGAATGGCAAAACGACCTCATATTTTTGTTTAGTAACCAACAAATCGACTGAGGTATTAAAATATAAGTACAAGACGGACCCCATTTGGACTTTAACGGGACAAAATGCATCCACTTCTATCGCTTCCTTGCTTCTGGGTGGACGCTGCAGGGTGTATTTTTAATTTTTTTTAAAACAATTCCGAGTGTACCAGATTTTCCAGTTGTTGGACCAACAACAATGACACGGAAAAGATACAACAGAAGGGGTGACGTAAAACAGTCGTTACCTTTAGAGGCGACTTCTTCCAGCCTTGATGGTTCAGTTTCCACATAAAAGTCTTCACGGAAGAACATAAAGCCGACAATAGAAAATAAATAGACAAGTACTAGCGCCAGCAAGGCAGTAAGAACGATAGACCGACCATTACGCGTGACACTCTTCACAACATTGAGTAAGGTTTCTTCGCGGAATATAACGTCGATCATCTAAAAAATATTTGACATAAAAGGTACATGTTTGACATACTACTGAAATGTGAAAAACGGTACTAAGCGAATCATAAAATGATTTTTACAAACACAAGATTATTAGCTTTATCATTGCTGTTATAAAACCGTGTTTTTCTTAATAGTTTAAAATCAAAAGACATCTTACCAGTACACTGTAGAAAAACTCGTGCGCGAAGAACCCTTTGAAACTTATGATCACACACGCGATATGAAGCAGGAAAATTTTGTCCGTAAACATCTTGCGATAGCTTTCTGATGCCATCGTGCCGTTATTACCAATATAACTCAACGCTAGTATCACACGATTAATCATCTACAAAATATAAAGACATGTTATTAATAAAATTTCTTTTCGCGAGAGTAAAATTTTCGAAGGAAATAACTTTTGTTTTGTTATCATTTCTTACGCGTAAGTATCGTGCGTTTTTGCACAATCTGTCCATTACTATACAACTTAGCAATCCTACATATTAAACGCGTATAAACAAGCGGATTTATCACAAGATTGTGAACAAAAAACAAACTCAATCCCACATTAGTGAAACCAAGCAGCCATAAGGTAGGTGTGATGCCAACAGAGAATATCATGCGAAGAATAACAGCACCAACTAGTGTACGGATGCCAGAAAGTCTTGGAATGGTTATGCTAATGACGAAAGAAACCAGTATCGCCAGCCATATTAATATGGATAGTCTGTGATCAAGTTCTACGATATAATACTGAATATTAAATAAAAATATCGGAGACTTATGACGGTAGTTAAAACACAACTTGAGTAAACAAGAAACGTACCAACGGGTTGGTTAGAAAACGGATAAAAAAACGCCACAAGTAAATTAATGACAATGGCTAGATTCAACGCAATATTTTCCCAAAGATGCCAATTTCTGCTGATACAAAAAAACGTGGGATTATCTAAAAAAAAAATAAAAAAAAAATATGAACAAAGTAAAAAAAGAAACAGAAATGTACTTCTAGAGAAAACTTCAAGTACCTCGCAGCTTTTTCTGCCAAACCATTTCTTTGTATAAATCTTCTGTCCTTTCAAAGAAATCTGATACCTACATTATGAAAGATTGGGTTTAATAAATATACATTGGACAGGGAGGATAGACAGACGTTTTACAGTTCCAACTAACATAGAAAAAACATAAACGCAGTCAAACACCATGATTGAAAGAATATATGAATAAACTGCTAAATACTTTCTTCTCGTTTCACTTTTCAAAATGGTCAGTCATCAAAAAAATAAATGTCAAACACATCAACAAGTAAACGGTTAAGTTTTCAAGAAAATATTCCTTACTTTACTGTTATGTTCATCCCGTTCACATGACTGATACACCTCTTCCTTCTTCTTCTCGGTTAAATATTCACACACAGCGGGCACAGGGAAATTAATCTGTTCCAATCCTCGATCCTTCCTAACAACCTAAAATTAAATGACAGGTGTACAATCTTAATGTGTAATTTTTATCTTTACTTTATGATTTCTTACCGAACTACATGCCTGTGTGTTTTTTTCATAAACATTTTGCTCTGAATGTAAGTTAATTACAAACTTATAATTCCGAAATTTGTTAGCCTGCATTTTCGTCGGTTCTAATGTTTTCTATCTCCTAATTTGTCTCTTAAAGCCGAGTAAAAAATTTGGATTAGGAAATAACGTCAATACCTCAATTTGAGCTGTATGTTTGGAATAATACTCCAACGCAGGGTCGATTGGTATGCCATTCTCAGATTCTTCGACTGACAGTAATTCTGCTAGCTCTTTATTATGCTTGGCCAGCTTAAATTAAAAAAAAATTATAACATTTGCCAGTAATACAAATGGTAGTCTAAACCAAACTTAAAATAGGATTGCATACTATAAGTCTCGCATCAAGTGCATTATAATCAGAAGCGAATGCTACACACACCTTTCGTCTTCTCGACTAGCATTGCAGTGAAGTGTATGAAAGAAATCAATATATACCTGATAAGCTAGTATGTACACATTATGACCGACATCTCTTGGTGAAATGTCACTATCTTCAGCTGTATCAATGTCTTCTTGACGGTACGCTTGTTTGCAGACATCTAACTGTTGGTAAAAGACAAATCGGAAAAAAACGTAAGGTATCACAAAGTGTAACGTCTGGAATCCGAAGTAGTTAGTGCAACGCTCTGACAACATTATATGAAATTTCAGAATGGAGTTGTTTGCGATGCATCAGCTAAGAACCTAATTCTTACCAGTTGATGGGGACTCATATTATACAAAATCTTTTCTGCATTTATACCGTCGTGACGACTTTCCATAATAGCAAGAAGCAGTTTTGATGCGTTATCCTAAAACATGACAAACGTAATACACATTTGGTGAAACTACACATATGGAGAGAGCTGTATACTGAATGATGTTATCGCAGACACATCTTGAGTTGACCAAAAAGATTACAATTTCGTTTCAGTTATCAGTTTGGTCATGTTCTCAAGTCAAACTTATATCTTTTCGCTGCATATTTCATAGTTTTATGCCTGATTGGCCAAAAATATACAATTGGACAAAGGAAGACGGCACAAGGTTGAATTTAAACTATGTCAAGAAATAGTATAACATTTTACTTTTTTACTTAGAGATCTCAGTTATCTTACGAAGATTGATTTGTCATCTATCTTTCTTTCTGTAATCGCAATACACATTATTTAGTCAACATATGCTGCCAGGTATATTCACCATACCTTGAGTTCCATAACCAAATCCATCCTGTGTTTACTTAAAGGGTTAATTTCGTTGAGTACTAAAGCGTTGATGATATCCATCCCATTACACTCGTGACTGACGATAGAGTTCTATTGGAAAAGAAGAAGCAATTTCAAAAAGGCTGACATTTGAAATTTTAAGGTTTCATACGAAGCAAACAAACAAATCACATTCTTTTGGTGACAACAAAATAAACAAATAATAAGCAAATAATAAATGAATGAATGAATGAATAAATGAATGAATGAATGAATAAATGAATGAATGAATGAATGAATGAATGAATGAATGAATGAATGAATGAATGAATGAATGAATGAATGAAAGAAACGTGAAGCATTTAAACATACGAAAAGAAAATCCTACCTACCTGATTATCATGACATGGACCTTGACAATATTCAGTGAGTGTACACAAACATTGATTAATTAGCGCAACATTGTGTTCGTTGATGTACAGTCCAAGCAGTCCCAGACCTCCAGTAGTACTGCCACAAATACAGTCGATAAATGAGAGAGTTTCTAACACCAAGTTGTAATTGTTTTTATGTTCTTGCTTGCGGAGATAGTTCTACAATAGGGTAACAGAAAACTTTCTTTTAACAAAAATCCTCGTGAGTTTATAAAATAAAAAAGTCTATTACTCCATCCCTACCTCGATTCCTTGGTCATTGTATCAAACTACTTTCTAGTCGGCGCTGAGCAATTGCTAATAACAGCCACTAATTATATAAAGCTGTAGCTTCGCCAACTAGCAACACTCATTAACAACTCTACTTGAAAGAAGAAATCTTCTAACATACAAACTAACTTCGTATAAACTTTTCCTTTGTGCTCGACTACTTTACTTCACACTAAAATCAAACACAGTAAATTGTCAAAAACTCTTTCTAATAACAGAAGCACACTGCTTTATCCTTTCAAACATAAACGCCTTTCTCTGTTTAAATGTCCAATAAACAATTATATTTCTAATTACAGAATTATCCCACCCCACCCACCCCTTTTTATACAACAGACACACATGTTAGCGTCGCCAGGCTAAATGTTAGTACCTGCATTTCAGAGTTGTGGTTTTCACAAAGCAACTGCAAGAAGCGTAAAATGGGTTGCATGATGACAATCTCTGACGACAAGTAATGTCCGACCGTAGATGACTTGAAGTTATCTTGCGACGTGTTACGAGCACCGTCCGAACCTTCGCCCTCGCGCCCCTTTCGCACGGCACTGTACGCTTTGTTAGTTTGCTGCGCTGCTTCAGTTAGTTGTTCTTTCACTTCGTCGGTCAAAGACACAAGCATACCTAAATAGAAATACATATTTCAACACACAGAAACAAATATTATGAAAAATTCACTTCGTTCAATCATTATAACTTTACTTATGCTCTATTTTTTGTTAGTTGAGTCGTTTAGTAACATTACAGTAAGCTGCAATAGATAGAGAAGTAATACATCAACTAGATATTTCTGATTGGATAGTAGAGAGAAAATCTTATTATTATTGCTAAACACTTTTGGGTAGGAGGATGGGAAGCTACTGTAAGAAGCTATCGACGTAAATGATGGTTTCATTTTGAAACCGCCCATTAAGCCTCAGGTGTACTTTACGGAACAGGTTCAAAACCTACTTAATATAAGTTACATTGCCGTAACTCAAAACATAAAATAAATTCATATATTTTTCAACTCTCTATCAACGTTATACACCTCGCTTATTAAAGTCTTTTATTATCTATCCCAAATTTTTCTCAAGCTAGAGTTACCAAGCCGTAAAAAGATTGACCATAGCTTTTTCGCGTCAAAAAAGTGGATCCGCCAATCTCACACATTTACGGCAACGAAATAAAAACTTAAAGTCCTACTTAATACATGCGTATCTCTCGCATCTCTTCTTAAAATGTGCATCGTGTCTCTTCTAGCCATTGGATCTTTTGCTTTCTCGCTTTCCTTATCTTCTTCCTTCTTTCTGGTTGCACTATCAGTATTCATGGTGATGTTGGCTTTGATTTCTTCTTCCGCGTCAGTGATTTGCTCGTAAATATACCGGAAGAAAGCTTCCGTTTTCGACGATAAAAAACGCCTGTAGAACGATTTCTGAAGAGAGCAAACAGATTTTGTTATTTTAATTTTACAACAGAAGTGAACAAAAGTTCTTCAACAACTACAACTGAAATAAAATTACGTTGTATTGGGAAGGAATTAGAATACATAAATAAAATAGCGAATTCTACCTGTACAGATCCATTCCCGCCTTCCAACAACGCAATAGCAAGTTGGACAGATTCCGAAAAAACAGTCGTACTTGGTTCAGACATGATTAAGTCAATGACAAGATCTGTCGCGCCATTTTGATCCATCATGCATTGCATGTCAAATAAACTTCGATTGGCTCGATAAAGGAATATCGACGTCGGGGCATGCGCAGTAAGAGCAAAGCCATTCTTTGGTTCTTTCATTTTAAAACATAATTCATCTGGTCGGAAGTACAGTGCCAGCAATGTTTTACGAAGCTTTTCGCCCTGAAATAAAACATATTAAAATAGATGGAAATAGAAAACTACGTAGACGTTGTTAAGAGGTTTTAACTATTAACTCAGCTTGATGAAGCATTTCGAGCATACAAGTTTTAATTAGCTGGCAGGATTTTTAAAAATTTAATATTTTAACGTAATTTTACTCGTAAATGCCTTAGCACTTTATCAGCATATTTCACTCAATATCTGAAAATCCAGCTATCGAAACTATATCGAACAACGTAAAAAACAAAAAATATTTTATAAAAACGATAAAAAATACTTCAACATGATTTCTTCAGGAATATTTGTAATTAAGATTCTAAATACCTTTTCGCCAAAATCTGTTTCTTTCTCGAGCATTTGTTGTAACACGCGCAAAATTTTTATGCATAAATGCTCGTTGTCTAACATGAGAGAATTCGTGTGCTCGATAAGCCTAAAAAAAACGCAATGTGCAGAAGAGCTATAACAACTGGAAAAAAATTTCAGTGTCTTATAAAACGTATGCAACCATCATTTAAAGACAAGTATTTTTCGGCGCGAAACTATTTCAATGATTTGATGACGTCAATACATTGCATTGCAATAAACGAAGCCATTGCATGGCGTGTATACAAAGCAATAAGAACACAGTATAAACCACACTGCTGCTGTCGTCATTTCTCCAACTATGACACAGTAAAAGAACCACAATGGTAAGTGCTAACGTGTTTAATTAAAGTGCAAATAGTTTCGCGGGTATTATGCATTCTGTTCCACATCCCTGATTAAATACAGAGACCTGAGCGGAGTTCTGGCATAATAAATTTTAAACGTGTATATAAATATACTTCTGCATGGCTTATTATTCTCTGAATTAAAGGTGCCTTTACCTTTCTGTAATAAGTATAACATTAGGGGATTCACTTCCAAGATTTTAGTGCTGGAACTTTGACAGCAAGACGTAAAAATAACGATAACATCTGAAAGTAATGACTTCACTTACTTGGCAATAAAACCACCGTTATCAGCTTTTCCTCTGTTTTCTGAACCGTTCGCAAATAGCAAGTGCGGGTGGTAAAGTATGTCGACAAGTAAAGATGATTCTGCTTCAACTAGCGGTCTTAACTGATCTTCTAGCAATGCAACAATATCCTAAACGCACGTCGAAAACAATTGTTGGTTAAGAATATAGTCTGGAAGCCACTACACTTGCCATTTTCAAAGTTGACAGACATAATCGTTAAAATAAGAGGATATGTAGTCGACGTATGGTAACTAAAAGTGATCTGAAAATTGTTCTTTTTTTCGTAGCACAAGCTAATTATAAAAAAGAGAGAAAAAACCCAAAGTCATAAATGGTTTAAGAAAAGCCTTCGAGATGAGATTGTTGTTATAGTATGATATCTATCATGACACTTAGTTGTGCAGTTTAAGAGGAAAGAAATTGCAACTATGAACAACTGTGCACTGATGAAAATATGAAAACACAAGAAAACGAAATGCATCAATAATAATAATCTCCAATAAAACAAACAATGAAAAATATCTGACCTGCAAGCCTTCAATGATATTTCGATAATCTTTCGACATTGTTTTTAATAACACAGAATCTTTCCTTTGCCGATGGCTTAACCAGTGTCTGCTATGTCTCAAAACAATCCTTGAGCGAGTCACTAAATTCTGCACCTCTGTTTCCAAAGCAGTAGGTATCACAATTCCGCGAGGTTTAGCTAGGAAAAAGGGAGGAGTTATTCTTAAGAAATTAAGGCTCAACAAAACACCATCAACAACCATTAAGACGACGGCGACAACAACAACAATAACGACAAAAACAACAACAACAACAACAACGAAGACGGCGATGACGACAAAAACAACAACAACAACGACGACAACAACAACAACAAAAAAAGCAACAAAAGTAGTAATCACCATACCAATCTCAAGTAAATTTTGTATGCAAGTTTCGATCTGATATTTTTGCTGACCAGTCATCCATGTGCATTGAGATAAACGAAACAACGCCGAAAGTAACCGAACAAAGATAGGCTGCCGCGACTATACGAAGAAAAAACATAACTATAATTTAAAAACAACAACTTATAATTATTTACACTTTAGGTGAACAGTAGGTTACGGCAATGTTAGAAAGATTTTAGAGAAGTCAGTCCATTAACACAGTTTTGTTCAATAATCCAATCTTGTTATAACATGCTAAAAGGAGACATACCTTCACGGATGTACTGGTTTCTGAGAAGGGTGAATTGAAAAAAACTGTCAAAATCTCAGGAATGACGGTGGTGACGTAAGATTCCAACAAAGTGTCAGCATGCTTTCGATCATGCGTAGTGTTCGCAACCTAAGAAATAAGCAAAGTTGAAAGTTTTAACGTTAACGCCAAATAATTCTGATAAATTGATTGGGTTTACAGGCTGAAAAGTTTGGTTTAAAAAAACTCGTAACAACAGTTGCAATATATGTATACTATAAAAAATCAGAATTTCACAACATTATCTACATTACGTTACAAATTCTAATAGCACAATAAAAGTAGTCTTTTTAATTCGAACGTAACAAGCATCACCTTTCCCATATCCACCATAAAATCTTCAAACAGCGTCCATATGTGACTACTGCTGTATATTTCCTTCATCTCAACTTCTGTATCGACATAGCAATGATTTAAAAAGTGGACATACGACGATTTAACCTAAACGCAAAAAGAAACCAGCTATTATACAGATATATGAAAGCAATGTTTTTCTCTTCATTTTGTTGCGACGCTGCTTCATCGTAAATTTACGTTGCTTTAAGTATTGCTCTGAGTCTGCTAGCAGAATGCAGAATTGTTTCTTTAATAAATGAATGCCAACCCTTTAATTAAGGACTTAAAATCGTAGCAGTATTACATGCTCTTTTTAATAGCACATAACGTTAAAAATGCAATAACATTAGGTCTACCCATGGATGGTTACAGAAGTTTTTAAGGAAAGGTTAAAGTTGTAACGTTTTAAAGAAAAGGCTTAACCTTTTACGTTTCATTCCAAACGTTTATGGTAAATAAAGAAAGTTTTGGTTCTTTAAAGGTGTCTACCAAATTTTAAAACTTTATTTTTTCTTCTTCTTTCTTTGGATGTTTTTTTTTTTTGTTTTTCGTTGACATTTCTGCCAGGTCTTAAGGTTTTTAAGCACACAGTTACAATCAAAGTTAATGTCTTAATAGTGTCATTTCCAAACATTTAAGTTCCAGAAATGTGTTAGAATATTCATATTAAGGTTTTCAAAAATATTTCTTTAGAGAAAAATAGATATTCATGGTTTTCAAGGTTACGTAGTCTTCTTTCAAGGTTTACAAGGTCCTGTCTGAAGCATTGAGACAACATGATACACTATATAACTAACACACCAAGACTGATATCTAACCTCTGGAATACAATCAGGATGAGTGACAATACGAACGATATCATCGAGAGGTAACAAACTGTGACACTTTATTTCAGTGTACACGTTCTTTCCTTCTGTGCAACTCGCCAGTAACTGCACCAATTGGATGTGGTACAGCAACGGGCTCGATTCTTCCGAACGCTCTCTCTCTGATTGCATCATTTCCAACAGGTTAGCAAATGAAGAATGGTCGTTGTAGAACACCAGGATCTCTTCTCCCATGCTAGTCAACTAAATCAAAAAAAGCAACTGATTACACGGTGTCATAGAATAAGGACGTCACGGAATGAGGAAATCGATTTCGGATAAATTATTTCCTGGCGATGTCCAATGTTTGAGCTTTTAACCCAATTTTTCTATTCACAAGGTTTACCAATTCAGAATAAAACTTCTGTTTATACAACCCTCTCTTCATAAAAGAAAAGTCAAAATGAAATATTTTCTGCAAACTCACCATTGACTGCATGGCTACATAGCATAGTAGCAAATATATTTTTCATATATTTTGAATAACGGCAGAAACACACAAAAGTTCAGAAAAAAAGAGGGTTTGTACTATAAAATTTAATTGCCAAACATTTATACATAAAATGCTGATAAAAATTTCAATCTTCCAACCTCAGACATAATCACATCTTGGGTTTTGCGCACCAATTGTCCTTCGGCTTTGAGTAGTGTTTGAAGTAGGCGTAGATAATTGACATGCCTTCCATGTTGCTCGATACTGTGAACAATCTGTTGTACAACACGCTCTGTAACTTCATTACACAGTGCAAGGTTTTCGTTAAAGATATACCGAACTGTCTCTGCCTCCAATAACTATAACAACAACAACAACAAAATGTCACCAAACAGCCTGCTAACGTAGTGTTTATTTAACAGAAACCATTAGTGAATTAGATCGCGTTTACACGCATCGGAAATGAGATGTCAATTCGCAATAAAAATAGCATCCTGTTTGCATGTTTGTCTTGCTTAGGAAGTGCACACGTCTGTACTTCCTTTGTACACATGCAAAATAGGTTGGGTATCTTCTGTACATTGAGGATGACACAAATTTTTATTCAGACCATTTTGACAGGAATAAAGTAAGCCCCACAGCGAGTTTTATTTCGTCTAAATCATGTCAACATTTAAAGGAAAAGTCAAAAAGAAATTCCTATTTTTAAAAAATAATTACATAAAACACTGATGACTTGCATGGAAAGAAGAAAAATGTTAATGTTTGATTTTTAAGCAAAGTAACTTACCCCAAGTCCTGATGATAAGAACGCGTCTAAATATTTCTGAAGAAGAGCCTGATTTTGCGAATTGCCGTAACAGAAATTTTGAAGAAATTTATGAGCCAGCTCCATGATCTCCCTCATCTGCATGTCAGACTAAAGAAAAGCAAATAGCAGATTGGTTGTATTTCAGGGCAATAAATCAAATCAAAATTGCAGTAGTAGTCATATAGCAAGGCTGACACCAATATTACATAGAAACATATAAAAGCTCAAATAACCGTTAGCAAGGCTATAAAAAAAATGCAGCAAATGATCATTAACTATTGTCACTATTTATTTAAGAGCAGGCAGCAAGCACTTACTACGTTTAAGATTCCACAACAGTGTTAGACATTGCAGGTTAAAACTTTAACTGACCATTGTATATTCAACAGAGTATTGTAATATTGAATCTGAAAACAGCTGGGAAGGGAAAGTGTTTAATTGCGGTTTTTTATTTATCCACACCTCTAAAGTATTTCCTACAATGTTGTTCATATGTTTTTTGGAAGATGAGAAAAGCATTGTCTGCCGAATGCTGTGTAAAAAGTTCTATTTAGGCAAATGTGTAGACCGGGTAAAGAAAGTTAAAAATGTGTTGTCCGAATCCTGAAACAATCAACGCAACGGCGCGAGAAGTTTCAGGAAATATAGAAATAGGCAATGCTGACGTCAGCAAGCATTAGTACAGATTGAGGTTTCAGATCTAACCAAATAACCTAAGAATTTAAGTCAGTTTGTGAACACTGACAAGTGAACTTTCGCAAGTTCAACGTTCGTATGTTTAATATGGAAAAAACGTTAGTGGTTGCTTGTGGACACGATCTTCGAAACTGAACTTTTATTCCAATAATTTTCTGAACTAGATCGTAGTCAAGATAAAAGTTAATGTTCAAACACAAATATTCGAATAGTGCTGAGCAAAATTATCCTACATGAGCCTAAAAAAAAAATAATTTGGGTTTAATAATTAATAATTTGGTTAAAATATTTTTTAAAAATTTATAAAAAATGTATAAATGAAATATGACAATTGAAATCTCAGGATTAAAAAAAAAATCAACGAAAAACACACACACATTTCAATTGATGCATGATTTACAATGCATCTATTGCATCTATTGCACCGAGAGATAACTAAATAAAAAAAAATCACGTTGATTCGGCTTAGAATGATAAATGAATAATAGATTATTCAATGAATGTAAAGAAAAACAGTGGGAGAGTTCCCTATTTCTTTTTAAACAATCTCAAAACCAACATTCAGTAAATATTTAAATATTTTTATCGATGACATCACACGACAAAGGAATTAACGCTTGGAATAAAGAAAACTCTTCACAGAAGTTTTTCTTTCTTTATTTTAGTAAAAAAAATCATGGAACAACATGCTGTCCAATCATCTTGAAGAATGGCGTTATTAGGAAAGGATATTAAAAGCGAAAATAATTACTGGTTAGTACTCTCTACTTTGCCGTAGACATTTAGAAATAACAAGTGTCTTGTCAACAGCATAAACTTTATCACGACGAAATTATAAGCATACGGCTTTCCAGCAAACACATTTGCGTGCACAACTAAATTATGAAATTTATTTTAGATTGTTTACCACCTCGAACATGAGTCCAATCAGCAATCTGTCAACAAACACATACAAGCTCTATAAACGAAGATGGTTAGTTTTAGCTGGATATTGCATTCTGTCGTTAGCTGTAGCTCCAACATCGACCTGCTTCACAGCTGTATCAAATATATTACAGTATTATTATGACGTGCCCCCAATTTCAATACACATGTCGCTTATGGTATTCGTCATATCCTGTCTCGTCTTCACTTTACCTGCATCTTTTATCCTTCACAAATACGGACTAGCAGTTACTTTAAGAATGGCAGCCATTTTGAATCTCGTTGGATGTGTTATTCGTTATTTTGCATACTTGGAAAGCTATGGTGTTTATTTGTTGCTAACAGGGAATTCGTTTTCTGCCCTTTCGCTGGCCTCTTATATGTTTCTCACACCAAAAATAGCAGCTAACTGGTTTGGGGAGCACGAAAAGGGAACAGCGATTGGAATTGCTATGGGATTCGATATGATAGCCGTAGCTCTTGGATTTATTCATTCAACATATCTTATTAACATCAAAGAAAAAACACACATAGAGAACGGCATGAAGCTAGTTGTACTTCACCAATTAATAGCTGGGGTTATAGCAACAGTAGTCACATTTACTTTTGTCAGAAGCAGACCAAAGACAGTACCATCATTGGCTGAAGAAAGGTTATTGAGTAGCAACAGCTCGATTTCAACTGTGGACGATAACAGCGCCAATCAAACAAAACTGATTGTTACAAAGAGACGAAGCTGGAAGCAAACTAACGAAAAGACGTTTTGGGAGAGCATTAAAGGTCTGTTCACACACAAAGCTTTTCTAGTTATAACACATATCACTTCCGTGACAGCAACTGTGGAAATCACATACGAAATGATTTTAAACGATGCTTTAACAAATATATTTCCTGGTAAAGAGAAGCAAATTGGGCTAGTTGGTTTTATTGCTGTTATTCTTGGCTTTTTCTCCAACATTGTATCAGGAGTAGTAATCGACAAAACAAAAGCATATAAAGCTGTAACATGTGTAACCTTTTTGTTGACTGCAATATTCATTGCCACATGGATGGTTCTTATCGAATTCTACCATTCTTTTTTTGCAATCTCAGCAATCTACTGTAGTCTGTTAATGACATCAACCAGCTATTATGCAGTATCAGCAACACATGTGGCAATAGTGACATATCCTACATCCGCTGGAACAAGCAACATGCTACTATTCACAATTGAAGCTTTTTACATCCTTCTGTTATCTACATCTGCATCGTTTCTACTCACATATGTCAGTATATTTTACGTCAACCTGGTGGCGCTTTTACTAACACTGGCAGCAGCAGTAGCAGCCTCCCTCAATAGCACAAAGAACGAAAACATCAATAAAGAACTATTTATAAATGTCGAGGCAATAGAAATTGACGTATGACTTTATTCTTTTTCCTAAAACCGTTTTTTTATTGCAAAAATTAGTTTGACAATTCGGAGAAAAAAGAAGAAAAGATTTGTTATTTGTGTGTGCATTATGTTCGACCGTATCACACTCAGGGGTTTATTCCGGGACTGTAAACTGTAGTAAAAAAATCGATCTTAAATTGTGTTGTGCTAATTTAACTTTCCTCAAAAAATTATTTATTTGAAAGATACTGCTGGTTGCCCGATTTAGCTGCTTTAAATTTGCGCAAACTTATAGTGGTGTGTCCAAAAGGTTTTTTTAGCAACCGACCAGAATCATACACTAATTTGGATTTTTAAGTGTAAATTAAAAAACAGAATTTGGTGTGTCACCACTGTGAATGTATTGTAGCTGCGCCTTTTTAAAGCGAGATCGTTTATGCAGCGTCTGAATGTTGTTTGTTTTTATCTGCATTGCATAATTATTCCTTATGCATCCTTTACAAGAAGAACCATCGTAACTGGATGTTAGAACTGCATCGATTATTATTATTATTTGAGTTATGAAACAAGTCTTTAATAAAAAAACATTCTTTTTAAATAATAGTTTTTTACTGTTTACTTTTTTGGTAACAGTTTTATTTTATTCAATATATTAACATACCTAAGTAACAAACTAACTAACTAATATAACTAGTCATTAATTCCCTCTTTTCCATAACTTTTGATATGCTTGTCGAAATTAAATTAAATTTAGCACACTTAGAGTTTGTCATGGAAGGAACAAAATGACGGCAATAAATTTTTGCTTATGTCAGTACTTTTTCTATGATGTTATCACAAGCTCGAAATTTGTTCAAAATACTACTATTTTCTTAAAATTCAATTACTTCAGTTCTAGAGCGAATCTTGTCATTATGTTTAAAGTTTCTGACAGTCAAATAAAAATTATTTAACATTGGCCGAAAATCTGATTTTTCCAGATTTTCAGGTAAATCCAAAAAATCAGTAAATCGGATTAATCACATGTCCAAAAGTTACAGAATGATTCCAAAGTCGTGTTATAAGTTTCAAGTTCTAATATCTTTAGAAAGAGGGGGGGGGAGGCGGAGAGAGGCGGACCCCCCCCCCAGACCGAATAGGGTTAAAAAAAAAAAACATTGTGTTCTTTATGGGGATGATTTTTCAAGTTGGAACTAAATAAACAGAAGCTTGCTTGGAAATGCATTTTAGCCAATATAGAGAGTCCAAATTTCAAAAAAAATTCTGACGTGTAGGACCCCATCATAATGGGTCCTGTATGTAACATACAGAACCCAGTAAACAGAGTTTTTTTTAACCAGGATAGCCTATTTAGCTATTTGGTACTGCTACCACGGGGGTCCTGCGAAGGGGTCACAATGCACACACTGTAAAACATATCTCTTTTCAAGTCCAAAATTTATAATAGTTAAAAATATATCGACATTTTTCTAAGACAGATGCTTACAACAAATGGGTCAGGGGTGGAGTTTAAGACCTGTTAACCTACTTTTTAAATAGAACTGGTTGAAGAATAATCGTATTATGTTCAACATTAAATGAAACTAAGAAATCACAACCAAATTGTGCATTCATCATAACAAAGTATAACGTTTCCAATGGGCATACTAATAGAGGTACTAGAGACCTTTTCGTGGTTAACCCTATTTTTCCTGGCAGTGCATTGTTAAAGCACACAGTAAAATTAAATGTCTGAATATATTAGACATTTTAATACTATTATAAGATGGCGAACATATCAAAATTTCTCGATATAATTGTAAACTGATTAGTCCCTGTGGTCATTTCAGTGTTGGCGGTATAAAATTGAAACAATGATTTGAAATGGTTTTAGATGGATTTAATAAAATTGAGACAAAAAAAATTCAACTATCATCATAGTTCCTGAATTTAGCGGTTTTAGAGTTCCAGAATTAATCCGTTTATACAGAGACACAGTTAAACCGTTTTTCACAGCATAATAATTTAAATGAATGCTATAAAAACATTAATTCAATTCTCAGTCTTGAAATACGTCAGATAGGGTCAATTTCACTGATATTGGTAGCATACGCCTATTAAATGTTGCCTGCTTTAAAATAACAAAAAGACATGTATATTATACCTTCTCATATGGTATTTCCAGTAAGTCCAAAATAACATTGTGTGCTCCCATATTTCTTAAAAGACGCTGTTCGTGTTTACGGTTACGTTTTCCATCAGCACTGATGCACAGATCACAAAATCTTTGCAGTATCTATAGGAATTATTTCAATTAAAATTCTATTACGATTGTTCCTTCCACCATTGTGCAAACATATTTAAGTACTTCCTTACTGTACTTTGATTAACCTCAGTTATCCAGACAGTTTGGAATTGCTTTTTTATTCAGCTGTTTTTTCTTATTTGAGAGAACAAAGTAGTATAATCCCCTAACAATATCCCCTATTAGAAAAAGAAGCATCCAACAATGATTGCCTTCTCTCTTCTAAATCTGTTTCTATTCTGGATCGTTTGGAAAATTTTAGGACATAAGGCAGCTAATAATCTGTCAAGTAATTGTAAAGCATATTCAAACGACCTAACATTGACCTTAAAAGTAGCAACCAAAAACAATAAGTCTTTTTTAGCGTTGACACAATATCACAAAAAATTATTAATCACCTGTAATACAGTTTTATAATTTTTGCTTGATACACCTTCTAGTAAGTGACCATCATTATCTTGATCAAACGAGTCTGTAGAATGACGTTGAAGATTCTAAAATAATGGTAAAGTTTACAAAAAATTTCAGAAATGACATTTATCTCAATCAGGGTTAACACCTCCCAAATTAAAAAAGTTTTAAAAATCGATCCACCCCTATTAGAACACTACCCTCGTGATTCACATTCAGAAGGATTTTTGTCAGAATATGGGAAAGGAAATAAAAGAAAATGTTCATAACAAAGAATACAATTATACATGATTCTAAAACTTTCTGACAAAGAAGGCTGAATAAATGAAAGGCATTGTGTTCAAAGGACACCTGGTAAAACAAATTGAATGAAAAACAACCCCAATTCCAGCTGTTGTTGACCCTCCCCTGTTACAGATCTAAGAATAGAAATTTAATAAAAATTTAATTTACTAACACCTTCCCCAACTATCGAGAGGTAAGCAAAAGTACACTTGAGACATTTAAAGGGATCCCGAGGTACTTTTACAAGTTGTACTCACCCGAAAGATTTGCATGAGAAATGCTAAATGACATATTCACTTTTTGTTAAAACTTCATGTAACTCCAGATATAGCTTTTTAAATATTTATTTTTCTTGTCGCTCGACCGCCATCTTGGTTATCTTCGACCTTCTTCTTCGTTAAAAATTTTCATTCTAGCTCCAGTCTTTTTTAGTGGCACGTGACCCTGTTACGTATTATTTCGGTAGCGCTTTAATTATTACTGACTGCATAGCCAGAACATATACCTTCGCGCGGCAAAGTGAAACGAAAGCTCTCTACGAACAATTATTTTTTTTAAAAAAAATTGAAATAATTCTGCATAAAGTTCTTTACGAACGATTATTTTTTTAAAAAAAATAGAAATAATTCTGCATATGTTCTCACATAGCTGAGCAATCAAACGAAAAATAAAATGTGCATGATTTTTATTTCAAAGGACTGTTATTTGAGACGCAGGTTGTGAAGTTACTGATCATTCAACATGTCACACATTTGTGTATGGTTTTTATTTCAAAAGGATATATTTTGGAAGGCAAATAACAATATATATATATACAATAATATATAAATAACAAAATATCAAGGTGTGATTATAAGCCCATAAAAATTTATAGAAAAAGTTAAAGGGGGAAGGGAGAGGGGGCTGCATCACCCCTCCCCCTCCCCCGCGTCGGCAATAATTTGACGTGGTAAAATCACACATAAAAAGTCCCTAGGCCTTGTGGGATCAGACGTGTAAAAAATAGCCGAAGATATAACAACGGAAAAAAGTATTTGTTTTTCCACAGCATAGTTCAGTTGCCTCCTACGGCAATGCACGAACAACAAACTGCAATTATTACATTCAGGAGAGCGGCAGCGCGGAGTTTTTGCCGACGTAATTTTGTTGTGAAATTTAAATGAATAGTGTTATTATGAAGAACGTAAGGTATAGAGAACATTAAAGTCGGCCCCTTTCCTTCATGCTGACACTCTTATGCTCGGCTGGTGCATTACACTGAGACTCGAACGAAAGACGGAAGACCATTTGGAACCATGCCACAAGTCAGTCCAACCTTCATCGTCACAGAGAATACTGCGAGAAGAGTGCGCACCCATGCAAGTTAAATATAACCAGAACATGGGAGAGGTTAGGTGTCCTGTACCTTAATACAGCTTTCGGACGAATGTTCTCGTGATGTAATAATACCAAAGAAAAAACATGTTCAATAAAGTTTAAAAAATCTTTTTAAAAGGGGAAAGAGAAATCAAATATGTTTAGTAATAATAATCGAAAAAAATGTATATCGTATTAAAAAGAAGTCCAGAAGTTCTGTCTCCCACACGACACAGCAGGCAATAAGTCAGCCCTGCCCTCGGTTTGGTGAGAGGAGATGTTCTGCGAAGACTCTAACAATTGAGTCTCCTGTACAGTTTTGCTTTGCATTGAACTGTGCCTGTGACAAGCATTTTCGAAGCATGTCACCGGCGACTTCTGCGATATTCAACTTAATGATGCCCTGACCTTCAGTTCGTAAATAGCACGTGTACAACTTACTTCCTAATCAGTTTATCATGACCAAGACTGAGTATGCTTTTAAAAGGTCTAATCATGGAGGTACAGAGCAGCGTTGATGTTAGACAGGATACCTGTCTCTCTTTTCTGCTTTCGCGCTTCGATGTCTGTCCTGCTTTTGTAACCCTGCTTATTTTAGCGCGCTATCGCAAAAGGGAAAAATGATGAGTTTAATTTACAAGACTACGTTGATGTTTGCGCTACATATTGGAAGAATATCATAAAAACAAACTTTAATTAGACAGTAAATTCTGCCTCTCTCTGTATCGTGGGATAAATTAAAGTAGTATTCTTTTCTATTGATTTTTTAATATTTTTTAATAAAAAATATATCCATCTACTGAGTAACTTAGGCAACCTCGTCCCCAAGGATTGTTGAGAACAAGGTTGGCAATACTCACTTGAGAATCATACCCCGCCTAGGTCGACAGGTTATAGATCAGTAATTTTTACAACCTGTTTGTTGAAATAAATTCTTTTAAATTTGAAATAAAAGAAATCATGCACACACCTGCTGCTAATATCTTATTTTTTTGTTTTAAACAAAAACAAATCATTCGTACAGAGATCGATGTGGAAAGTACGTTGAATTTTTTTAACTTTGTTGCGACAGTATTTTAATTGTTTTTGGCTATGAAAGTCATTAATAATAGCGAGTGAGAGTCAGTAATGTTTAAAGCGCTACTGAAATACTACGTAACAGAGTCACGTGCCACTAAAAAAGACTGGAGCTAGTCTGAAATTTTCAACGAACAAGAAGATCGAAGCGGCCATTAAGGCGGCAAGAAAAATAAATATTTAAAAAGCTATATCTGGAGTTACATGGAGTTTTAACAAAAAGTGAATATATCATTTAGCATTTCTCATGCAAATCTTTCAGGTGAGTCCAACTTGTAAAAGTACCTCGGGATCCCTTTAAGGCATTCCATGAAGTATTGCCTGAATACTCAGATCGAGGTTGACATGTTCAAAAAAAATTTTAAACATATTTAAATTTAGAATCGAAATCCATGGTATGCCAAATATGTCAATCATTTTCTTCAAAAGTTTTTTTTTATATTCTGATGATGTTAACTAGGACCCAAGAATACTCACCATACTTGCCAAGCTGATATTGTCATCCTGAAAAAGGAAATTACATTTTAGGACATCTATGGAAGAAGTTTAAGCTAATAACAATGCATGAGAAAACTTAGACATACTGGTCCTGAGCTCGATTCTGACATTCTTGCATCGACTTTTTTGTGTTCGTTAACCTGATCAGGGTTTTCTCCAGTGGGCATTTTACTTTGTCGTTTCTTTATACCAGGCCTAGTTATGTGTATCGATATTGGTGATGCACTGCGTCCTTTGTAAACCCATAATTCCGATTTTTCTACTAATAAACGTAATTCGTCTAAATCAGTTTTGATCTGTTTGTAGTTCTCCACATCTTCACTGGACACAAGAAGTTGAACCTGAGACATAATCAAAACTTAGAATTAATATTTAAGCATTACATTTGTCCATATCCAGCAAATACGAAAAACTGCAGTAACTTATTAGTTTGGCGTTAGTCGTCTTTAGATAAACATATATTAATACCTACTATGATGAATGTTAGGATTAACATATAAGAATTAACAAAATTTAATTTTGGTTATATTTAGATGGCTAAATAAGGAAAGACAATTCTGAGTTTTTGCAGTATGCTAGGAATAAAAATTAAAAAAAAAGCAATCTTGAAAAAAACGTATGGATAGTTTGCTGTTTTGGAATATTCTTGGAAATGGGCATTAGCATTAATTAGCTAAAACTTGGCAACCAGTTCTGTAGAAGTTCAATCTTTGTACAATCAAAGAATAGGGAATAATCCCTATAAACACACAAGCTGAACATTCTAACATGCACATGTTATGGAACAATCCACATGATGGTCGATGCAAACCTTGAAATTCAAGAAAATAGGCTATGCTGATGTGAACAATTATTTATGTCATTTAGTTTGTGAACCAAAGAAACCCTAAGCCCACTGTCAACACTTACATCCGAACTTTGACAAGTTCAAAGTGGAAATATGTGATATGAAGTTTGTTCACAACTACTTGTGGAAATAAACTTTAAAATTTTGCCACAGTGTCAAAAAAGATTTCGTAAAAATCCACGCAAATAGAAGAGCAGCAGAAAAGTTGATTTTAAAATACTTTGACGAGATCAGCAACGACATTTCGATATAAAATATTTTTTTGACAGAAATTTGTTTAGCCATTATTCCTATTGTGTAGAACATGAGACGATGATCAAAATAATGTATAGCATTATGTGTTTTTAACAAAAGGTTAAGAATATATTGGGGTTTAAAGGTTTTCTGATGATGTCATATACCTGTCAGTTCTGAAACAAGTTGGTTCACCCAGATTTAGGACATTTTTCCAATTTTAGTCTCAGGAGAGCCCTGGTTACCCATGTGAGCAATGTTGGTCTTGGGTTTTTAGACCATTTTATGACTAGGTAGGCCTTCACAAATTAAATCACACATGGCATATGTCATAAAAAGAACAAAATGGTAGCAATAAATTGTTGCTGATGTCAGGATTTTTCTGTGACGTCATCAGAGTCTTAAAAATAGTCATAAATACCATTGTCTACTTAAAATCCATTTACTTCATTTGTAGAACAAATTTTAACATTCTGTTTAAACTTCTGATGGTGAAATAAAAGTTATTTAACAATTTTCTGGGTTTTATTATTTCATATAAAATGCCAAAAATCACCTAAAAAATTAAATTTCTTCATGATTCACATAGATTCCAAGAAAAACAAGTAAGTCACTGTACACAATGATTAGTTTAAATTTCTAATCATAATCAACTATACAAATTTCATAAAAGTTTAAGGAAAATATTTGAGTAATAACCAATATCTAAAGCCACGTAAGGCATAGAACCTATAAATTTGTCAGGCAGGTGTCTAATATACATAAAAACTAGTGTAAAAAGTTTGACAGAAAGCTTTATGTTCTTTTTGGATTGTATTTGATATGTCCTACCTGTTTAAATGCTTGCAACACTTCTTGGCGCTGACTGAAATGTCTGAACAATAACTGCAGAGCACCCGACACCAGTGGTTTGTAGTCATGCATTGAGAGGTTTAACAACACTCGCAGAAACATTTTTCCACCACAATTATCCAAGTCTAGATCAATGTAGCCATCACTAAAAAGACAATAAATGATATTAACAAAAACAACAAAAATGTACATCAAAAACCAACAAAGCATGGATAATGATTTGCTAACATATAAAAATAAAAAAAGGCCAGAGGATAAAAAACAAAACAAAAACAAAAATACAAGAGGAAACAATACATACATGGAAGTTTCAAACATTTTCTCTGCCTCTGCACTGATATGATCCAAATCAACACCTAAAACAAATTGTATTTATTTATTTTTTTAGTTTTAAAGATATATCGGCCGTTGTTGTTTGAAAAACTCTTAGTCCTGTTTTTTTATTTATCTTGTTTTAATTTTTCCAGTATTCATAAGCAGATTATTTTACTTTAAAAAATCATGAAATTCATAAACTATGTCATTTTAAAAGGGCTACAAAACAGCTCAAGTAAGATCTCTGTCATTGATGTTACTTTCTATCCTCACACATTCTGAATAACATTGTGTAATAACCACACAACTCAGAAGGTGAAGATACAAGAAATTATACCCACTTTATTGCAACATTATTTACAACCTGTTAATGAATAATTACTTTTTATGATTTTCTACTTTTTTTAATGGTATTTTCCAAAAATAGATACATTATCTTTCAGTATTCTTTTTCATCGTTAAATAAGATACAATCTGCAAAATATAATACATAACAGTAAAATCGAAAGTATGTTTTGATAAGGAAGCAACACAAGGGACTGTATTTGTTAAAAATGTTATACTAAATAGCCTTAAAAAGGTAATTAATACCTCTAAAATAATTTGGTATATTTTTGTGCAGAGTTAAGAAGAAAATAGCTTTAGCTGGCTAGGGTAAAAAAAGTTAAAATTTTCTTAAGGTAAATGCTTATGGAGAATAAAGTATGGATATTGAATATTTAAGGTACTTTTCTGTTGTTTTCAGTTATATTTGGGCTCCAATAATATCCACGATGGTTTAAGATGTTGTTTTGGTCCTCATTGCTCATAAACTGTTCCCCCCATCATAAGCTTGACTTTCGTGTAAGTCAATAAAGCCAAAAATCAACAGCTCGTGTTGTAGCCTTTTTAAAATTGTAGCCTTTTTAAAATTGAATTATAAAAAAAAAAAGAAGTTTCTAATAAACTTTTTTGTCTCAATTATTAATAACAAATACATTGCTTGAAAACCAGGTACAATAAAAAGCCCTTGCAGACCCAAGAACTGAAGGTAAGATGTGAAATTATGAAATGAACCCAATTTTAAGTAAAAAACGACCCGATATATACTAAAATATAAGAAAAACGTTCTGAACATAGTCAGTACTGTATTAGCTTTCTTCAATAGCAAGGAAATTTAATTGTTCAACCATATTTTGCCCAAAACAGTATTTATGTGTGACGAGAATTAACATTTTTTGACACATCATATGCAGCATTTTCTTTGCTCATTATGCCAATTTAGAGCAGCTTTATTTGACAGCAACTTTCATGTTGGTTGAAGAAAAAGGGAAAATGGAGGTTTGAAAAAGTTTTCAAATATCCAAAATCTGATAAGCACAATCGAATAACAGAAATAATAGAAATAAAATAACAACCTCCTCCATCACCATCAAGAGCATCAGCAGGTCCGTTCTCATTGAAGTCTTTCTTGAATATTGTAAGTAGACTAGACATTCTATAGTCAAGTCGAACGTTCATGATATACTCCAGAATTTCAATGATTTTTAATTTTGTGCTCATGACAGTTAAGTCTTCTGTTTTAATAGCTGACATAACTGGAGATTCAAATGTAACTAAAAAAACAGAGTAAATCTCTTGCATGAAAGCAAACAGAAGGTCAAGCAAAACATCTATATAATAATACGCCAGTTCTGTGTCTCTGTAACAGGCAAAGTGGATGTGTCGTTTTTTCTAAAGAAACAGCCGCGGTAACATGTCACTTTTGCTAAACTTTTATTTTTATTCTTTTGTGTGCTTTTTCAAATTGATTTAAAATTTTTGTTTTAAAAAAGTCATGGTTAATTTATTTTATTGTTCTCATAAAAACCTTTCTGTAATGATGTAAACTTTATTACACAAAAGTCACGGGTAATTAATTTTTATTATTCCCTTAAGCACGTGTCTATTGTCTACTGTTATATGAAAAACATATTGGTTTTATTTATTCCCGCTTGAATGGAATTAACAACAAAACGTTTTGACGAAAAGAACAAAGAATTTCGATGTTTGGCTAAAACAAATCATGTGATAAAATAAAGTGATTTCATTAGTTAGGAATTTTATTGCATGCGAATTTAAATTTACCGTGACGGGAGCTTTGTTATAAATTGTTATACGAGTAAAGTCACAGGCAATTAACGTTGTTATTATAGTTGTCAATTTCGTTCAAAAGTTTTAATTGTTTGCGTCTTTAAAATGAAACTGACAACAAATGATTTTGTGATCAGAAACATAGAATAAATTTTAAATGTTTTTGAGTGGATATCTCCACGAGATTTCGTTTAAAACGAACGAATAAAATAAATTTAAGTGGATTATTCCACGGGTTTAAATAACTAGTAACAGAAATAATACAACACAGGTGCATTTGTTACTTGAAGGGTTATTCACATAGTACTTGATTGTCACCTATTAGAAGTCACTTTAGTTATAATTATCACCATGTATTATCTTAGGGTTCTGATAAAAACAGTTTGTAATAATCTATTGTTTCTGTTGTATTGCTCCAAGTAGAATCTGGATATTATAAAAAGTAAATGCAAAAAAAATATTTGAGAGTTTTTTCTTAAACTCACTAATTCAATTTATTTGCTTTTTTTAATTCCATAAGAATCCATAAAGATTGTCTTATGGATTCTTATGGAATTGCCTTGGAAATGGAAATGCCTTGTTCAGTAGATAACACATAGGATGAACATGTTTTTCAACTATGCTAATGAGTGCAAAAATTATATGGGGATAGTGTTTGTCATTTGTAGGGTTTTTTGGTACCTTTAGCAAAGTTTATCAACAAAGAAAACCCTGTGTAAATACTTGCTGCATGCTAGTTATTTCCTTATGTTCTCCAGATAGGTCAAATTTTTAAGAAAGGCACAATCAAGAAACATGGATTAATAATGACCTTTTCTAATTTGATCTGAACTGTAGTTCTCAACTCAAATTTTCTTTGTATTTTGTCTGTCCTTATTGCTTCCTGACAAGTCTTTCTCGGTCTACCTCTGAGCTTTGTCCCAGGAATTATCAAGTTTCTACATTTTCTTACCCAATTATTCTTCTTCATTTCTAAGTGCCCAACCAACTCAATCTTCTTATCTGGATAATATACTATACATATCTAATGCTACAAATACTTAGCCTATACATGCACCTAACCATTCTTGTATCGTTCCTTTCTAAACAGTCAAGATCTTCCTGCTTCACTGCCCATGTCTCACTACCATACAACATAACACTTCGATAATAGTTGCATTTGTGGCTGTTTGTGAGTAAAAATATTTGGGCAAATGGAGACATTATGGAGACATAAGGCACTACACAATGTGCATAACATTGAATATATGGTAGACGAAAATCTGCATTTTCTGTTCCATGGCAGAACAGATTAAACCAATACACTCTGACGTAAAGGGACAAGGGTAACAAGAAACATGTGTTATGTGAGAAATATACAAGCAAAAAAATATGAATATACAAAAGGCACAATATTAAACTACACATTAAATTGCAGAAAAAGGAGCTTTTGGATACCATGAAGGATACTGAAGAAATACCAAGTAATACTTTTTTTATCTAAGTGCTTCGTACATATCAATTATATTTTTTTGCGGAATGTAGGTAAAAAGCAGTAGAAATAAAGAAAACAACTCTAAAACTAACCGTTTTCTTTTTTCTCTGGTACAGGTGCCCATGATTCGGCTTCCATGCCAAGTGCAACATTAGTCATCACAGCCCCAACTGCTTGGATTGAATTTGTAATGTTACTTCGGAGACGAGCTAAAAGAAATCTTCAATTAGAATTGTAGGATTGATTGAAATAGACCAAAAGTAAGCAAAAAAAAACAAGTTATAAATATTAAATCATTTAATTCAACACATAATGGTAATCCAAAAAAAAAAAAATTTTAGTGTAAATAGGGCTTTAATACAAAAGAAGACAAAGAATACAAACTTTCAAGATTGTAACTTTTGCCTTCTTCGCTGTCCAATATTACCAGCAACATTTTTGTTAATCGCAACAAATCTTTGAATCCATAAAAACCGAAGTGTATCAAATGTCGAGCAATTTGAACAACCTTAAAATCACAAGGAAGAATATTAAAAAAAGAAAGAAAGAAAACTAAGCCACGATTGCAAAATGAAACAAACCTCTGTGCACAATATGTCAACAAACACAATTCTCATCATAAAACAATTTTGTCCCTAGACTGTTCAGATACGGTCACATAAAAGTTTACTGTGTGGAAGGCCAAAAAAAACATTTACACATTTTTTGCTGCTAATAATGTATTTCTAGTGCATACTAGGTTAATAATATTTTTTATAGATTTTTTATAGTATTTATAGATACTTGCGGGATGAACATTATATTGACTAAAGAATAATGATATTGATCATCACATTGAACAATATAAATAACTATAAATGCCTTTAAGTATGCTTGCAAAAAAATATGCAAAACTTTGCCAACATTATTATTCCAATAAAAAGGTACCTCAAATGTTAATTTATTTTGATCAGAATCCATAAATCCCATTCCCTGTGATACTGCAATATTATGTAAATAATTTTCAACAAAATGCATGGTTGGTTTAAAAGCAGAAACATTGACTTTTTCAGTCTTTCCATCACCGTGCTCTTCTCGTAAGTGGTTATCATATCTAAATTCAATAAGTGGTAATTTTAAGAGTTTACAATGTATTCAAAATAACATAGCATTTTAAATACAATAAAAAAATAACTAATAATGAAAAATGAATAATGGAGGTCTTTTGTGTTTCCTAAAAATTCTCAAATTAGGTGAGTGTCCACTCACATTAGCAGTTAAAAAGCACCCCAATGTTGCACTTGATTTTTGAAGGTGTGTTAATTTATGTACATAATAATTATATTCACCATGGAAATTAAAAAAAAATCACAAATTATGAATAAAAATTGCATAACATACTCTTCCACAGTGTTTCTTGTTGGAATTTTAGACCAAAGCCTGGCATATCGAACCGGTGAGACTTGTTCTTGTGGGTCACGATCAATGTGCATGTGCAACATCAAGTGGCAGAATGCAGCACGTAACGAAGATGGCAGGCTCTCATCTGCTATGCATCTAAAACATAAATTTTCACCAATTACTAGGGGAAAACATCACACAATATTAAGAAAAAATATACCTCAGATTTAAATTTCTAAAATATTGCAGACACTCAGAATTAAATGATTCCCAAACCTTAGCATTAGCTCAAGATCCAACTGTTTACTAATGATATTTATAGCCAGGTACTGACGATCCAAACACATTTGTGCAAACAGGTGAAGTTGGTATCTGAAAAGAAGAGTTGAAACATGTTGAGCAAACATGGAGAGACAACACTTTACATAGAAAATTTGTCTTAAATTATGATAACTCACTTGTAATAATTTAATAAATTTGAGTCTTCTCGCTGTCCTAATTTCGCATCTCTTGCTAGTAGACGCTGGGATTTATTTTGTTTTCCACCATCCCAAAATAAATGAACTTCTCCATGAAACATTCTGATGACAAAATAACACAAGTTTATTTAAGAAGGGTTTTAAACAGGAACAACAAAAACTCCACAGGATAGAAAAAAACTCACATTTCCACAAAAAACCCTGGCCTATCTTATGACAAATCAGAAAAAATATGGGCTTATACATGGGCGGAGTTATAGGCTGTTGAGCTTATTTGCAGAAGAATACAGTATATCAACACTAAAGTATTTTTAAGAAATAATTTACCTTGTCTCAATTAACAAATCAGAATTCTTTGGGTTGAGAACAGATTTGCAAATTAATTCTTGCATAGCTGGAATAGCAGTGTTGTTAGAAACGCACAAATCAGATAAATAGTCCAAAAATCTAAAAATAAAAATAAAATAAAATACAATGTCAGTGTGATATCTAAATTTCTAATGTAACAACCAACAACTAGCAGCATAAAGAGGCAGTACTTTAGCATATAACAGTTGGAAGGTTTATTATCAGGGAGAGAGGTATAATTAAGGAGTTAATTAAGGAAAAGAATATATATTTCAAAAAAATAAGTTTAATGAAATTTTTTAAATGTGTGAAGTTCTATTTTTAAAACCAGGAGAAGGACAGATATTTTTTTTCCTACACAAATCAACCTAAATATTGATCTAACAGTTCCAACACTCAAGGAACGTATCATTTGTTCTCACTAATCACTCTTAAATTGACTTTCTGTTGCAGCTAGTGCGATGTCCACAACAAAGCAAGCTGGGTCGCAGTTGAGCAAAGTTTAGTCATGTTCTCATTCAGTGGATGATGGCTTTCCTTGGTTGCTTCCTCTTTTTTGCCAGAAGATCAGCTGCATTTGAAAAAAATTGCTGCACTCGTGTTTCGTACCTCCAAAACACGAAGAGGCGTGAGATACCATGTTAGACTTGGTTCATCGTTTTGTCATCATAGTAATTGTAAATTTTTGTAGGAAGAATGATGGTTCGACAAGTTAACACAAATAATTTGAATGGGAAAAGCCCTTCAAAAACTCTTAAAATTTAACAATGTTCATCACTATCAGTCAAGACACAAAGCACGTACCTACAATCGCGTCGCCTTCTTACTAGTGTCACGAATGTCTCGATTTCAGCAGCGGTTATATGTTTTTCTAGTAATTTCCGGTTGTTATGAACAAGATCAGTAATAGTCTCTTCTGCCAGCAAATCATATCCAATTTGAGATTGCATAAAACCAAACTGCTTTGCAACATATTCTTGGTTTTTTCTATAGTCTCTTGTAGAGTTACATAAAAGACGATAGGATAGTCTTAATATATGCCTGATAGGAGCATTTCTTTGTTCTGAGATTTCATCTATTTTCAACAGAGGTCCAAATTCCCCTTTTTCGATGAAAGGTGCTCGCAGAAGTTGGAAAATCTATAAAGATGATAATGAATACATTAAACGTTTGAAATTATTTTAAATGAGTTTAAAATGACTGCCAGTATAAACAGCTTTTTTTGTAGAAAGTAGGAACACCATGTTTTAACATATAAAAGCTGATTTCTATCCACATTACATATTCGGATGTGTTGGGTTAGGCCAATACATATTATTGGTCTAACCTAACACGCAACATGCAACATCTGAATATTAGTGCAGATGTTGCTCTTTACACTTGATATGGTGCCTAATAGAACTTTATTTCTATACTGACCTTTTAATCAAGCTAAATAAAAATGTAATGTTTTATATTTTTTTATTCTACTTATGTATTTTTTTTTTGTACTTTTGAGGATTAGTTTAAATTGAGCTTATAAAACCTTATATATAACCTTAAATTGTAACTTTTTAAATTCATTCTGATGATGATTGTTGATACAATCAAAACATGTAAATAATAATTGTTCTTAAAAAATGAAGTCTGTCATCATTTTTTAAAGATGTAACTAAACTACGATGCAAATTAGCTACCTTCTTCAAAATATTTTGTTCTCGTATTAGCTTTTGTCTTTCCCTGTCTGAGTTTTGGTTTGAAATTGACAACACATCATGTTTCGTTATTGTTAGATCCATTTTTAGCACAAATAGGTTTAAATCGGCCAGCAACTGTGTCAGAGCTCTAAAAAGTACATAATAAAGGTTTTAGACAAAAGAATGCAAAATAAAAAAAAAGTATTATGCAGCATAAGGTTAAATGCCCTGTTAAACCCATGCTAGCATGAAAAACAGATTTATGCCGAGAATGATTATTACTCTCAGCTTAATGTCTGTGATGATCATGAGCATCCTGTTAACATAAATTCCAGGTCACGAGTGTCTAACATCTAATTTTTAAAAGAATCTATATTACATGACAAAATTACAACAAACATATGAGACAATGACACATGTAGACAGTGTGTAAATATATCCTGTAAACAAGGTAAAGCAACTAGAAAGCACCACACCATTATTGTTCTTGCACTGATCAGTTACTTAGATATTTTATTAGAATATGCTGTGATACCCTAAAGCAGACTAAATATTTAAAAGAACTAACCGTCTTTCCAGTTGAGAAATATTTCCTTCCTCCATCTTTGTGCAGAACATACTTAAAGCTTTACTTGCATCACCAACAAAATCCAAATCTCGCACTTCATCAGCTTGAACTTGAATGATTGCAAATGCTTCTTTATCTTCTTTAATTTGTGCTGAGCCAACCTGGATATACATTATTTCATTCCTTTTAAATGGTCAACAATAAGAGATGGTTGTAGGGGGGGGGAAGAGATTTTTTATTTAGGAATGCAGTTCTTCTTAAATGGAAAGCAAAATTGTTTTTGAACATGTGCCTACAAATAAAACAGTATCTTTAAAATTGAGCATCAACGCAAAGCTACAAAATGGTCACCATTTATACTATCTATACCTTATGCATGACAGGCCTATCTTCATCAATGTCAATAGGAATGGATGTTGAATGAACCCACGAATTTGTACAAAGATGTTTCAGTCGAGTGTATGAAGATCTAAAGATAAACAAAACTATTACAAAAACTTTGTAAAAAGGTAAAATTATCTCAAAGATAATTAATTTTATATTTCTCTTCTGTTCATATGTTTGAAAGCAATGATGTTTTCTACAACACAGAACATTTTCTTTATGGTGTCGCTAAGAAATTCAGTTATGAGAAAAAAAATATTCATTCCCTTTCATCAGAAAATAATGTGATAGACAGAGAAGTTTGAGACACACTTCGTGTCTATTTACAGACCCTTCACAATTCAGAAAAAGGTTCCTAGGTGTAACAACGTAATTATCCCCCCTCCCTCCCTTTTACATTAGGATTAATATATTTTTATTCCTGTGTGTTTTATATACCAATTATTAGCCTTTTAAAATTTGTTGAAACGTGAATGAGAAGCAACCACCTCAAAAAATTAAAGATTAACCCAGAACTTTGTGTATAAAATTGCCAATTTTACAGGCAAATTGTGAGAGTTGCTTACAGCTAACATGAAATTTATAGCAATGACTTTTTTGCTATTAGCATGATCAAAAGGAGAGTGGTGTTAAAAATTATTTCTTTCTATAATCTGTCCTTTTTCTTGGCTTTCTTTTTCAAAAGTTAATAATTAGTGAGGGTGATGTAAATAATACTTAAAGGGGAAGTTCGGTCAAAAATTATATTTTCATAATCAATAGTCATAAAAGAAAAAAAACGGATACCATAATTCTTTTCAAGTGAAACCCTCTTTTTTCTGAAATAATCTGTGTTAAACACGCGTAAAAACACCTCCGTATATTGACCCCTTTACATTTTTACGAAGGCTGGGTCGAGTTTGAATTATGACGTTTTATAGTTCAAAAAGCGAAGTTCGGTGTTGGGGATTAGGTGTAATCACATGAAGAAGTATTTTGTCTATACATTTTTATTATTTTAATATGTCAAACTGTGCTGCCATCGGCTGTACAAATCGAAGTAGCGATAATTAAAAGACAGAAAAAAATAAGGGGAGCGAGAAAAATAAGGAGGTAGAGTACGAAAAGCTGACGACGAAAGACGAAGATAATAACGAAAGAAAAAATCGTGTAGTCTCTTATCAGATTCCCAGTGCGAAAAAAAATAAAGAGCTTCGAAAAAAATGGCTAAATAATATAAAAAGAAGTGGTACCTTGCCGAAAGACTGTGGATTTTATATTTGTTCTCGACATTTTGAACCAGAATGCTTCGAAAGTTTTGTTAGCTATGTTTGTTAGTTATGTGTTTGTTAGCTACGTTTCAAACAGCCAAACATTTGTCTTTCTCGTATTTAGAAAAACTAAACACAATTTCATTTATTATAGCCATTTCCAAAACAAAACCATGTCAAAAAAATTATTATATTTCCTTCCCATGTTCGCATTTTCTTTCCCCAGCGCTGAATGTTTGTTTTTTTCACATCTAAAATTCTTCAATAACATGCTTTCGTAAGACGGGGGTATAAGTTTTGGTCTTGTCTTCTACCGAGTGCATTGCATCACCCCTTAAATTATTGAGGGCAGACAGTGCAGTGGTTAGTACTGGTTTACAAAAAAAACCAACCCAAAAATTTCAGCTTCAGTTATACATTGTTTTTCTAAAAAGAAAAACCTTTAAAATAACCCCTGTCTCAAGTTTTGATTTCTGAGCACGCTTTCTTATTCGATTTGTAAAGCTGAATAGAATAAAACAACCACCGTTGTGTTTTTTTGTGATGTTGCTTTGGCAGTAGCAAATAATACCGAATAAAATATATGCGAAGGAGAGATGAATGATTTGGAGAAAACTCATGTTAGGCAAAATATTTTGAGAGAAGTTTTGCATCAGTTGTCGTGCTCGTATGCATATTTTTTTATCAACGCAAAGACTAATATTTAGAGGGAATATGTAGAGTTTTGTTATGGTTTTAAACACGAAAAAGAAAATTATGCTTGGCTAATTTTTTGTTTATTTTACCTTCGAAATGATTGTCAGGAATTTCATTTGTATCCCTGCAACACAAGCCTCTTTCACTGTACGACTCCATCGCTCTACAGTGCATTGGCACCAGGTATTGTTGCCGATCCTAGAAACTTCTTCTTCTTCCTCATCACTCTCGGAACTACACGTTCGTAATTTATTCAGTTCTTCCAAAGAAAGTTCTGGTTTGAAATTTAAGGGACTAAGAGCAGATAAGTCAGGTATGTCATCATTTTAGAGCTTGAATCGCTGCGAATTGGATCCATTGCTTACAAATTGACACTGTATTTTCAAAGAAGTAATTTGCTACAGATTTGAAAAGAAATAGAGCTAGAAAAAAGTAGATTCTTTTAGCAAACTGTGTAGCCTGTGTTGTGACTCTTTCACGCGATGCAATGTTTTGAACTATAAAACGTCATACTTGAGGTAAGAACCCAGCTTCTTTTTTTTCTGACGCACTTTTTCAAAAACGGAGATTTTTAAGAAGTTTGTGTCAACATTAGAGACATTTCCAAAACTCTGAGTTTAATGAAGTAAAGTTTTTCTGTTTTTATAAGTATAAACACGTGGAATTATAAAAAAAAAAAAAAATAATAATTTTCACAGAAGGCAGGAACATTTTAGAATTGTGAGCAAATTTATTTATCTCATTAAACGGTCCAAAAAGGTTTTTGTAAATATTGCTACAAATTTTCCTTTACCTTTACCATAATTTTCAAGTTAGCATTTAGTTACAAAACAACAATAAATCAATACCTTGGAACCATATCCTCACTGCGTTGAGCAGAAGTAGGATCTAATTCGAAAATTGTTGCTAAGTCATTAGGATTTATTATTGGAACAAGATGATAAACTTGTCCAGTTCCACGTAACTTTTGTCGGTTACTGTCCTTGTGTTGTGATCCATCAACCTACAAACAATGAAACAAGTGCAAAAAATAACTAAAAAGGTATTTAATACGTATATAACTTTAAAACAATTTCACAAAATACCTCAGCTGCCAAATACCTTCCAGTTGCAAGATGTTTAAATCTAAACAAGCTATTCCAACGTGCTGCTCCACTTAAACAGGGGTCGTGCTGAACAACCTGCAGTAAACATAACGTCATTATCTTTATTATGTATTTACATTGCAAGGGGATCTACTAATCACATTTTTATATCAGCCTTCAAAGGCTTAGTGTTTAAATAACCAACCCAATTCCAAGGGTTTTTTTAATTCCCAGCTCTTTTTCTATGTATTTTTTTTAGTTTGGCCTGTAACTTACCTCAACAACCCACAGTGCTTTTGAACTTGTGGCTGATGTCGCAGATGCTCTGGCAGTTGTACGAAGGAAAACATGGCATTTCTTTTGGTAATCATCCAAAGTCAAGAACTTCTCTTGTTCAGCATGAAACAGTCGCACAACATCACCCTACAAAAAATGTTAACAATAAATAAAAGTCATAAAATAGCACCATACTATTGAAACTTAATCAAAACATTCATAATCAAAAAATCCGAAAGAGAAAAGGTCATTACAAAAATCCTTAGAAGAATATTTTACTGGAAAATTAACTTACCCCTTTCAGCACATCATCTAAATTTTCCCGATGATCCAAAAACATGCTGATCTTCCAACAAGTATTGCAATTTACGGAATTGATCTACGGAACAGATTTAAACATTTAATTTGAGAAATTAAACATTTTACAGCGCAAGGACCAGCGGTACAAGTTATTTAATAAAAATTAACACTAACCATTATTATTGTTTTGGATTAATCTTTGGTAAGAAATTTACTTAACATTTTTTTAAAAATTATTTACAAATATAGGAAATGATAAATATTCTGCAGACCAAGAAGAAAGTTTGCATCTGCTCTCTAAAAACTTTTTTTTTCATTTTATTGTAAAATATTTTTTTCATTTTAAACAAAATTACTAACCTCTCGGCAACCAGGTTTATCTTGTAGTTCAAATTTACTTGCATGTAGAGGTTGTGCTGCATTTACTGGATTGAGTATAACTTTGTCTCCAATGACAACCTAAAGCATCGTAAGAAAGAAGACTTGTATGTCACAGGTGCATAGTTAAATTAACAATACACCAAAAAAATTACTAATACTAATTTCTGCAGCTTTACCCAACATATTACAAGCTACATAAAACATAAAAAAGACAACAAGGAAAAATGAACAAAAATAAATAAACAAAAAAAATACTTGCATTTTCACCATTTGATCGAAGTTTATAGAAAGGCATAATATAGAACCATGATCCCTTAAAAAATACATGGAAAAAACAATGATACAATACCTAAAAGTTTTTACTTCTAACTTACATTATTTTAATGCCATGACATTTACCCATTTTATGATGGGGTGAGGGTGGGGCAAGATCTAGCTATCATGTATTGTCTAATTCAAGACCGCTTACTTCATTTCCTTCGCTATCAAGACAAACTCTCATAGCATTTTTTTCAAGTAAGGCTGGAAGTCGTTTATTCACAGTCAAATATTTATTACTCTTCGGGTGCAATAACTATAACATAGAAAATATCATATTATTAACAAAACTGCAATTAACTTCTGCAACAGCAATTGTTTTCACCTTGACTTTCTAATACTTTTGTTACATTTTCAAAACTAAGCAAAATTTTTGTGATTACTTATAATAAGGGTTATTTTGATACAAGTTTTTTGTTAACCTTTTTTCACTGGATTTTATGCTAGCTTCTTCATATAAAAAACTGTTAAAATTAATCATAGTTGTTCCATAATCTTGATACAAAAGCAGAAAACTATTAAATTCTAAATTCTTAAATTGCTTATAATATATTTTTTGCTTAAATTTTCAATTTTCTCACTCTATTATCCATTGATCCTCTTCACATTAAAAAACTGTTAACATTAATCATACTTGAATTATTCCACCATATGCTACAGTGGTTCCAATCATCTTTTTATTATCTTCTTCATTCTGTTTCTTCTCTAGATCAGCAGCATGCTATCATGAAAAATAAACCTGTGTTAGAAATTTGATACATCATATGTGCAAAGTAACAAAAATCGTAAGGGCTAAAGTAATGTGTAATGCACCTATCGACTCTCTTCCTGGTAAAAATATCCACGTAAAAACCTGGAAAACTTACAAACAAAATGTCCTTTAAACGTCCTCTCTCAGAGAAATATTTTCAGTTATTACTTTTTTTTTAACTTTAATCTAATTAACAGGATTAACTATTTGTACAGTTATCTCTGTAGTCTACTGATGAGAAAGTTAAATATGCTCTTTCCTTTTTTGAAAACACTGAGGGTAAAAGTTACAGGACTAATGCAACAGCTATGGATAAACCATGCTTTGCGTTTTCGATATACATCACAATGGTTTATTGTTTAAATTAATAACTTAACAGAATACAAAACTTCCAGATCTTTTTCCCCCATTTTTTTACTTGGGAGCAA
The DNA here is from genome assembly GCA_030067915.1 of Hydractinia echinata. Lineage (NCBI taxonomy): Eukaryota > Metazoa > Cnidaria > Hydrozoa > Anthoathecata > Hydractiniidae > Hydractinia > Hydractinia echinata. The sequence continues at coordinate 1,093,710 of JASGCC010000066.1, forward strand.
TTACTTTCCACTTAGCAATACACATTATACACATGCATTTCCGAAAACTTTTTTTTTTGAAAACAATATACACATTACAATATGGAGCTTAAGTGAAGCCATACATCATCATCATGGTGCATAACACTTTTACATGCACTTCTATTCCACTCAAAGCTGATACATAAATAAAAAAATTTAGTAATAATAACATACATGCAACTTGTTGAGAAGGACAGCGTCACTGGTGCTTGAAAGTGTTGGCTTAGCAGCTTTCCAAAATTGATTTTGAGCTGAGTATCTGTTCATGGGACATACTTTGAATAAGCAATCTAAAAATATTAAGTGGCAGACTATATAGAAGAATTTTTGTTTTTTTGTTTTCTGTTTTGCTAGCAAATTATGGATTACATCCCGAGCAAAAACAGTACAGCAACTATTATGATTAGAACCATTGAGCCACCATGCCATCGGGAATTCTTATGGCAATAAAAAACAGATTTTATGTGGGAAATTAGTTTTGAAATAATTTGTTGTCAAATCGTTTTAAAATCGCTTCCAACATTATTATTATCAAAATCATGTTTGTCACGAGTCACCGATTTTAAAGGTTAATAAGTTATGCAAATATTCTTTATCGTAATCCATTCGGAAACGATCAAAACAGATCATAGAAAGCGAAAAAATCGCCATGGTTTCTTTAAAAAGCATTAAAATGCAATTGTAGAAAGTGGAAACATTGACATAGTTTGTTTAAAAATTATAAAAACCGGATCGTAGAAAGCAAACGCATGGTCGCAGATCATTTAAAAACCAACAAAATGGTATCGTAGAAACCAGAAAAGTCGACATAGATCGTTTTAAAACCATCAAAATAGGATTATGTACAAAAGTCTCAAACAGATGGTTTCAAAACTGTAAATATTCCACTCAAAGTGCAAATTTTTAAGTCTAAAAATAGTTTCACATAATAAATTTATCATGTTTTTGATTGTTTTTTAATTGCTTTGGGAAAATAATTCCTTTTAGAATTTCTTTAAAAAAATTTGTTTTAAATTTTGTTTCTGGATTAGTTTTAAAATAGTTGAGAATCTCAGTTGTTCCCATTTAAGACTAAAATACAATCATTTCCAAATCGTTCCAAATTACTTCACACTTGTTTCAAAAACGATCTGTAAACGGTTTTAAAAATGTTCATTTAATGCAACGATCTTAATGGAATTTAAAATGATTGTTTTAATTCATACAAAGTGTGAAACGATCATGGATACGGTCCCTTAGGTTTTGAGAATATTTTAGACTTTCTGCCTGTATTATTTTGATTCAAGGTTTGTGTAATTCCTACATCAAATTATTTTCCCAGTGATATCACCACATTTTCCTTGGATAAAATACTCTCCCAGTAAAAAAATATTGATTTTCCTTTTTTTACGGGTGGAACCGAGTTTGGTCATCAAACAGAGAGGGAATTAAGTCAAAACTTATCAAGGCTAATACAACTTCCATGAACAGAAGACAAGAAATAAGGTAAGAAGCTCATTTTTTTTACAAAATATCCACACATCCATCACATCACGCATTTCTGTTTTAGAGCTATAAAATGACGATGAATAAACTTTCAAATATAGATGGCCTAACCATAAATTTGTTGGTTGTTCTTGTTAAAATTTAGTTATCATTTTAGCATTGACACTTAGTACTTTTCTAGGACATATGTGTCCTAAACAAAGATTTTCTTATGATCTCGATTTGATACTTTCAAGATTTTGTCCAAAACGCAGCTTTTTTAACATACATGAATTACCAAACGTTTTTGTACCTACAATTTCAGTCATGATAGACTTATTTGGACTTCCCCTTTTTAATATCAAACCATCTACAGGGGTATAGCCTAACAAACATCATAAAAAGTCACTCAGGCTTCAAGTGTATCCTGTGATGTAACAGATATCCCTAATGGATAGATTTTCACAATTTGAAAAGCTCGTTAAATTTTATATTTGGTTATATGGGCTTAGTTTATACAATAAGTTAATAATATTTTCTTGTTTGCCTTTTGCATAATGAAAGTTGTATCAATAAAATACTTCCTTAAATTTTCATACATTACAAATTTTCATACATCATAATTTTTTGCACCATTAACACTTTCTAATAAGTGTTTTTTCCGAAATTAAAACTATCTGGAAATTTTGGTAATTATACTAACTTAAGTTCAAAGCACTAAATCATCATGTAGTTAACATTTGAAATTCTCAGAATTTTTAAATTTCCTTCCAAAATTTGGATGTTTCATTAACTGGTTCAACGTTTAGTCTATGTTATAACTAAAAATGTTTAAGTTGTCATTATTATAAAAAAATGTTAGACTAAACAAGCATGTCCATAAATATATTTTAAAATTAAGTCCAATTTACCTCTGAATTTTGTTGGTGGATTTTGCAAGTTGCCAGCATCTGGTTCCACAACTACTCGATCATCAACCAATCTAAAAAAGAAATGTCATCAAAAGACCTTGATTCATCAATTCTTGGTAAGCAAATACTTACACAACAGCATGATAAGCAAGAAAAAAAAATGGTGCACTTTTGATGTCATAAAGTCCACATGTGACAGCATCATGACAGCCAAAATAGTGTCATTAATGTCTATATGCAGCCTAAATATTACTATATTGCGTTAAAAAAATAGTTAAATAGCTTTCTTATGAAGCCTACGCATTTTCGTATTTTATTATAAAATTGGTAAAAAAACTTAATCTTAGGTTCAGTGGGCAATTTTACAAACCCCTAACTCGAATCCTGTATACATTTTTATAGTTTTAAACACTATTAGCTGGTGTTGGCTTCCATGATAAAATTTTGGCAATGGAACTGTTTTATCATTAGAAACAGCACCGGCATTGTATTAATTTTCTTGAAATAGTTTATAAAAATCTTAGTTGGTCAAGAACTTGGGACATGAGAATCAATTGTCTATAAAACAATATCTCAGAATGAAATAGTTTCCAAATCCTAAATATATATTTAATTAAAGAACATACCCGAGGGTACTAATAAATCCACTAACAGCACCCTCAGCATACAGAGATATAACATCTCCAATTTGCAGGAATTGACAAGTGGATGAAGAATTCATTGTTTATGTATTGTGTTCATAGTGTCTAAAAACAAAAGAAACATATAAAAATAAGCAGCAAAGAACAAAAAAAAGTTTTTTTAGTTCTGTCTTTCTAATACGTCAGCAGCGGGCTATTTCTGCCAATCCAAATTCTGATGTGTTAACAAAGTAGGCAGGAAATGACATTTCATGTCAACAATTCTTTAATTTAAATCGTCTGAATTAGGAAAACTAACCACATATCTAAGATTTCTACTCCAGAGGCATTAATAAAACTAGGAAAAATATTTCTCTCTCAGTAAACTTACCGTGACTTATGAAGCAATTCTACCATTTTTTTAAAGAGAAATCTAAAGTATTTGAGCATTCAATAGGAAAGAAAAAAATCATTGTACAAACACTAGGTTTCAAGTGAGTTATTCACACTAAGTTGTAAAAATATGCTAAGGTGTTAAAGTTGTTAAAAATGTTTAAATGTTTTTTTCTCTGATATGATTTTACAAGGGGGTCGATGGATATATCAAATAATTCCTTTGGCAAAAGTAATAAAACCACAAGGAAAACAGTTACAGTATTGTGTTTTTGACACCCAGGTTTAGAAGATATTTTTTACTTTATTTTTTTTGTGTTTATTGTCCCAAAACTCAAAAGAAAATTTTCAGTTCAGCATGTTAAGAAGAAAAAAAAGGTGTTTTTGTGGAAGCGTTTTTCAGGCAAGATTGTGCTGAACAAGAGGACATTAATTTGATAAATTAGTTTCCAGTACTTTCAGCATAGAAATTTGCTTTGTCTTTCAGTGTTTTTTCTATTGCATTGGAACAAAAAAAAAATTCACAGAAAAAAAATTATATTATAACAAACAAAATTTATTTTTAAATGTTATTTTTCCAATGTCATAAAAAATAAAGACTTCTTAGGGAATTTGGGGTTGTGAAGACATTGCAGTATCCTTAACCCAATAAAAACTTTCCAACATGATTATAACATCCTTCCATGCAAAGTGCTTTAGTCTTTTTGACAACAAATTAGTGAACTGATTATTCTGTGTATGCAAGAAACTTCTAGCATATAAATTACATTACATCCGTGTCTTATATAGCTTTACTCAAAATAAAAACTCTTAAAGAACATTTAGCACATAGTTGTTTCTGACCATTTTAGTTAATCAAAAAAAAATTTAGTCAGAACATAAATAATTCATTTAAAAGTTTAATCAAAAAGCTAACATTTACATTAAAATTCCTGCTTTCAAACAATATATACCAAATATGATTGCAAAGGTTTATAATACGGTTGTTATATTTGTAATTTTTTCAACAAGCTAAACTTCTGTTCAGTGACGTGAATACACATTATATAAATAGGTCACTGCTAATGAAAAAAGCTTCATATTTTGCATTACATTATTGGGATAATGATATTTAGAAATTAAAAAATTGATATTTAGAAATCAAAAATTGAACACTCCCTAGCTTAATGCAAGCTATTCAGATTAAACATTTCCAGGGAAGAAATTTTATTTCAAGTTCTTGCTACCATTACGTTTGCCCTTGCAATGTATTTCTTTCTCACTTTTTAATACTTAAACGATGACCCTTATCTTTTATGATTAACTACTTATTTCTTAAAACCAGTAACAATGACATGTAATATTAATATACACAAAAAATTATTTATTACAAAATATCTACTGTACCTCATAATTACAAAATATCTACCTCATAAAAACAAACTTTCTAATGTAGTGCATAAAGCAGTCTTGTAGCCAGTTATACATATATATATATATATATGCACTAAAACAATTAGCATATACCATGATTTTATCATAATAATACTTCGCTTTAGACAAAAAACTTTAAAATGTTTTTAATAATACATTAAAAACAAGCACAAATAACACAAGTACTCAAACCAGAAAGACACACAAGAAATAAATTATTTATTATACATAAATAGACAATTATGTGCTTGTGAAAACTACAATTTAGGCAGTTTTTCAACACAAAAAATCAAACCAAGTGACTAATAAGCTTAATGTTAAAGCAAAACAACACTGTAAAATCAAACTGAAGTAATAACACAATAAGTGGGAAAATGTAGACAATAACGTGGAAGTATGTTTCGTATGCATCAGTGAATTAAATAATAAAGAATCTTTGTATACAGTGTTGTAAATTTCACACAGACAAAACACATAATAAACAAAATGTTTCTGTGTTATTAACATAAAAAGCTGTAATCACATAATGTATGTGTATAATTGAAAAAAATGGTAGAGGAAGACATGTTAATATTTACCAACCAAACATGCAAAATTTACAGATTGCAGATACTGAAAAAAGTTTAAGGGCCACTTATATATGTCCACTAATTATTTGTTATCGAAACCTACTCACCTTTAACATTAGTTACTTAGCTGTTTTAAAAAGAATTTCTTTTCATCTCTCTTTAAAAAGCAAGTTAATGTTTCTGATATAATTTAGAAAAAACGAAAGGCCCTGGAATTTATAAATATTCACTGCTCGTTTTGGTGCAAATATGATAAATGATCCACTGGCATTTAACATACACAGAAGCAGCTGTATATATACATGTCTATTTATAATGAAAAGAAGAAAACCCCTCAGGATTTTAACATTTGTCTGAGTAGAGTTTAAATATCTTAAAATAGTAAACGCAAAGCAAATATTTGAAAGTTTTTCTAGAATTTGTGAACGCCTTCTTTAACAGCCATAAATATTCCAATCCTAAAGTTCTGCTGGAAATGCCTTGCTTGTAGATTATAGCAAGCAGGACCTATAAAATTCTGTAACTATTTCTGAGACAGCTGTGATAATTATGAGGTGTTATACTTAAAAAGGCAGGTCCTAATTTTACTTTCGCCCTGGTTTTGTTTTACCTTTATCATGGTTTAAATCATGACAAAAAGCCTTGAAAGAAAATCAAAATGTTTTTACCACTTCTGCATGCTTTTTCACAGGAAAGCAAAAACTAACTTGCAACAGATCAACCACATAAGTAAAGGCATAAATGTGCTCAAAACATTACGTTGCTAAAACATATTCTGGGTGTTAGCTTGAAATTCGCAATTGTGGTTGTTAGGGGCCAATCGCAATTAAGTTAATTGTTCATATGGAAATGGTGAAAGGAAAACTGTACCCGCTTAGAATTTTAAATGTACAGGTTACAAAATCAATGAAGTGACAAAAATGTAACAAAAATTACCTATGTTACTAAATTGAATACATGCTAACTAGTTTTATGAAGATCTACCACTAAGTGAAAATAAAGAGAAAAAAACACAATACAAATTATTGTATCAAAGAAGGTCCAGAATGATACAGTCCTCAAATTTCTCTCTCCTTAATGTCACAGCAGGCAACAAGAAAGACCTGCCCTCGGTTTTGCAACGGAGAGTTTATATTAGGGAAACTACCATTTTTAGATGAACACATTTTACTTAATAATCCTGTTACCAATGTAAGCTCAAAGTTTTTTTTTTTAAAAAAGTGGACATCACAGAAGACAAATTTTTTATGTATATACCAAATAAATAATCCATTTCACATGGAATCCTATTTACTCAAACAACAATTATGTTGTGGAACAATGAAAAATGAAATGTGATTAAGGCCACTTGAAGTTGATTGTTTGTTTATGGTAAATCGCCACATTTGTGTCATCAGCGCATTTTGATTCAATATTACAAAAAAAATTAAAATAGTGCAAGTTTCAGCACAAAAGTATTATTACGTTGATTACAAAACCATTTACTCACGTATATACTCACCAACTAATCATTGTCGCTTCCTTCATTGCTTTCTGGCTTATCCTTTTTCTATGGTGTCAATGCGTACTATTTTTAATTCTTTAATTACTGTGTCTACAACGGAGGAGGGTGTTACGACAAGCATATATTTCCTTGTATTTTTGCATTATGTACAAGGTTAATATTTTTTCGTTGCAAAAGAAAACAAATAATTTGCCTGAGGTGACTTCAATTTAATTAGTTGTTCTATGGGCCTGACCGACCCTAATTTTCACGAAAACAAAAAAATAACAATATCAAGCAAAAAAGTTTTAAAGAAAAACAAATGAAAAAACCCAAACATTTTCTCATCCCATCTCGTGAAAATATAATGAGCATAGAAGATAATCAATGATGTTATTTTTTGTTGGTTGAATGTCAATCTACAATTATACTAAACAAAGTGAATCAATAACGTTACTTTAGGACCACCGTTGGTAAGGACACTGGAAGTTGATTCTTTGTTCATGGTAATTTGTTGCGATAAAACTAAAATGCGCGATGCGCTAATTTTGTAATCACAAAAATAGTTACGTGGTTAAACAGAAGTTTAAATTTTTATGTGATTTATAACAAAAATTAGCTACTTTCGCTAAAATAGTTATAATACAATTGAAAAACAAGACAGATTATTGTCGTAACACCCTCCTTCGTTATGATTAATAAATATGTTTAAAATTACGCTAGCTAAACTGCAATACAGCAAGACTTTAGTCGATACCATTTAGGAAAAATAATTAAAACAAGATAGAAAACACTTGTCGTAACACCCTCCTCCGTTATGATTTAAAAAAAATTGATTTTAACGCTGTGAAAGACTTTAAATATTTTCAACTACACAACCATAGTCTGAAAAAGAATTTGCCCTTAAATTTAGATTTTCCTATAAAACTCCGCAAAAAACATTAAAAGAACACTAAAATTGTTTGTTTTATTATTTTAAGTAGGAGAAAAATAACTTGCTGTATAAATTTCGAAACAGCGCAAGTATAACTTGCTGTATAACTTTCAAAACAATACAAGTATATTCTGTACAACTTTCAAAACAGCACAAGAATAATTCTTGCTGTATAACATTCAAAACAACACAAGAAAATTTCTTGCTGCATAACTTTTAAAAACAAGTTTTTGAGCATGCAAGTATTTTATCTTTTCACCTTCACCTCAGCCCTTAAAATTAGAATATTTTTACGTCAGCAATAAAACTACCGACGTGAGATACATTTTAACTGATTTGCGTCGGCAATATTTTTTTGTAGTAAATTTTTCAGCTGGCAATAACTATCGTCATTCACATTTTATTAGGGCTAGACCTCTCATAAATTTGATGCATTGATCTCCTAAGACGATGACAAAATGGGAATGGAGTACAAGTCTTATTGACATACCTTCCGGATGGTGAACTTCGTTAGGTTAATAGTTCACTGCCAACTGGCTTTTTATGTTTCGAGATGAACTCATTAGGTTAGGGCATCATTAGGTTGTATATCGCAGAAGTCGCCAGTGACATGCTTTAAAAATGCTTGTCACCGGCACAGTTTAACATGAAGCAAAACTGTACAGGAGACCCAATTGTTAGAGTCTTTGCAGAACATCTCTCCTCACAAAACCGAGGGCAGGGCTGACTTATTGCCTGCTGCGTCGTGTGGAAGAAAGAACTTCTGGACTTTTAATACGATATACAATTTTTTCGATTACTATTATTACGAATCGAATGGCACCACAGTATTTCTGTAGCCTGAATGATTTTAGTTAGTGATAATGGCCTAATTTACTGAAAATCGAATGTAATTATTTTGTAGTCGCAAGGAGTGGGAGTAGATTAAACAAAACCAAAATTATTGTTATTTAAAAATTTCACAACAAAATTACGTCGCCAATTTTTTTGCCGACGTAACTACGGTATCTTCGTATTTTACCTCGGCAATTACGTCGGCAGTGCCGAATGACGACGCTAATTTTAGGGGCTTTCTCAGCTACATATAGTTACATATTTTTTAGTGAGACAAATTATTATTATTTTTCCTTCGCAACTAAAAAATATAAACTGCGTGCGTTATGCAAAAATACATACATCGACTTCGGCCGTAGAACAACTAATTAAGTTGGAGTCGCCTGACTAAAAAAAAAATGTTTGGACAAATTTGTTTGGAATTTGTTTTGAATTATTAAAATAGCTGACAAGGTTAAAAGATAAAAATACTTGCATGCTAAAAAACTTGTTTTTAAAAGTTATTCAGCAAGACTTTTCCTTGTGTTGTTTTGAAGTTATACAGCAAGAATTATTTTTGTGTTGTTTCGAAATTTATACAGCAAGTTATACTTGCGCTGTTTGGAAAAATATACAGCAAGTTTTTCTCCTCCCAATTAAAATAATTAAAACAACAGGAAAATTATTTTTATAAGCCATTTTAGTGTTCTTTTAATGTTTTTTGCGCAGTCTTATTAGAAAATCTAAATCTGAGTGCAAAATCTTTTTATGGACTATAGTTTAGTTGATAATATTTAAAGTCTTTTTCAGCATTAAAATTATATATTAAAATTCATACATAGGACATAGGACAAGCGTATTCTACCTTGTTTTTATTATTTTTCCTGAATGATATTGACCATTTTAGCAAAAGTCTTGCAGTATTACATTTTAGCAGTATTTTTAGAGTATTTTCAAACAACAATAATACAGCAAGAATTATTTTTGTGTTGTTTTGAAATTTATACAGCAAGTTATACTTGCGCTGTTTGGAAAAATATACAGCAAGTTTTTCTCCTCCCAATTAAAATAGTTAAAACAACAGGAAAATTATTTTTATAAGCCATTTTAGTGTTCTTTTAATGTTTTTTGCGCAGTCTTATTAGAAAATCTAAATCTGAGTGCAAAATCTTTTTATGGACTATAGTTTAGTTGACAATATTTAAAGTCTTTTTCAGCATTAAAATTATATATTAAAATTCATACATAGGACATTCTACCTTGTTTTTATTATTTTTCCTGAATGATATTGACCATTTTAGCAAAAGTCTTGCAGTATTACATTTTAGCAGTATTTTTAGAGTATTTTCAAACAACAATAATAATCTGTCTTGTTTTGTACTGGTATTATTTAACTATTTTAGCAAAAGTAGCTAATTTTTGTTAAAAATCACATAAAAATTAAACTTTTTGTTGTTTATGTAAATATTTTACCACAAAAAAATAATTGCTCCGATTTTCAAAAATAACAAATAATACGCGCATCCCATATGTAGTTTATCACATCGAATTACCATGAACGAAAAATCAACTGCAAGTGGCCTAAAGTTTCTGACAGCCAAATAAAAGATATATATTTAACATATTTTCGGGTTTTTAGATAGTTCCTACAGTACCGATTAAATGTAACTTTACATGTGCACGATATTTATCACCTTCACACGAACCTTCGGTAGCGTCAGAACTTTCGTTGTTATTGTTAACCTATTGTTAAATACATGAGCTATTTTTGCATGTTGAAAACAATAGAGTTCATGTCTCACATGCGAACTTTAATTAGCTCATGTAAACTTTGCGTAACTCATTGTTGTATTTAATTGCTATAGCCGTCAAGAGATCTACGGAAGAAAAAATATAAAATTTAACAAAGCTTTAAGTTTTTATTGTTTCTTCTACTCATGAACAGCAACGTATTATCTTTTGTTTTTACATGCGATTTATTATGATACTTTGATAGAATCTTGTCTTTTTACACAAACCTAAATGTTGTATTTTATTTGGGGACCGTCTCCACCATCGTTTTACATTTTATACGAATTGAAACGATCATTTCTACGATCCCGTTTTCATGATTTTTAAACGATCTAAGGCGATCTTTTCGCTTTTTACGATGCTGTTTTCATGATTTTTAAACGATCTACGACGATCTTTTCGCTTTCTATGCTGTTTTCATGATTTTTAAACGATCTACGGCAATCTTTTCGCTTTCTATGATGCTGTTTCCATCATTTTTAAACGATCTACGGTGATGCAACAAAACGCAACGCAACAAAAATTAATAAAACTTGGGATTCACGAAAATGGCAAATTACTTTATTTTTTTTAATCTTCGTCAAGTATTTTAAGTTTAATTTGATCAACCGAAACTAGTATTCGAAACTACTATTTTTAGCCGCATGCACCAAAATCAAGGCACGTGAGTATCGAAACAGTGTTCTCAAAATAGAAATAAAAAAAACAGGTAGCAATGCACAAGTTACAAAGCTATTATAAAAAGTTTTAGTATGATCGCTTTGGTTTTACATTCTTTTCGCAAAAACATGATTTTACATTAAACACAAAATCTTTAACGCTTTACGCGTGTTCATTCATTTTTTTAAAATATATATCTTTTAATAGCTTTCGTGATCGTTAACACTTTTAAACAATAGCATGCATGTTACATGTAAGAACAAAAGGATTCATCAAATCTTATTGTTATGACTCGCGCACAACGATAACAATAGATAGCAATTAAGTTTATGTGTAAACAAAAGATATGCGAAGGTTCCTTATGCAGACATAAAAAACTTGCGTACATGTAAAGTTACATTTAAGCTGTATGAAAAAAACGTCAAAAATTGCCTTAAAATCAGATTTTTCCCAATTTTCGGATAAATTCGAAAATAATCGGGAAATCAGATTAATCATGTCCAAAATTTACAGAATGATTCCCCTTGATGAAATAAAGTTTCATGTTCTGAGAATAACCCTAACAAGAAAACCGTCCGGTTTGATCACACATTCATATTGTACACATACTTTATACTTAAATATTGTATTGATTATGTTTATATATCTTGTATCTATGGCAACGTTCTTGTTTATATAGAAAATAACACCAGAGCAATAAATCGCTTCCCCAAGGTTAAAATAATTTAAACTGGGCGAGCAATCTGAATAAATAGAATAAGATTATAAACGCATATTTTATCACAAAGTCTTTTTTACTTATTTTATTTTATCTTTTTTATATCTTTTTGTTCTTTTTTACTGTAAATAATAAGAAAGAGAACATTGATTTCCATGTGAGATGAATTGATATTGCTCAACTAGAAATTTTTTTTTTAGAATTGGGGGAGCAATTAATGGCTCAGCTAGTTTCTTATTTCTCAGAATTGGGTGAGCCTTTGCGTGAGCAAGAGCAATTGCTCTCCCCTTATTGATAGGCCTGGTGTATGACACCTGAAACTTCGTAAAATGTTGTTTTAATTTGTACACATACACATGAATGTCCAAGTATTGACATAAAATATTGTCAATCGAATTTATATTGTCTCATGTAAAAACAACAAGAACTGAAGCGGTTTGAACACTCACACAACACTATGATGATAAATATAAAATATACAATGATAAAATTTGGTATAAAATATTAAGGCACAAACTTAGAGAAAGAGATGATGATAAATTGAATCATACTAGCCGGGGGACCCGGCGTCGCACGGCCACAAGTAAAAGCGTTACCCAGCATTTAAAAACCCTGTGGCGCAATAAATAAGAACGGTAAATTGTGCCACACATTCAGGTGGAGCACTCTAGTGCAGGTATATATAAGTCGGTGAAACTTCAAAAATGAATGTTACTCCAGGCAGCGCGACATTGTTTACCTTAGTATATACAGGTAAACAATGTTGCGCATTCATGTAGGTATAATACCTTTTTCCAAAAAAAAACTTTATCGCAACTTAGGTTTAACAGAAACACAGGAAACAGCCCATCGTTAACACCGGACTGAGCACTTAGTACAGGTAAACCATGTTGCACATGTGTTTTTGCTTAATACCCTTTTAGCACAGTTTACAACCCGTTGTTACCCCGTCATAGCAAAAAAGATTAGTAAACGTTAACAAATTAATTATGACACATGATACACTCTGTTAAAACGCTGGGTTAAGCCACAAGTAACTGTGTTACCCGGCGTTGAACACCAGAATTTTATTTTTCAGAGAATGTTCCCAGTGAAAATTCAAAAGAAATGTTACTCCAAGCTGAGTGCTTAGTACAGGTAAACAATGTGGCATATCCATATAGGTGTAATAGCCTTTTCTGAAAAAAAATGTTATTGCAACTTCGGTTAAACAGAAACAAAGGAAACAGCTGTTGTTAACACTGGACCAAGCGCTTAGTACACGTAAACCGTGTCGCACATTTTTTTAAAAATATTTTATCGCGACTTCGGTTAAAAAAAAGTCATGAAACCATCTGCCGTTATCCTGTTCAGTTAAAAAAATACTCAGCAATTTTATTTTGCAGCATACGTTTTCTTAACAGTAATAAAAGTGGTAGCTGCCTAACTGCATTTATTTAGCATAAGAATTGTGTTGCAGCCAAACAATGCATTTGGCTTCTTTCACTTTTTATCCAGAGGTAGCTAAGGAGAGCTAGATAAACACAACTTCGACATAAAAATAAATAATATTGGCTAGGTTAAAAGGCTGTTATACCAAACTGAATAATAAGTAAGGGTAGCTAGCTAGCTGGCTGTAGCTAGAATGATCCTAAAAAATCTTCGTTCCTAGCCAAAAATCCTAAAAATGGTACGTTTCAGATTTGTACATGGCTAAAAAACGTGACAATATATTTATTTTAACATGTTAGAACATATAGATAACGAATATCACAAAATAAAAAACTTTTAGAAGACAAAAAAGGTCAAACAGACCTTCAAACCCAGCACTGGCCACGTCCACTTTCAAAACCAAAATGGCCTGAGATATGGCTGGAGAGCACACAACTCGAGTCAATTTCGAACATTATAACATTGTCAACATACAGTAAATCAAAACAATCATTTCAAGACAATGAACACTCTCATTTGATGCGAGATTTCTCGAAATTCGAATGGAATATATATCTACTGGTTTGCATTATTTTGGGTATATACCTATATAAAGCTACACGATAATAAGAGAACAAATAAAACGCTGCTATACGCAAAAAAACAATACATAAACAAAAACATTTGATCAATATAGCGCGCTATTTGTGGTGGCTTTGATTTTGATACTATTCGCGCCCCTTTCAACTTTTCATTACCACCATGACAGAACGCAGCCCATACCAAATCACACATTTCTACGAATGTGTGAAACAAAAGTTATTATATTTCCCCAATTATAAGGACTTCATAGAGATTTTAAGGGTAGTTTCGAGGAATAGCCAATATCTGAGGCTCTGAGAGGTATGGGACCTAGGAATTTGGCACACAGGTGCAAGTGTCACAACCATTCATCATAGCAAAAAATAGTTATGAAAAAAAAACTGTCAGGGGGGAGCAAAAAATAGTTATAAAAAAACATGTCAGGGGGGAGGGCGGAATCCGCACCTCCCACCCTCCTCTCTTAAGACAGGCGAGCGGAGTTGCCAGATCGTCGCTAGAGCTGTTTGTTTAGATAATCAGGTAATTAGGCTGGTATACGCTAGCGAGATAGCTACTTGCTGTTTCTCCAGTATACTCCTTCTTCAATTCTATCCAGTTTTAAAGCATAGTTACTTCTTGCTAAAAATTTGTAAATGCCGTGCCTTTTGACTTTATTGGAAGTCATATGATGTATGTTTTAGAGTATTATCTCCTGGAAACATATCGAAACACAAATCGAAAACTCAATATTATCCCCTTTACCCCAATCAATGTTGGAGCCTCATAGAGAGTATAACAAAATGTTGAACCTCCCGCTTTATTTTATAAAATCTGGGCTAGAAGGTATCTAGCTAGCTAGCTAGTAGCAATATAACAATATGGCGCCCATCATACAGCAGCTTAGTGGTTATATATAACTCTCGCACTTTTTGAGACCAGGGTTTGATTCCCCTTGGCGGCGATTCAATATGGCAGAGTGAATGGTACTATAGCCCTGGGTTAACCCAAGCCATGCAAATGAAATTGGGGAGATGGCACATTGTGGATGGTGCGCCCCGTTTGGAGTCCGTTTTGTATGTTGCAGGTAGAAGCGCGGACCCTAATTGGGTCTGCATAGCTCAAAATTAGCATCGAATACTCTAGGACTTCCCATCTAAGCCATGGCCCCCTCCCGGAAATAATAGACAGGGTATATCGATATTTGTGATGCTAGAGCCATAATTATGCACATCCTCTGCGCAGCTAGCTACAACCTTGATTTTGAGGTCACTGGAATTTTAATCTTTTATTCCTGTGAAAACATTAAGGTAAACCTATGCTGGCAGACAGATATGTACATCATTAACAGACAGGAAAGAATGTAGCAAGCTAGCTTTTGTTTCTGTCCTTCTTCTTTCCCTTTCTTGGTTTAGTTTCATTTTGTTTACCATTTTGGATAGACGGCATCGGCACCGGCAGAATTATCGATTGACATAACACCCACAAAATACAGACTCGGCCGGGAAAAGTGGGGATGTGTGTGTGCGGCGCAATGTTATTACGGTTGACTGCTATCGGTAACTCGAACCGGAATGTGAAACATCTTGTCGGGTCGAATAAATATAACTCGAGTTTATCCTTCTCCCTGTAAACTTTTTAATAGAATTCAAACTTTATAAGTAGAATTCGAACATTCGAGCGTTTTCGAATTCTCCCGGTCGGAATATCACGCGGTACAACTTTCAAACTCTCACATAAAAAGCTTTGATTAATCAAAAACTACAAGTATCTAAATTGAACTAAAGCTAAACTAGCAAAAACTCTCCCAAAACTACACAATATGACAGGTTTGAAGTAAGAAAACAAAGTTGATGTGACCGGGTGAACAGCGTGTTTTCCTTCAAATCATAATGGCTACTCTAAAATATACGGACTTGTAATTGGTTTAAAAGTATCACGTGACATTTGCCGACCGAATGCATTCGATTTTCGAAAACATAAACAAAGCATCGTGAATCCAAACACACTATTCTTGTTTTTTTTGCGAGAAAAAATAAAGCCAATAAAACGAAGGTTAAGCAATAAGCCTATAATAGTTGTAAATTTTAAAGCTTTAATAAGACTTGGAAAAGGCGACAAATAATGAGATAACAGCAAAGTCTCAAAAAACATTTAAGAATTTAACAATTTTTTCACTAAAGTGGGGGCCGACCTTGGCGTCGAAAATAGGTCACAGTGCAAAATCCTTTAGATCGTATTTGTCATATCATGATAATGAAATAGAGAAAAAAGAGCTAAGTGAGGAGGAACTAGAAGCAGCATTTTATTCTCTGCAAATCAACAAAAGTCCTGGTTTTGATCAAATCAGCAGTAATGTCTTAAAGAACTGTTTCAATGAACTAAAATCTCCACTACTGCATATATTTAATTCATCTCTAATTACAGGCATTGTTCCTAAAAAGTTAAAAATAGCTAGAGTTGTCCCAGTCTTTAAAGCAGGAGATGTTTATAAAGTATCTAACTACAGACCAATACTCCCCTGCTTCTCGAAGATTTTAGAGAGAATCATGTACAACAGGGTTTATTCTTTCTTGAACAATAACAATATTTTGTATAATAAGCAATTTGGATTTCAAGCAGGTCATTCAACTGATCACGCAATCATTCAATTGAGTCAAGAGATATTTCAAGCCTTTGATGAGAATAAATTTGGGGTCTTTATTGATCTCAGCAAGGCATTCGATACAGTCAACCATGCGATTCTATTAGAAAAACTAAAATATTATGGCATTAAAAATACATATCTCGCATAGTTCAAGAACTACCTCTTCGAAAGAAAACAATATATTTCTTATGACGAAGGAAATACTAACTACAGGATTATAACATGTGGAGTACCTCAAGGGTCAATTTTAGGACCACTGTTGTTTCTTATTTATATCAATGATATATTTAGAGCATCTAGTCTCTTAAATTCAATTTTATTTGCTGATGATACAAATTTATTCTTTACTCATAAAGATATAAACGTACTTTTTTGAAACTACTAACACCGAATTGACTAAATTTGCTGATTGGTTTAAAGCGAATAAATTATCCCTTAACACTTCAAAAACTAGATATACCTTTTTTCACAAACTTAGTAAAAAAGATGAAATACCTCTTAGGTTACCTGGATTAGTTATTGATCGTGTAAACATAAGAAGAGAATATTCAATGAAATTTCTTGGAGTTCTCCTGGACGAAAATTTAACTTGGAGAGAACATATTAAATTAGTGGAAAACAAAGTTTCCAAAAGCTTAGGAATCTTATATAAAGCCAGTTTTGCTTTGAATAAGAAGATAGATAGATAGATAGATAGATGTGCATATTTTACATGGCTAGCCTCACAAATATCGAGGGATATACCCTGTCTATTATTTCCAGGAGGGGCCATGGCTTAGATGGAGAGTCCTAGAGTATTTAATGCTCATTTTGAGCTACGCAGACCCAATTAGATGCTTAAGACCCAATTAGATGCTTAAGAAGCATATATTTTTCCTTTATACACTGCTATAAATTATGCAAACATTGCATGGGGTAGCACTAATATAACAAATTAAAAAAACTGCACATTCAGCAAAAACATGCCAGTAGGATTATATTACGACAGAACAAATGTTCCCATTCTAGACCATTGCTAAAAGAACTGGGTATTCTTAATGTATGTTAGCTAAACATTTTTCAAGTCCTTATTTTGTATATATTGTATAATGTATAAGATTAAAAATTTAATAGCACCAAATATATTCATTACATTATTTAAGAAAGTTCAACATAAATATCCAACTAGATTTTCAGGTAATAATTTCCTTCGGCCAAAAATCATATCTAATGTAACAAAATTTTCAATATCAAACCGAGGCCCAAAAACTCTGGAGCATGCTTCTAAATGATAAAATAAAAAGCATTCCATCTACAAAACAATTTAAAATTGCACTAAGAAATCAGCTGTTACGAAGTAATAACGAACGAGTCTTCTTCTGAAACAACACTACGTGTGATAATTAAACGCTTCTTTTATTTATTTAACATAACATTTAATATTTTATTAAGTTTTAATTATCAATTTTTATTTGACGCTCTTTTTAATGACGGCTATGTAAGGTGTGAGATGATAAGACTGCATAGTCTTCTACTTACTCCTGCCATTTTATTCTACGTACGTGATACACTTATGTATATATATATCCCAATGTAGAAATTTATGCTTGTACTTATGTGTATGTAGAACTTGTATCTGTAATTTTGAAACAGTTGTATGTAAATTTCTTTTGGCGAAACAAAAAAAAAAAAAAACTTCTTTGAAAAAGAAAGGAATGTCTTACGAAAAAGCACACGCTGTGTGAGCTACAGTCAAATACATGAAGCAGTTTCCCACTGGTTTGTTGGAAAAAGAAGTCAAAAAGTTCTAACTGATGGGTTCATACTTAAAGAAAAAGCCTTGGGAATTGCGAATACATTGTGGATTAAAGACTCTAAAGTATCGGATAAATATAGCAACAGCTTATTGTTTTCTTTTGTACTACATTGAATATTTTTGCGGAGAATTTTCATCCTTTTTCTAGGGCCTGAGATCTTAAACTTGCAAGTAACTTTCATTTCGTCCCCGTCGCCCAAAATCGACGTGCTTACCAGTTATGACAACTTAGCATTCCGCTTCTTGGTATCGATCTGTAGTACAATTTTCAAATGTCTTGGAAACACTAAAGAAAAGGTAGCAATCAGTGTGGGAGAGTCCTACTGTTACAGAAGTCGCAGCTTCTTGGAATGAAACTCTCGCTATCCAACTATTATAAGTTGGAAGAAATATTTAACACAGATACGTTTAAGATAAGTTAAGATACAGTTCAACCCTGATTTTTCGAACCCTTGGGACCGACAAAAGAATAGTTTTGGGGCTTCGAAAAATCGAAATGCCCTGGGAACGAGGTTGGCTATTTGCTGTTCCATGTGACAAAATAAAAAAAAGTAAAAAAGTTTTGTAAACAATGATATGAAAAACTATATTTAAAAAAATATGCTTTTGGTAGTAGTCCACATAAAAGTTTGAAAAAAAAAAAGTAAAAATTTGAAGAAACCTTAAAAACCGTTCGGAAACAGGAAATTTTGAATAATCCGGTGCTTAAAAAATCGGGATTGAACTTTATTAAGAAGAATCTCTACCACAGAATTTAGGGCAGTTGTTATAGATACATAAGTGTCCAGAACAAGGTTTTACCAAAACATCACAAGGGTTACCTCCCTTTGTGCGAATAAAATGGACTGCAAAAGGACCCCAACTTCTTCAACTTGTTACGTAGTTGTTAGAGTCAAAAAGCTTTGTATGTTTTAATTTAGGCGCAGTAGAATATTTATATGACGCTGTAATTAACTAACTTTAATCTGTGCCATATGTTTTTAATAAAATGTTATAGATTTTTAACTTTCCAAAGATATACATAAATCTAAATTTTATTAAAAGATATGGAATGTATTTTCAGTACTGAAGTTTGTCTTATTATCAGAATTCCTTGGTAACATTCTTTCAGGGAAAAAACTGAACAATATTTTAGATTTCAATCGCAATCAAGAAAAATAGAGGCAGATTAAGGCCAACTCTATATTACTTCATCCGCCGCGGTTTATATAGGCGGGCCGCCTTTTTTGAACAAGCAGTAGGGAGATGAGCATAACTGGTGCGTTGTAAATTGTACTTTCCTTTTCGCATTACGCACGGCTATAGTAACAGGTGGGATGATTGTCCCACACTATCCATAATTTTAGAAAACATACGAAGTATTTCCTTTTTATGGATTACGAAAACCAACAATGAGAATTTAAATTAAATTTGTACAGTCCATTCTGCAAACATTTTCTAGGTCCTGGGGCCAACTACGGTAGGCACTTGGGTAGAAACTATACCTTAGTTTCATCAAAAAAATGTATCTACAAAAAATAAAACTTGTGAATGAATTCACTGATCGCTTGCTCACCAAAAGAGGTGGAGAATTTTTTTGAGGGGATATGAGGGAGGAATAACTCTGTGACTACAAGAGGGGTGGGAATTTTGCTTTCAACCCTTGTTTTCAGTGTGGACCATTTCCTGTCTTTCAACAAATATGTTCACTTACTTTTAAAAAAAAATTTTAGTCGAGTAGAATGATTGGATACTATTAGATCTTCTTATTCTCACATTTTGACCTTCTTAATTTCTTAAGTATGGTTACTGGGCGTATTACAGTATGATAAAATAAGTAGGGGTAAGCAATAAATGACAGACTGATGTTGCAGGGGGTAAATATTTTTAGCCAAAGAGTAAAATTGCACTAAGAAATCAGCTGTTACGAAGTAATAACGAACGAGTCTTCTTCTGAAACAACACTACGTGTGATAATTAAACGCTTCTTTTTATTTATTTAACATAACATTTAATATTTTATTAAGTTTTAATTATCAATTTTTATTTGACGCTCTTTTTAATGACGGCTATGTAAGGTGTGAGATGATAAGACTGCATAGTCTTCTACTTACTCCTGCCATTTTATTCTACGTACGTGATACACTTATGTATATATATATCCCAATGTAGAAATTTATGCTTGTACTTATGTGTATGTAGAACTTGTATCTGTAATTTTGAAACAGTTGTATGTAAATTTCTTTTGGCGAAACAAAAAAAAAAAAAAAACTTCTTTGAAAAAGAAAGGAATGTCTTACGAAAAAGCACACGCTGTGTGAGCTACAGTCAAATACATGAAGCAGTTTCCCACTGGTTTGTTGGAAAAAGAAGTCAAAAAGTTCTAACTGATGGGTTCATACTTAAAGAAAAAGCCTTGGGAATTGCGAATACATTGTGGATTAAAGACTCTAAAGTATCGGATAAATATAGCAACAGCTTATTGTTTTCTTTTGTACTACATTGAATATTTTTGCGGAGAATTTTCATCCTTTTTCTAGGGCCTGAGATCTTAAACTTGCAAGTAACTTTCATTTCGTCCCCGTCGCCCAAAATCGACGTGCTTACCAGTTATGACAACTTAGCATTCCGCTTCTTGGTATCGATCTGTAGTACAATTTTCAAATGTCTTGGAAACACTAAAGAAAAGGTAGCAATCAGTGTGGGAGAGTCCTACTGTTACAGAAGTCGCAGCTTCTTGGAATGAAACTCTCGCTATCCAACTATTATAAGTTGGAAGAAATATTTAACACAGATACGTTTAAGATAAGTTAAGATACAGTTCAACCCTGATTTTCGAACCCTTGGGACCGACAAAATAGTTTGGGGCTTCGAAAAATCGAATGCCCTGGGAACGAGGTTGGCTATTTGCTGTTCCATGTGGACAAAATAAAAAAAAGTAAAAAAGTTTTGTAAACAATGATATGAAAAAACTATATTTAAAAAAATATGCTTTGGTAGTAGTCCACATAAAAGTTTGAAAAAAAAAAGTAAAAATTTGAAGAAACCTTAAAAACCGTTCGGAAAACAGGAAATTTTGAATAATCCGGTGCTTAAAAAATCGGGATTGAACTTTATTAGAAGAATCTCTACCACAGAATTAGGGCAGTTGTTATAGATACATAAGTGTCCAGAACAAGGTTTTACCAAAACATCACAAGGGTTACCTCCCTTTGTGCGAATAAAATGGACTGCAAAAGGACCCAACTTCTTCAACTTGTTACGTAGTTGTTAGAGTTCAAAAAGCTTTGTATGTTTTAATTTAGGGCGCAGTAGAATATTTATATGACGCTGTAATTAAACTAACTTTAATCTGTGCCATATGTTTTTAATAAAATGTTATAGATTTTTAACTTTCCAA
Organism: Hydractinia echinata; assembly: GCA_030067915.1. Classification (NCBI taxonomy): domain Eukaryota; kingdom Metazoa; phylum Cnidaria; class Hydrozoa; order Anthoathecata; family Hydractiniidae; genus Hydractinia; species Hydractinia echinata. The sequence continues at coordinate 1,115,310 of JASGCC010000066.1, forward strand.
AGATATACATAAATCTAAATTTATTAAAAGATATGGAATGTATTTTCAGTACTGAAGTTTGTCTTATTATCAGAATTCCTTGGTAACATTCTTTCAGGGAAAAAACTGAACAATATTTTAGATTTCAATCGCAATCAAAGAAAATAGAGGCAGATTAGGCAACTCTATATTACTTCATCCGCCGCGGTTTTATATAGGCGGCCGCCTTTTTTTGAACAAGCAGGTAGGGAGATGAGCATAACTGGTGCGTTGTTAAATTGTACTTTCCTTTTTCGCATTACGCACGGCTATAGTAACAGGTGGGATGATTGTCCCACACTATCCATAATTTTAGAAAACATACGAAGTATTTCCTTTTTATGGATTACGAAAACCAACAATGAGAATTTAAATTAAATTTGTACAGTCCATTCTGCAAACATTTTCTAGGTCCTGGGGCCAACTACGGTAGGCACTTGGGTAGAAACTATACCTTAGTTTCATCAAAAAATGTATCTACAAAAATAAAACTTGTGAATGAATTCACTGATCGCTTGCTCACCAAAAGAGGTGGAGAATTTTTTTGAGGGATATGAGGGAGGAATAACTCTGTGACTACAAGAGGGGTGGGAATTTTGCTTTCAACCCTTGTTTTCAGTGTGGGACCATTTCCTGTCTTTCAACAAATATGTTCACTTACTTTTAAAAAAAAATTTTTAGTCGAGTAGAATGATTGGATACTATTAGATCTTCTTATTCTCACATTTTGACCTTCTTAATTTCTTAAGTATGGTTACTGGCGTATTACAGTATGATAAAATAAGTAGGGGTAAGCAATAAATGACAGACTGATGTTGCAGGGGGTAAATATTTTTAGCCAAAGAGGTAGCAAGCTGACATGAGGGGAGGGGGCAACACCACGCACTGAGCAGAAAAGAAAGATGTATACTAATAAATTGTTCATCATACATAGTCTATAATGTACCTTTTTCGTGTTATTTTTTTTTATTTAGCGCAGGGGGGGGTTGCCTACCAAAACCTTATTGCCCCTGGAATACTGTATAAACATTCAGAACTTAAAAGCAAATCCTTTTCCGAGACAAAAAGTACTGGCGATGAAGTTGGTAGGGAACAACAACAACAACAACAACGATATAATTTCAAGTGCATTAAGAATACTTCTTGAAAAAATGGTTTCCTACTTTATATTTGGTAAAATAACATACTTTGAAAAAAATTTCGAACATACTAGCCTGATAAAGAGTTTACAAACTGCTATTCTTTATACATTATCTGTAGCATAAAAAAATTTAGAATTTAGATTTAAATAGAAGAGCGGAATCCAAGATACTAATTCAACTGCATGTCAAAACACACAATTCAACTACATGGAAAACACCCACTTTACCGTGTGCGGAACAAAATAACAAAGTCTGCGTTTAAAAAAGATTTCAGAGAAAGATAGCCAATGTTTTAGTTAAAACAAACATATAGATCACAAAGAGCGAGCCAATAAACCTCACTGTGTTTCAGGGAAATATAAATCCGTTTGGGATTGAAGTGTAGCGTCATGAAGTTACATCTTGGAAGGTAACTCTTCTCCAAAATAAAACTCAAAAATGATCACATTTAAATACTGTGTATACGTGCAGAAAATAGTATTTGGAATATTTGTCTAATAACGTATGCAACAAATAAAACATCAAAATAATTACTACGACCTTTTTTTCACAAAACCTTTTTTTTCAAATATGTGTCATATAAATAGTCATATAAACATTATCCTTGAAGAGAAGCAAATCATTTGGAAGACAGCTTTCTTCGACGTGACGTACCACCTTACAAACGCGGTGAAGCAAAATAAGAATTTGTCTACTTCAATTCAAACATTTTCATTAGGATTTATATTGGCACAAAAATGGCTTTCTACAAAAAGAAACTTTCTCAATCTTGACTTAAAACGGACTCGTAGTAACATAAATAAATGCTAATGGCGACGTGATAAAAGCGTTGAAAGATATATGTCTATTTTTGGAAAAATAGAAAACTCGTAACAAAACAGTGTGTCAAGAAAAGAAAAAACAACCAAAAAAGATATGGTAAAACCATTTGAAATCACCTTTCTCCATAATCCGACATAACACTCAGTGAACATTTATAATCAAACCTTCTCAACTTTACGTCCGCCGGAGTCATAAGGAGTGTAAATAAAGAAATTCTAAGAAGAAAACGTGCAGATGAAGAACGCTTTAAACATTGCGTGTAGCCATAACCATTCAACGTTCTTCCAAAGCGTGCTTCCAAGGAAGTCACTATTGGGCTGCAGAATACCACATTTTAATGCAATTGAACGAGCAGTATTTACATTATCACCAGTCACCATACGAACTGTAATGCCAGCACTCTGACACTGAATAATAGCATCAGGTACCTAAGGTTAAAAAATGGTGACTTTGATTACCAATACATCAAATATTTAATAAGCCCTTTAGGGTTATAGCATGTGAATTTTTTCTGACCTCACACAAAAAGGTTAGTAACTTGATTCAAAAAGATAGATTTCAAAGAATCAAAAATTGTACAAATTGTTACGAGCTGGTATAACAAAACAATTATAAGAAATTAAGCTTTTGGCTGATAAATATTATTTTAACTTCGTAATACCTCAGGTCTAACAGGATCTTCAATACCAACTATTCCCAAGCAAACTAATTCTGATGAGATTGAGGGCTCATCTTCCCAGTCAGGAACACCTATGCAAGTTAAATTTAGGAGAATTAAGTAAAATTTTCAAACTTAAATGTAAGGTTAAAAAAAAATTTAGCATTCTTGCTTTATTTCTTCAGACAGGCCTCTATAATACCCGAAATCTGACTACTCATGACTGTCAAGACTTTACACTAACACGCACAATTAATGATAACGTTTTTTGATCACTTTGTCTAATTAAGGTTAGTGAAGTCATTGCATTGTTCACTAATACTTTTGGCCCAGATAACTTGACAACATAAGGGGAAAGCTGATGTATTCTTCAGCATGGTCAAGGCTTACTTACGCTAGGGCTAAATTTTAGGAGATTTAAGGAGATTTGAGGATGTTTTAGGACATTTTTTAACCTTTTGGGAGATCAAGAGGAATTTAAAAAAATCCTAGACAATAAAAATAATATCATAAGCGAGGCTATCACCCTTTAAGGATGACTCAACTTTACCTTAAACTAATAAATTTTAAAATTTTTACTAAAATAAAACTTTCAAGTTCTAAGACATGCTTCTCTCTCCACGATCCTGCAGAATGGACAGGATAATGTCACCAAAATATTTCTAGTTCTACATTAATTTACCTCTATTCTGAAAGTCAAAATCCTGATTGTGTAAGTAATGCATAGGTTGCCTAATTTAGTATTTACAAGATAGGTATAGTCCTATTAATCTGTTTCAAGCTTTACTCAATAAAGGATAGCGTGAAAAAAAAGATCACTTGCAATGGCAGAAAGCTTTTTTTGTGTTAACTTTGCTTACAAAATTGACCTATTTGAAACCTTTCTTTGATGCTAAATTTTCATTTAATCTGTGACAATCTTTTTCTGCCTTAACTATTAAGGTCGAAAACTCTCCCAATTAATCAATCACATGCAATAACAACCACATGCGTTATGACTGATCACCGTTAAATTATTATTTCAGGTTTCATTCTAATTCAATCATGTGATTATACTAAAGTTAGAATTTGAAAGAAAAAAAAACTATCATTTGAAAGTGATGGGTACTTTTCTTCATTTCGAAATGATTAAAGAATGATCATTTTAATTTAAAATTTTTCAATTGTGTATACTTCCGCCTTAATAAATCGCAACACTGAGCAAAATTCAAAAAAACTTGAGCCTGTGCACTTATAACTTTGACCTTAATTAAATGAGTTCAAGCTTTCCAGATTGTCATAAGGAAATCTGTTGTTCGATTGCTTTCTATAACTTTACAAGAAATACAATTAAAATACATCGTTTCATAATTTAACTGGGAGAAAGAATATTTGCTCAGGTCTTATTAAATATTGAAAATAGGTGTGTTTTTGCATCATGTATGTTTTTATTAATAACTGTCTCCTGTTGACTGTCTAAGCTCAGTCAACAGGATTTATTATTCATTTATATTTAAAGAGAATTTCTCTTAATGTGTAAATTACAAGAAATAATCACAGAGCTATACATTTTATAAAGATGGTGGTGTTTTTATGTCTCCTGATTTTTTTGTAGCATTGAACACATTTTAGATATTCAGCTTGATAAGATTTTTAGCTTGATAAGTGGTGTAAATAACATATCTGATTTACAATGAAATTAATTTAAGTGTGTGTGAAAGTGTACATTTAAGTTAATATTGAACTATTTAACCTTCGCTGACTGCCTACCAAAAATTCCTCTTTCATTTACACAATTTACAATTCAGAAGAATTATGCCCTTGTTGCACTTACCATTCTATGATAAACAAGTAAAGTATATAACAAAACTATTGCTCACCTTTATCTTGAGGAAAATCTCGGTATGCTAAACAAATTGTGCGCAATCCATTGGAAGCCATTGGCTCAATGACATTCTCAATAAGATTTTTTGCATCTTCTTCAGTAAATGGTTCAGGGGTTCCTTGGCTGGCAATGATTTGTGAACATCTGCCTAGAACAATTTCAGAGGCACCTTTGATGAACATACGATACCCACCATTAGTGTTGTTGATAATGGTCGACATAGACTTCCTTGTAGAATTGAATGTATAAACATGCACAAATGTTTCTTCCGGTGATACATCTCTGAATGTTTGGTAGGTTTCACCAAGTTCTAATATGAAACCTAATAGGGCACACTCTGTTTTGTTGCCAAGTTGTTTGGGTAAGCCTTGCCCATCATCTGAGCTCTAAAAGAAAACAACAATATGTCAGCCTACTGAAATCTGATTGCCTTTACTGCACAAATGCTGTCAAAATACAAATCAAGCGATTCCATGTTAAACCATAAGATTTTCTTAAACCTACCATTTCAAAAAATGGCTATAAGTTGACATCACTTTTGCTGGATTTTATTCTCTGGGAATTAATATCTCTGCAGATATTGCACATTTAAAAACTTACAAAATTTCAGTTCAGGCTGTCCTTAAAATGGGATTGACTTTAGCACACACCTTTCAATTTGTGAGTCATCCCTAGCCTAAGCTTTTCTTAACAATCACCTCAAAACAGTTTCAATATACTTTCTTCTTCTACTTTCTTCTTCTACAACTTTTTTCTTTAAATATAAATTGTCCTCCGTTGTAAACAGTAGAATTATGAATACTTTTCTTAGTTTTAAAATTGTCCTTTTTATGCTAACTTGCTTTTGTTAGAGGAAGATTTACCATTCTATATCACAGACAGGGTTCCCTGTAACATGATTTTTTTGGTAGCAGTATGCTTGGCCCAGCAAAGCAAAGCAACAAGTCACAGTTTTATTTAGATAATTATGATGCACATAAACTTTTTTTCAACGCTATCATTATTAATTTATAACTTGCAACTTAGCATATAGAAAGTTGCTACAATAAAAACATTAAAAGTTTTTTTATTTTAGAAAGAAATATGATCATTTTACTAAACCTTTTGAGAAATTAGTCTTCTTCTTTACAAGGTATCAAGTTGAATTCATGACTTCATGTTTTAAGGAAGTAGGCTAGAATTGTTTGCTCCATAATTGTGCAACTATTTCACAATTCTGAGTTAGTGTCGTTTAAACATTAAAATGAAGGACAAATGAAGTTAGATTTGATTGAGTCTTCTTTACTTTATAAATTGTCTAAGATAATATAAGCTATTCAGAACTGACCTGGCCGCTATTTAGTAGTAAAACGGGTTACGTCATATTAAGAAACAGATATAATGTACAGACCACTGGCACAGGCCTGAAATGTCAATGCAATTGGTAAAAGCATGATTGGTTGAACCTTTAGATAAAACCATAGCGAGTAATCTTTTTAGAGATCATGTTTCAAATAAAAACAAGATGCCAGGTAGGTTGAACAACTTCTGCTATCCACAACAAATAATAAATACATAAATCAAATAGATTGCATATATATGCATTTTGTTTGTTTATAATATATCCTTAAGTGGTGATGCCATATCACGTGTGTGATCTATTTGAAGATCAAGATACACTTGCATATTAACATTAATATATTCTACAATATAGTTATAATCACATTTTAATAGATTTTAAGAAATTACATTGGTATTAAGCTATATTCTATAATATAGTTATGATGATATTATAACCATATCATATCATGAAATTATATTGAATATATTTTTGCGATTATAGACATTACACACATGTGTATCCTATAGCCTTTAGAAGAAAACAGACAAGAGGTATATATAGTATTAATTGTATGTGCACCTTAAAATGTAATTTATAAAGAAGCCATGTGGGTGAGCTATTTTGGTGACATTATTTGCTTCTGACAAGCTGTTCTTGTCACATAAAATGGTCAAATTTTGTTTACTATGGAAAGTCCATCATAAAGATTTGTGGAGTTGACTAAAATACAAATACAAAATAGTTTTTTTCTTTAACTTCCAGAATCAATATCAGAAAATTCTTCAATTTTTATTATTAACTTCTTATGTGCACTTTAACATGTACAAAGACAAAAAAGAATGTAGTCTACTTTCTACTAGAGCATTCAGGCAGACAGGACAATCTAGTACCCATGATGTTAGTTCTTGATTATTTACAACAAATGTGACAATAGGAACGAAGTAAATTCAGTAAGCAGCCAAATTGTCGGGGTTTGATATAAGCCAAAAGTTGTTTGAAACATATAGATAGATAGAAAGTAGAAATGAAACAATTTCCTGTGCAACCGCAAAAATTAAATAAAGCAATGTTTAAACTTCATAAGGAGTTGTTTTGTCTAGTTTATGAAGTAAGGTTCATAAAAAAGCTTCAACTGTATGTGGTGATGTTTAAATTTTGTAAGAAACAAGTTACAACATGTCCATGGCTTTTAAGCTATTCAGTCTAATGCATGAAGATGCGAAATCAATTTGCACCCAAAACTTAAAAAAACTTTCAGTTGCTGTCTCACATGATGAAACAGATGCATTAAACAAATGCATGGTACATGTGCAGCCTATAAAGTAATAACATAAATCATATAAACATCAAAACATAATAAAAACATAAACATCAAAACATAATTTAGAATTGAAAAATAACCTATCTAAAAATGTTGGAGAAAAACACTGCTCATATAAAATCAACAAACAGGTTTTTAACAAAAAGATGAAGATGAACTCCATTTTATTTCTTGTTCAAAATGGCTAAACAGCTTCGAATAGATCTATCCAACAAGAAACAATAAAAAATTGAACATTTTTCAGCAATTATTGTCGCTTTGTGCTTATATGATCTAAAACTTAGGAAAAGGAAAAAAGAATCAAAGAAAAGTCAATTATTCTTTTTCATTTTCACCATTATGATTTTTCTCAATTCTCCAAAAATCTTGATTTTTCCCCTTTAGAATTCAAATTAGAGACAGTCAACTGTGAATACTTCTGAATTATGTGTATAATTTAAATTTATTTTTAATCTATTTCGTTTTTGATATATTAAGCCAATAAAAAATATATATCTTTTTTGTTAGAAAACTACTCTTAATAAATGGAACAATTTCTTCACGTTGATCTTTAAACTTTAACCCATGGACATCCATGGGTTAAAGTTTAAAGATCAACTAGGTAACACTTTTTTAAAAACATTCTCTTGGTTAGAGTAAACAGAATGGTTGCTTTTGTTTAGCCATTTAAAATATTCCTCTCTATAATGTATTTTCAACAAAATTACATGAAAATAATTTTAGATCCACTTAAGAAAACTCAAATATTTATAACCTTGATCATGTAAGGCCACAAGAAGGTATTTTCCAATTAATTTCATAATATTCCAAACATCTATAAGTGGGATTAAAAAAGACAGGCCGGCACAAGCAACTATTTGTTGAAAGAGCAATCATTAGGGAATAAATTTTAGCAAGATTTTCTCTGGTAGTTGGGAGAATGTTGTATTGTCCTACAATATTTGAAAAATATAAAAAAAGAAGGAAATAGAAGATAAAAAAAGGAAGAAAAAAACAAATGTGAAGGAAAGTTGCTTCTATTCTGTGTACATGGATAATTTTTCTTTTTTCTTTGTATTTTATTTCAAATGATGGCAAACACCTTTTTTATTTTATTTTGAAAAAGAATGGGGAAAAATTATCTTTTTTTAAAAAAAATACATTTGCTAATATTTTTATATATCAAGATTATATCAAGTGAATATATAGAAAAAGCTATCATGCCTCTGTCCATGAACTTAATTGATAAAAAAATAATGAATATCTGTGTGTCTAGCATGGCTTTAATAACAACAAAAATACAACAATAAAAGATACATGTTTATAATAGCAAACTTTGTACCCATAACCATAAAATTTTACTATTCATTATCTAAATAATTTAGAAGCTCCAAAGAACACACACAAAAAATTAACGAACAGGTGGTCAAAAAAAAAGAAGAAGAAAAGCAGATCACATTTAAAAGGATATGCACCCATCTGTTATAAAGAATTTGTTTCCATGAAGAAAATACCCACTGGCATGTTGAATTTGCTTTCACTGAAAAAACAGAAAAATTCTAAACTCCATAACCTTTAAAAAAACTTAATGGGAGGATCTATGATCAAATCTTATAGCCATAATTGCAAAAGAAAGTATATTTCAACCTCAATATTAATGAATGCATAAGAAAATTTAGAGAATATAAATATATATAGAATAATATTGTGGTTTTCAATGTGTGGGCCACTCTCTTTACACTTCTCCATTTACCAAAACAAAAATTTCAAAAAAGCACTTAAAACATACAAGGATGTATATATATATTTAAGACCAACTTTATTAAGTGTAAAAATCAACAAACGAAAAATCCCATTTTCACTTTTATCTTTGTAATCTCTTAAATTAATCAATAAGGCTTGACAAACAAACTTATGGAAATTTAAAAGCAGACATAACTAAACTATTACACAGTATTTGAACTCTTGCATTAAAAGGCAGAAGAAAAAAAACATCTACAATTGTCATTTATCATTAAATGCAAAACTATCAGTGGTTAAACTGTTAAAATAAGAAAAACCTATTTATAAATTAACCTATTTTGGCTGCTGGGAATAATACTAAGAAATTTTTCTGAATTCTGCAATGAGAAATATATAGATTAAGGTCTATATGTGCAAAAACAATACTGTTTACTTCCTCACTAGATCTTTTATTTGAGAAATGCTGAACAGCTGATGCTGCTTTTCAGAAACAGCAAAGATTTGTGATCCACTGTAATTATAAAACAGACATTAACTTAATAAAGCATGCTAAAAAAATTGCTTAAGATAAAATACAAGTACAATCTTTCCATCACAGATTGCTATCCTCTATATACAGGGTTTTTCATTAAAACTGACAGTGAAATGCAGGTGTTTATCTGTTACACAAAAAGAAAACAAACATACCTCTATTCTGGAACCATAGTTACTGTTAATAGAGATTCCTTGGCAAAACAAATCCAAAAACTCTCGTTGGAAGGATCCATGTGGAGGAGTTGATCTATAATGGGTTCCCTGTATATAACTCTCCACCACAGTCATTCTGTTTGTGGTTAGGGTGCCTGTTTTGTCTGAGCAGATTGCAGTAGCATTTCCCATGGTCTCGCAAGCATCCAAGTGTCGAACTAAGTTGTTATCTAACAACATTTTTTTTACAGAGTATGCAAGTGATATAGTGACAGCAAGAGGTAGACCTTCTGGTATGGCAACAACCATAATTGTTACCCCAGTAATGAAAGCATTCAAAAAATCCAGAAGATGCTTCTTGTCCCAACCTTTTTTGTCAACAGCATATGTTTCTATACAAAAGCGAATGATGATTACAAAGGTCGTTATGACAGCTGCACCAACACCAAGCCAACCAATAGTTAAAGCCAACTTGGTTAATTTATTTTGCAGGATAGATTTCTCTTTTTCTTCATTTTCCACTTTTGGTTGTTTTGCTGGGACACTATCACTTAAGTCAACATCCTCTAAGTTTCCGTCTTCAGATGGTGGTTTGTGATCAGTATTTTCTTTGTTTTTTCCAGTAAGAAGCATCATAATAATTCCTGATTGAGAGTTCGGACCCACAGCTGTAATGATATACTTGCAACTACCTTCCATAACATGTGTACCAGATAACAGACCTGGGTCTCCTTCTATGGTCTTCTTGACAATATCAGACTCACCAGTTAAAGAACTTTCATCAACTTTTAAATCGTTACCCTGCAATAATATCCCATCAGCTGGGACAAGATCTCCATATTTTAGTGAGCAAACATCTCCAACAACAATCTCTGCATTAGGGATTTTGTCTGATTTTCCTGCACGAATTACCTCAACCATTTGTTCTTTATCTATTTTGTTTTGAAGTTCTCTAAATTGCTTTTCTTTCTGCCAATCATTGAGAGCAGTAACCAGGGACACAACCGCAACAGCAACCAAAATTGCAAAACCTTCAATCCATCCAGTTTCAACACCTTCTAATACCATTCCTAATACCAATGATAAAATTGCAGCACCAATTAAAATTCTTAAAATAGTGTCTTCTAATGCTTCCCATACTAACATCAAAAATGTTTTAGATGGCTGTGGTGGTATAAAGTTTTTACCAAATAATCTAACACGAGTTTCTCGATCACCATCAATGTCTAAAACTCCCTTCACAGCAGAACTTTTTAACGCTCTGACTAGTCCATTAATATCACCAAATTTTTCATTTAACCTATGCAAAAGTTCAGCTCCTCTACTCTTCATTAATTCTTTTAACTCATCTACAGTTACTCTATAATCAGCTAGACCAGCTACATCAGACACATCTCCATCTACTTCATCATTGGTAAGAGGAGTCAAGGAAACTTTTTCCTCCTCCATTTTACTCCACCCTAAAAATAAAATCAAAAAAAAGCTTTAGCCAGCCATAATGTAAAAATATTGCCATGTATGTCTTAGACAATTTCTTAACCTTAAAGCAGATAGTAATTATTATTTGCTTTAAAAAAGGGGCGTATTGTACAATGTGTTTTGGCACAAAACAAATGTTTTTAATATCACCAGGTATATACTAGCTGGCTCCGTTGCCAGCTATAAAATACGATTCAACATAACATAAACACAAATCAGACCTTTTTGAGTATATCAGTGACTAATTTCCAATGTGTCAACTAAGTACAAATTTCTACATAATAGCTAAAATAACAACAAGCGTGAACAGACAGAGATCTCATCAACTCAACTCATCCGCCGTCCGCTCCGTTCAAAGCAGCAACTTGCAAGGTCGCCATTTTAGCTTTTAAAATGGGTGCAGTGGAGGCCTGGGCCCTTAATTTTTGATAGGCGGGAAAGTTTTATTGTTTTGATGACGTAAGCAGGAATAATGCCCATCAGAAAGGTTTTTCTCACAAAAACTAATCGTTTTATTATTTACAACAGGTCTATGGATAAATCTTAAAACTTAAGATCTTAAAATGTTTAGGTGTGGTATAACTTCTCATCACTTGTTCTCCTTACCAAGCGATTAGTAGAATTGTTATAGTCTCGCGGAGAGTTAAGAAAAGCCATCATTGTATTGATCATGTGAAAGGGTTACGAATTCTTTGTTAATCATTGGGAAGTTAAAGCAATACCATACTGTTCTTTTAGTAACTGATTTTTTTGCAGAGTTACAAACCGACAAGAATCACAGCAAAATAGCCTGTTGAATCTGACGTTTCTGCACGGATTCATTAATCTGTTGGAAATCTAACTAGCAGGACCAACTAGAACACTTCACATAATTTGCGCACGCCAAAAAAAATATAAATATTTATAAAGCACAGGTTTGTAACTTAAAGGTAAAAGTCCAAAATTTGAACATTATTTATTTGCAAACTTTTGTGTTAAAAAAGTGTACCCTGAAAAACCTAATCGTTAGTTTATCCCTCCAAGGTTTATCGCTGCTTTTAGCGACATATATAACTAAACTTTTAGGCGAATACCCAGGCTTAAGAATGATACGAGATAAACAGAGCGACCAATAATAAGAAATACCGCGGTTTCATAATGTCAAAATAGAAATTGGCGATTACGTTTGAACAAATTAGAAGCGTCGAGCTTTTCATTTTAGTTATGTAAAATATAAAACTGTTTCTAACTTTTGACACGTTTTAGATTTTTTGTTTCTTTACTTTATTAAAAGAGCAAGAAACAACCAGCCAGGACATTTTAATCAAACAACAAGATTTACATTTGCAACCAAGGTGGTGTCTAAATAAATTGTACACTAAGAGCCATGGACCCCCCCACTTTTTTGCTAAGAAAAATAAAAAAAGTTAACTTTTATCCAAAACTAGTGAAAAAGTGAAAAAGCATCGCAAATATAGCAATTTAGGGCCGTTTTAAGCCGTCTGAAACGCAAAATTTTCTTCGGCGCCCAACCATGGTATGCGCCATTTTTTTTTAGTTTCTGTACTGGTTAAACTGAATCACTCCGTTCTTTGCAAAATCTTGCGCTCGAAAAAAACTTTAAGTAATAGACCTACTCATTTTTTCAGATTTTACAAATCAGAAAAAGAATAATTTTGTTTGTTGTCGCGTTTTAAGTTGTTTTGTATTTGTAGAGAGCTTTTTTTGCCTTCTGATATGTTCCTGACCCCCCAGTAAATGGGAAAGTTACTTGACCCCTTGCTTGTCCTAGGTTAAGCAAACTCTTTCCCAGGCCTTACTTCTCGACTGATGAGAACAACGGTTACCAGGATTTTGTAAGAATGGAGTGATAAAGTGTTAGGTTGTTTATATACATTTTTCGTCCTCGAGGAATTAAAAATATTCGATCGTTATGCAAGGAAATCGTTACCAGAGATGGTGTAGTGGTAGCGCATTCGACTTGTAATTATAATAAGGTTTCCGGTTCCGATTACCACTCCGGCGTAAATTAATGCAGTGTTGTCAGGCCCTTTGGAGCCATCTACTGACAGCGAACCGGCTTGAGTTGTAGGCTAACAAGTTAGAGCAATGCTATACGTATCTTTAGCGGTAATGTAACATAGTTAAGTCGGAGGTGATGAGGAAGAGCCAGTCGTTAGGATGGAATTCCTAAGGACGTTAAACTTCCCGTTACTTACTTTTGTAAGGTTTTGGTTCTTTACGATTCTAAAGATTGGAAAGGCTTTTTTGTTTCCATGGAGATCAGACGTCTATCATAATGGTTTTCTAAACGCCAAAATTAGCGAAATTCGGGATGTTTCTGCAAAACACAGGGTGCGGCGGGCAGACAGATTTTTTTTGTTTTGCTTTGGGAAGCAATTTGCCATTGTATCATGTCCCACCATGGGGTTGTCGCGCGAGAGAAAGGGTTTTAGATGTTAACCCTCTAGATTGTCTTCCTAGAGTGGTTGTTGTTATATCAATATGGAGATTTGGCGGTGGAATATTGATTGGGTCGTTGCAAGGCAGCGCAAAAATCTTTTCTTATACTTCAACCTCAAACTTAATTCCTGAACCTTTTATCTTTTTTTTCACAAGAGATATTTTCCATATGTCTTCTATTTTTTGATAACAGTTTGTTCTAATATGCCATCCTTAATGCTTATTATGTTTATTTCGCTGAATGAAAACGAGGCCGCTTTAATAAAATAGCGGCTTAAAGGATAAAGATACCGGATAAATTTCATATCCAGGAGAAACATATGTTCATCTGTTGTTTGCTGTTCACATATTATCGTTTACAACACCAAGACAACACAATCAACCAGTAATTTATTTAATAACATAAGGCATTTATAATTTTTTATGCGTGGCTTTGCAACCACTGGAGGGTTAAATAAAGATTCAGCAACTCTACGACATACCGTATATTAAAGCATTTACGGTATACCTCAACTTACAAACCTGGTCGCACTACTGGTTATATTACTATTTTCCGGGACCCTGTCAATAGTGATCCTTTTCTGATTGGAATAAACGACACAATAAAAGTTTTGCAAGCCCCGCGAAATTAGGATCAATCAGAGTGTTTAATTTAGTGATGTACAACCTCGTTCCCAGTGCCTGTTATCTCATTGTCAGAAAAGATATAAGATGCCCTGGGGATGAGGTTGAGTGATGTAATAATTCCGTGTTGAATCTTCCGGGCTTAAACTAGAGCCTGGTCATAAGAAAAATCGGGCTTGCAACCAACCCTTGTAAAAGGAACGGAAGAGGGAAGATTAACAAAAATGGCCTTCAGGCAGCTGAAGTTACCAAAGGCTATATTGACATTGTTTTAATCCCTACTGATAAGGAAAAGGAACCTCTTTAAATCTAGGAGGGAAATATAGGTCAAATAAATATTTTTAACTTCTCCAATGTCAAAAACGTCCAGAATTTCAGAACGGTGTTTATGCTGATAAAATTTCAATCAATTTTACCACCCACTTCATTTTCTTAACTCTCATATAAAAGAAATTCAGTGAATTACCTTAGTCCTTTTATTAGACTCCCAAACACTAATTATCCAGATTGAAAAAACATTTTTCAGTAAAATTGAAAAATGAATGACATTTTAATTTTTAACAAGAAACCGAAGCGGTTTTAACACTCACACTAAGGCAACAGATAAATAAATTTCTTGAAAAAAATAAATAAATAACCATCAAAAAATCCGTATAGACGGGTACAGCGAATATTGATCGATACGGCGCCCTAATTAAAGTGTTGTTGTTACCTCCGCGGAACTCTCGTTGCATTTTAAACACTCTCACCCACGGGTGTGAGTGAATAAAAGTTTTTGAAAAACATAGTAGAAGACAAGCAGAGGCACTGTATTCCAAGGTTGTCTGATAACACGAGGTCTGATACACACATTGATTAAAATCTACTTCCTTGCCCGCAGTTAGTGCCGACTCCTTCTTTTAGACCTCAGAATGGCCCATTCCCCATTTCAAACGTTCTTTTATTTTATAGTGTAGAAGGGCCCTAGGAGAAAAAAGTTTGAGATTTGTTCAAGATAGAGAGTCTTTCAGATAAAGAGAGAGAAAAATAGCTTGAGAACCACATACATATTCATGGGCCCAAAGTTCCTATTTGAGTAGAGGGGAGTCGAGAACGAAAAATCTTATTAGATAAGTCGCTCTGTTTGAATTTTTCTTCGTCAACAATAATGTAAACTATGCCGACCAAAATCTTTTAAAAATTATATTATACCTTATTGGGGAAAAAAAAGTCGGGGAAAAGTGACTAAATTTTTTGCAAGTGACTTAAATTTTCCCCGATTATTTTTTCCTCGACTAGTTTTTACCCGATTTTTTTATACCCGACTAAGAATTTACCCCGACTTTTTTCTTTTATCCTAAACTTTTTTTGATTTCCGTCGCCGCTATGCGGGGCGGAATCTTTAAAATCGCCTGATGGAAGATAGATATATAGATAGAGAGGGACATCACAGAGCCCGGACGCTGCTAAGTTTTTGTCCAGGCTAAACACTCAGAAAATTCCATTTTTTCGAAAGCCAATGAAGATGCTTTATTATAATCTCTGTCAATTAAATGACCAATCTGAACAGGGAGTGTACTCTTCGTGTGGCCAGAACATTCCGTGTGCGGCCATGACTAAAAGTGCTTACATTTTGTTGGTCGCCCCTTGCTGGTCTAGATAGATGTGCATATTTTACATGGCTAGCCTCACAAATATCGAGGGATATACCCTGTCTATTATTTCCAGGAGGGGCCATGGCTTAGATGGAGAGTCCTAGAGTATTTAATGCTCATTTTGAGCTACGCAGACCCAATTAGTAGGGCCTGCGCTCTACTAGACAACTCCCGGCAACACCCAACGGCCCACACAGTGTGCCATCTCCCCAATTTCCCTCACATGGCTTGGATTAACCCGGGGTTATGGTAACATTCACTCGCCCATGTTGAATCGCCGTCAAGAGGAATCGAACCCCGGTCTCCCGCACAGAGTACGAGAGCTATAACCACTAATCTACGGTTTGGTCGTAGTAGCTCTATTGATGGGGAGCTAAGCACTATTTTTTAAATTCGTGTATTTTATCAGGTAAGAATTATTTTATATATAGCTAAGTGAGAAAGGTGTGCTGGCTAGCTAGCTATCTCAATTTTTGGTGCTGACTTGGATCTCCTTTTGATTGGTGCTGACATACCCCTTTTAATAGTCATGAAATTACTTACTAGCTAGCTAGCTATGGAGCTAGCTACACAAAATAGTGCTTTGATTAGAGTGCCTTTTTTTCTTAAAGAGCAAGCAACAAAAAACCTTTATCCTGCCTTGCGTAGTTCTTCCATGACTGGACACCCAACTCCTGTTCTTATGGGAAAAAACGGGGCTAAAAATAACTTACAAATGTACGATGGCCCCTATGGCTCACTTCTCTTCCAATTTAAAAACATTTCTCTTCTATGACACAAACAGTTCTCTTCTGTATTCTCACACTTCTATTCTGCATTTTGACACTTCTCTTCTGCACTTAACACTTCCCTGCATGTGGCCTCAAACTTTCTCTTCACAACTAAATTTAAAAATCTGGTCCGCAATTTTACACCCATGGTCTGTATATTTTTTTTCACTTTTCGCAAGAAGTATACTTGGCTAACACGTGCTCAATTTACGAACAGCTTATTGTAGCAGGTCCTGAAGCATGTGCATGAATAAAATAATATCACGAGTCAATTCAGATCGTAGCAGAGTAATTAATTTTAATTTTAATTATAAATAGACACAATAAATGGCAAAATAAATGGCTGCCCAGCGTCCTCAAAATCATGGTAGTGTCAACCAAGCAAATCACATGCTTTATAAGAATATCAGGCTAGGATTTTAGGTTAAAAACAATAGTTCTTTTGTTTAGAAGAATAGAAAAATATGAATACTGACCAGCCTGGTTAGAATTTAGTCTTATATATATAAAAAAGTGTGTATTGAAAAAGATAAAGAAATGCCTCAAACGGAATACCACAATGTATTTTTCTCTTCTAAAGTATGTGTGTAGTGGTCCACTAGACAATTTTTTTTGGAGAGTTGCTAATTACTAAGAACACTTAATCTTTTTCATGGTCGGTATGTCATTTATTCATCCTTGTCCCCAGGGATTTTCGCCGTCATCCATTATATTTCCAAAAATGCCTGGGGACGAGGGTTGTCATTTATTCAAAAACCAGCTCAATCAATATTCCGGACCAGAATTGGGTCTGGGAATTTTTTGATTTATGGAAGAGAAGTGCTTCTCACTTTGGAAGAGAAGTGTTTCGAACGGAAGAGAAGATTTCGAAGAAAAGAAGAGAAGTGTTTTGACTGAGAAGAGAAGTGTTTTAGTAAGAAGAAAAGTGAGCCATAGGGGCCATCGTACAAATGACACTTTGTGGGACTACTTCTATCAGATAAAAAGATATTTTTTGCAGAAAAGTTGTCGGAACGTGACAAAAGTTTATTGTTGCTTGCACTGAGCAGTCGGTGAACTGATAATTAACCTGTAGATGACTTGCTAGAATCTTTGTTCACATTTTATTTCGGCAGGCAAATAGTTTTTTAACCAATCAGATCTTTTAAAAAGAATTATTAGCCAATTAAATTGCTTTATTTTGCCTGCCAAAAAATAAAAACAAAAAATTTATCAAGATAGCAAGTCATCAATATATAGTTAGCCGATGCAGGATAATTAGATGCTACGCCTAGTATAATTAGCCGTTAAAAGCTTCTTTGTGTTCTTTACAGCTAACTGCGTCTTTTCTATGTTTTTTCTTGAAATCAGAATAGTTTTGTTGTTTAATAATATATACGACATATGTACGGCTAGCTACAGTAAAATTATAAATATTTTGCAAAATCGTTTCTTGTTCTTTTTCTTGGTTTTAATTGAAGCACAACTTTATGTTGATCTATATAAATATAGATGGCTATGGGGAGATCGATAATGAAGAAAAGTGAAAATTTAAGTAAAAAGATATATATCGTATAAGTAGCTGTATAAGCGGCTAATTATACTGTACGCACCGTATATATAATTAATCTGCATAGATAAATAGAATGTCTGTATATTTTATATGGCTAGCCTTACAAATCCTGTATTATTTCCAGGAAAGGCCATAGCTTAGATAGGGAGTCCGAGAGTATTTAATGCTCATTTTGAGCTATGCAGATCCAATTAGGGTCCCCGCTCTACCAAACAACTCCCTGTAGCATCCAACAGCCCACATGTGTGTCATCTCCCCAATTTCTCTCACATGGCTTGGGTTAACCCGGGGCTATGGTATCATTCACTCACCAATATTGAATTGGCGCCAAGGGGAATCGAACCCCGTTCTCCCGCACAAAATGCCAGAGTTATAACCACCAAGCTATGGCGCCATTGAAAACGGCTAACTATTCTGTTACTGGCTAATTATCCTTGTGCCTAATTTGCTTGAAAATCTTTCTTTAACTCACCCAAACTATAACAAAATATATTTCTAAGATTTCTTAGAAATGACTTGATTTTTAAAAATCTCACGAAAAAGACCATCGATTTTTCAAATCCGCAAATTTATTGTGTGTGTACCCTTTTTTGTTTCAACTTGTTGAATTCAATTTGTCAAACAAAACAATGACCAATCAGTTTCCTCAAAATGAAAACTTGCAACTAATCCGACTCCCCAAAAGAAATTCAAATTTGAGAATTCGAATCAAAAAAGAATAATAAACAATCAGTTGAATTCAATAAATCGATTTCAACAAAATAAATCCTGTATTGTCCACAGGTTTCAAAATCATGCATCGCCTGCTTAATATGTTACTTGTTTAACAAAGATATCAAAAGCCGACCTGATTAAATTTATATACATATTTATATATATAATATACCTGTGCATCACATCGCATGGATTTGTATCTTTGTATTAAATTCCCTTTTTAAATCAAAGAGGCAAAGAGAGGTTAAAGAGACAATATTTAAACAACCTGGTTTTAATGCAGTTTATGGTAAAATTTTATTCTTGTTTCTTATTTTTAAAACGTCTTTTTCAGATCAGCTGTTATCAAACCATGCACCATTAGCATTTTCAAAAAATTTTCAACAAGAGAGTAAATTTTGAAGGCCTAAATACTGAAATATTCAAATGCTAATATGTATTTATTCCTGAATTAATAAACAATGAACTACTTCATCATTCAAATTGAGCTCGTTCAGAAGTTGTTATATTCGAATCGTCAAGTTTCTACATAGCAAGATTTGTATTCTGGAATTTCCAGAATTTTCCTGATCACTTTTAAAAATATCCAGTTGAAGTTTTAACTGTTATTTTAGAATACTTCATATAGCTATGTAAAATTTTTAATTTTTATTTATTGAGTTGTATTTTAACATTGCAGGTTAGTTACAAAAATAGTTGAGAAGTGTGATACTCGTGATTTGTTTGCCCCATAATTCTCCGTTTTCAAGGTCTACTTTAAATTTCAAAATCTTTCAGGCTAATGACGGAAATCTTAAAGCCGCAGGGCTTCTTGTTTCTCATTGTTACCACCTTAATAAATTACAAGGAAGATTACGGGGACATTAAAAACATAATGGAAACAAACAAAAAGAAACAAAATTACTTATTCTCGTAGTTGTTTTTGTATGAAAAACATACATAGATAAAAAAAATTGATTTAAATTCTCTTGTGAGGTTATCTACAGGAATATCAAAAATTAGTCGGGGGAAAAGTGACTTATTTGAAAAATTAGTCGGGGAAAAGTGACTTATTTTTCAAAAGTGACTTAATTTTTCCTCGACTAAATTTTAACCCGACGAAATTTTCCCCCGACTTTTTTTCCCCGATAAGGTGTCAGTATTCGTATTAAAGGATGTTAGGCTTTTTTCATCTATATTTCGTGAAAATGGCGGCAATGGTAAAGATAATACGCAATTATTTACAACGATGAAGGTCTCAACTTGCTGATATCAGCAATGAGGATCTCTCAAAACAATATGCATTAAAGTGAAACGTCTCTATAGAGGATACCACCTACGTAGAGGTTCTTCCCAAATAGGCTTACATCTGGCATGTTAGGGCATGTGTCAAGAGGTTGATTTTGTGAACATGACCGTGGTTACAGGCTGGTGATCCCTGTGATTTTTTTTATGGCCTTAAGGTCAAACCACAATACAATATAAAAAAGATTAAAAAGATATATAGAATCCTTGTTTAAGTAAAATATAGACAAATACATTCTCGTCCCCAGAGAACGAACAAACAATTTATCAGAGATGTTTTATAAGGTCCGTTTTTAGGCGTGTCTGTTGTTGAAAAGAGTCCGCTACATACATAGATGTTTCAGCATCAAACTTTGATCGTCATTTCATCCATCCCTGTGTGTCCGTTGTTTAGGGGTATGATTAGTGTTTAGTAGCTAACGGAAAGTTGTGGACATAGGAGTAATTGTTTTGCTTAACCCTCACATAATGAAACATACAGTGGAATGTGAATCTCTCTATCTCGAACTTCTCTCTATCTACCTTTGTGGTCCGCCTAAGGTATATTCCTTTCTTTATCTCGAACTTTCTCTATCTCGAACAAATTTTTTGGTCCCTTGCGAGTTCGAGATAGAGAGATTCCACTGTAATATTTTATATTGGCTTCGCATTGTATTTAATTTAATGGATTCTATTCAGAAAAAAAGGAAGCTTCAGTTTTTAGTTTCCATATGAGAGTTTTGATCAAAAATTCTGGTTTGAATAACAAATTTATTAGATTTTTAGAGTTCTAATTCTATTTGGATTACAAATTTAAAAAAATTAAGTTATAAAATCTGCAATACGAATATAAATAATTTTACGGAGAACATTTTAAAAAAAGAATTCGAACGGCGTGAAAAAACACACACACACGTGCAAATTAGATATACTTCTACCATAAGGCATTTAGTGCTTGAATCGTCACTTCGTAACCAAGGAAACATACCTAAAATAATAAACTAGGATGAAATTAAACATGAAATTCTGATGTGGATGTTCATTTTAGAGCATTTTAAGTTGCAATCAAAACACGGCCTTCTTAATACGGAAAAATATTATGGTTACATTTCTTACCGCGCTTGTAGGGAAAGCACGAATCATAACTGGAGTTAATCCTTTAAACAAAGCAGTTATACCCTCTTGTCTCACCTGTAAAAAATATGTGACAGCTAAACACGTGTAATATTTGTGTGTTGGAAACCACAAAAAAAAGAATTGAAGATTAAAGACTATATATACAACATTAACGTACTAATTTTTGGAAGACATCACGTACGCCGGTGTAAGTTCCAGGAGGTGCTAAAAATACACAGGGAACAATATCAAAGCCGAGAAAATTTTGGTTTTCTAAAGCTTCGGTGAATAAAGTATCCTAATAGAACAAGAGTTTGAGAGCTCGTCTTGTCGACACTATAAACGTATTTTTACCTGTTTGAAATCGAGACTTCAAGGTGTCAGGACCAATGGCAACAATCCAGTCAATTACACCAGCAGTGCCTAAAGAATTTGAAAATGCGTTATGTGGCGTACAATATTTTTTATTATTAAAATTCAACTGCAATTGCACGATTCTTTAACATATTTTGATACATAATAATTTCGTTATGTTCGATGATGTTCCTTATGACTATTTTTCCTTCCTTTTAAAAGATTGCAGTTAATATACGCAAAAATTACCTCCAGCAACAAGAAATCTCAGTGGATTAAGATGTGCTCGGCTAAGAAAAAAAAATCAATTTTGAAAGATTAAAAAGGCTTGTTAACACACTTTAAAATTCACTACAAATTTCCACATTTCTTCTACAAAACATACGTGACACTGCTAAAAACAACAAAACAATTCTTTCCTTTTTTTCCATATAACGTAAGGATCAAAAGCAGAAGACTGTGGTTTTCGCGGCCAGAGTAACAATTTTTGGTATGCAAGCTAACTTGACGTAGCTACATGCAAAAGCAAGACTCTTAGTCCTTTTTTCACGACAAAAACGGACGGCACTTCTGGGACATTGATCAACACCAGAACAGCGTAAACGCATATTAAGCATTCCTTGCCGACGGATCTGTTTGGCTATTAAAGCAAACTAGACTTCAAGGAAACAAAAACTTTTTTTTCCAAATCCAAAATATTGTTAGTAATTTTGAAAACAACAGGTCAAGCTACAGGGCATATCTCAACTCACCTTTCTCCTTCAGGTGTTAGATATCGTAACAACATCTCATAACTCATAAAGTAGGCACCGCTGGCTGGAACATCTTAAGATCAAACAAAAGGTTAACGAGACATCCACAATTTCAAGTAGTGTGAGAGGCTCCATACCAACATTGTTCACATACCACGAAGTAAAGTAGCTACAGTTCCACGATAAAACCCTCTGAAAAAACCTTCTTCCAGGTAAATTTTTTTAGCACAATCCCACGCACCAGTGTATTTAGAATTTCTACGGTCACCAGTTTGAATCTACATTTAAAAAGACACGAAAGAAACTCAATAACCTTTACTCTTCATTGAGAAAAAAAGAAATAAGGTGGACTTTTTGAGTTATCAAGTGCAGGCAGATGTCATCTTAATGCTCCTTACTGTAGTTTACATGGAAAAGAAACGTATTTTTATAGCTAACTGTTAACTGGGTAAAGTTTTGTAAATTTATGATTTAAAACTAAAACACAGGGAGAACTATTGTAGACCAAATGTATTATACAACTCGCCTGTAGCAGACATTTGACTCTTTCGGGAGGTACCGTTACAACAGTTGTAAAAACGCCAGCTACCATACCAGCATTCCATATCTGTGGCAACCTGAAGTAAGCAAGTTACAAATAACTGTTATTTCAAATATTATATGTGAAATAATGAACATAAAAGAAAATGATCATGAAAAATATCTGATTAACATACGTTAATTCTTGTTTGGCATCAGTTGTTTGCAATTTTTTTCCTACACCAAAACCGAAGAAGCAAGTAGCATATATTGGAGAGATCCCAATTAGTACTGTTGCCATGCCTTTGTACAAACCTCGAAAGCCCTAAAGATATTCAATATGTATGGTTAAAGTTATGCTCCTTAAAATATAAAAAAAACATTAAATTAACAGTATGAGGTGCAACGTAAATTTTTTTACCTCTCTTTGAACAATTTTTTTGGAACAATCAAATGTACCTCTGTAATGAGGGGCTTCACCAGCTTTCACATTTTGTGTTTGTAAACGAACCTAAGCAACAAATATACACTGGATTTCTTTCCACCAACACTATAACCAGAGAGGAGCTTATTTTTTAAAAAAAACTTATTTTAGGATGGAGAATTGTTCAAGGGAAAAGCTTATTTTGCAATAGCCAAAGTAATATGGCAGCTTTTAATTCTTGTTTTTTTATTAGAGGTACGCCAGTAAGCATAAAACAGTGGTTATATTGAATCAGTTGTTTTTGAGGTGGTATTGAAACTAAATAAAAACACGCAAAACATAGTTAAACCGTGATATTTTGTGTGATTGAACAGTAATTAGGAGTCAACTTGATGGTTAAGAAAAACCAGCAGTAAAAGCCTTCTAGCTATTAACGGTTATTATTTCGGGAAAAAGGTTAAGGTCTATTTTGTAATAGTATTTTGGTGAACGAAGGGCTAAGTCAAAGCGGATAATTGTTATTAAGCCCTATTACTTTAAAATGATAGCAATTGTACTTATAGTCAAGATTTTTTCTGGAAAATTATACTTTGTTATGTTTTCTGCTCTTTGAGGCACATGTGTTACTCGCTTTATGCATCTATGATACAACCGATTAAAAATATCAAAAATATATCCCCAGAGAATATAGATCTTACATCCCTTAGTTGGTTGGTCTATTGCGTGGCTATATCGTTACGTCTCTAAATGTTCTATATATCTGGAGTTTTCACCTCTTATACAGAACAATAAAATCATTTTTTTTCGCAATTTAGCGGATTGAATTGGGTAAATAAATGTCGAGTGTAAAAGAAATCTTCTGCAGAATGGAAACTTGGATTTCATTTGTGTAATAAGGACAGCAAAATTCTATAATAAGTGTTCTAAAAATAAAATTACCCTCAACCTGGTGAAATTGTCAATTTATTGATATGATAAATTTAGAAAAAAAACAGGATAGAAAAGCGTCGTAAAGGAATAGCTAAACATCAATTAAATCAACCTTAACGCCGCCATATCTCCTTCCTCTCATTCATATGTTGAAAATCTATAAACATAGGCAGGGACAGAAGCACATAAGGCACAAATTGATTGAGCAGACTTCAAAGTATATAGCTACACGAACACTTTTACAAATGTCATGTGCATATGAAATCAAACTTATTCACAATTTCGTCCCCAGGATCTCTTGGGCCCTGGAGCCGTTATTACTTACAACGCCGCTATCAAATTAATCAAAGGCAAAATGCCCTGGGAACGACGTTGACTTTGTAACTGATCCTACCTTTATTGTGTCTAGTGGTTGGCCAGTGACCACAACGCAAATTCCTCCAACTCCGCCAGCGATAAAATTTTTTAGCGGTGATGGCAGTGGTGGAGGCGCTGGTGCAGTAATATTCTGATTATCAACATCCATATGTGTTAATTCTTTCGTCGTCACTGACTTGAACAATGATGAACTGTAATGTATATTATATTCGTCAAAAAATATAACACGATTTTCTTATTTCTTTGATACATAATGGCCAAATACAAAACGACATCTCTAATTTTTATTCGCTAGTCTCTCTCTATTTAAGCAGTTATGTGTATAAAGCTTTCTACACGTTACATACACAATTAAAAAAATATTATAATTCAAAATTATGTTTAAAAGTGTTGCCGTGGCAAAAGCAATTAAATATAAATTATCGTTGAGAGTTGATTTAAATCGCTTTTGTAATCTCCCTTCATTAAAGCGCTCATACATTTTGCGTCATAAGTAGTTAGTAGGAAGGATAGAAGTTGAAGTATGATTTTTCCTAAAAAGTCATATATATATATTGTACTTTTGCATTACTGGATAACAGGCAAGAACACAGGAAGAAATTTCCCTTCTAACAATCTTTCACTAAATCTTCAACATAGCTTGTAATATCTACATATCAAGGCAATGACTATCTAAAAATAGCCAAGGGTGTTACTACAAATGAAGATTAAGTATTTCAGAAAACAAGATCGATTTTTCAAAAGAGCTCGATAATTTAGAAAGAAATAGCTAATGCCGAATATAAGTATTTTAGACTTATATTTCACAAAAAAAATCCATTATTAAAATGGAGTTTGACAAATGCATGTCTAACTTATGTCCTCTCAGATTCAAGATAAAAATCCAAAATTACGGCCATTACTGCGGTCCTGATATATCAAATCAAATAGGACTTTAATTGGAGTCGCAACCTAAAAACGAGCAAATTTGTTAAATTAAATTCGTTTTTGCCGTCTTATATGTCGTGTTTTTATGTATTAACATAATAAAGAGATACATGTGATGGCAACACAACATAAATAGAATATTGACCATTTCCATTTTTCATGTCATGACCATTGATGACGAAATGATGACACTATAGTCCAGGGGAAAAGGACCCATATTTCGAACAACCTTAAAAGGTATGCGGAAATTTTTTTGCTGAAATAAGTTATTCAAGGCATTTACTTGAAGAATTCATCGGGTGCCAAGCTAGCACCTTTGGGCAATTTGATATATTAGACGTTACTTTTTGGGTACCCCCCCCCCCCCCCCCATTAATAAAATTTTTGCAAAAAGTCGTTTTCCCCCAAATGTCAATATTAAAACCATATTTTGAAGTGTATGGAAGGAAAATGGCGAAAAATAGTTCCCAAAATAATGTTAGAGGACTAAAATCTCTTACGGACTCCATTCCATAAAATGATTTTGGATAATCCTATCGAATGAAAATAATATCTTTTTTCATGATCTTTTTCGTTATCAACACATTGCAATGGATTTTAACATGCGTGGTTGCAATTACAAAATATACTGCATGGCAACGATTGTCTTCTACATGAACAGGCGCCTTTTTTACATGGTTCTTCTGATTTACATCCACAAGCTACTAATTTAAGAACATCAACAGGAGCAGCGCTACAGCCAACTGGTAATTTTATAGGAACTAGTGCTTTAAAATCCTCATCTTTTTCCCAGCCAAACTGAAATAAAAGTAACTACTGTTTAGGATCTATCAAATAGTGTAAAATTTGACTTACATTACATGAATTAATATGAGGTGGGTCTGGGTTTAATGCATTTTTTCATAGCGCACATTGATAATGAGATCGAAGTACGTGAAGTTTGAATGCGTCTGAGGTTGGTGGTGAACTGCACAATTTTGTTGGTGATGTTAGTTTCCCGCTGCTCTTTTTCAGCCATTGTCGCAACCTACAAATAAATAATTTATAAAAATAGATATAAACTTAACTTGATAAAGTTAATAAAATTTGTGTTTAACGTTATTTAAATCAACTTGAATTACCACTTTAATCTGTATTTAATTAACTTGGTCCTTTTTGTAATAATAATTTATAGAATTTTTGATTTTTTAATGTTTTAAATCTTATTTTTTTTACCTTTTATCTGTCATGGAACCACTCTGTTGACCATAGCAATACCCTATAAATTCTGATGCTTCATTGATTACATCTTCAACAGGTGCCTCCAAATCTCCTAGCATTATCAGTGGTTTGATTTTGCAATATTTTAAAGCTGTCTTTTTCCCTATTCTAAATATACGGCTTGTGCTATGGCATCCTGTTATCGCATGCACTGCTGGAAGCACCGAAATTACATCTGGCCATTTGATTATAGTCTGCTTAATGTCAATAACTAATCTATTTCCATGAGTTGCTTCCATATACACAAGAGAACTACATTTCAATTTATGATAAAAGTATGCTAAAAGAACAAAAACATCTGTATCATCTGAAAGAACTTTTACTGAAGAGCAGGCTGAAGCAGTAGCATTGAAGCACAGTTGCACTATGTTAATATCAGCTTCTTCATGGCTAGTGCGCATGTCAATTTCATTTGTAATATTTCCATTCCATACTAAGATAGGTATCTCGCTCGCTCCTGTCACAAATAATTTTTTGTTGTAAGACTGTTTACATATCTCTTTTGTTACATATTGAATAGCCATGTCAATTAATTAAATCTTGTTGTATATAGAACTTAATGCTATTTGCCTGTCTGGCAGTCGTGTTTTTAATGAAAATGAATGCTGTAAAACTGTATTTTTTGTTCTTTGGGCTCTTGTTACTCCTTTTATGCTGTAATCATGATAACGGTCAAAAATTAGGTAAACATGATGATGCAACAAGTGATTGATCAAATATTTTAAGAAGGTTGATAGCAAATCTTCTACTAATCCTTTAGATGGCCAGCTCAATGACCATAAAATAGCATTTCCGTCTAAAACAATAGTGTCACACAAAATCGATCTGTTTGAAACATCAACTTGTAGTGCATTTTTAAACTCTGATTTTCCTGTGCAAGCTCTTATATCTCCATTTTCATCAAAAAGTGATGTTGGGACTGGGCGAGTTCATACTTTAAGACATCTTCAATTTTGATATCCGTTGTACTCATGAGACAGATTATCCTTGCATATATAGCTTCAGTGCTGTATGCTTCAACATTTCCAATTACACATTTCTTGTCAGTTTTCATAATCTTTATATTCATTTTAATTAATTAATTTTATTATTTTTATTATTTCTCCTATAAAATATAAAAAATATTTTGCAACCATAAACATCATCAATGCTACTTCTTACTAGAATAAGTTTTTGAATGGATCATAAATAGAAAACATTATTACAATGTTCGAATTTAATTCGAAAATACACTTAATCCCAAGAGAAATCCAATTATATCCACCCTTTATTTAACAAACATTGTCATAACTATAACAAAGGTTGCACAATTCATTTATCTTTAAAAAAAGTGTATTTTCAAAAACAATATTGCGGGTTTTTGTACTTAAATTCATTCAATTACAAATAAAAGAAGCTTTTACAAATTCAGCATTTAATTTCGCTTAAAACGATATGCAACATGACTATATTTTGGCAAAATTAAAATTTTACCCAATTTTGATTCACTAAAAAATACCCAAAAAAATAACGCTTAATATATCAAATTGCCCAAGGGTGCTAATTTGGCACCTGATGGATTGTTAAAGTAAATGCCTTGAATAACTTATTTCAGCAAAAAAACTTTCCGCACACCTATTTTCAAGGTTCATCCAAGAATCCCCCGGACTAAACAATGTGTCAATTCAAAGACAAAAAGATATTAAATGTAAAAAAAAATCAGTGCGTCAGAGAAAACGTAAAAAAAGATAATGTACAGGGCGGTGCTTATTGAGCATTGTGTCAATATGAATATGGTCAAGACCTTTTCTTTTGATGCATCCTTAAAACGTTAAGTCATGTTAAATGTAGACATACCCTTAACGATATATTTCTTATTTTTCTTTTCAATAACTTCAATTTTTTGATTAATAAAATTTGGTAGAAGATTTTTATTCATATACTTCTATTTTAGTCTTAGCTTTTAGATGGTGCTGTTCCCGAAGATCACAGTCTTCAAGGGTGTTTCAATTTTTATGTTTCACCGACATTAAATTTTTAACCCAACAATATACACGTATGAAACTTTTTTCTGGTAAACATAAACACATGGTTTTCTGGAAGATACAAAAGAGTGTTTAATGAATGATTCTTATTCACTATTCCAGGGTCCTAAAATTGTTACGGACAACCAAAATGCAAAAATTAAGCCAAAAAGTATAGTGCTAGCAAAGAGCTAAAATGGTTACATTAAGTTAAAAATACAGTTGCACTCATGTACAATAATTTAAAAAATTTTCTTAACAAGCCTTCTTGTGGTTTCCAAAATCCTTAAAAAGCGCGCCGAAAGTTCACACGAACTTTTGGCCCAAACATGTTTTAGATTTTATTACAGGAAATTCGTCCAACTAAACAAAAGTTCGATATCTATTCGGGGTACGATTCAAGCTTCATTAGGGCCGTCAAATATTTTATTACAGGAAATTCGTCCAACTAAACAAAAGTTCGATATCTATTCGGGGTACGATTTAAGCTTCATTAGGGCCGTCAAATCCAACGAAGGGGGGGGGGGGGGAGACAAGAAATTCGTACGACTAAACGAATGTCCGAGTTACCCAGGGTACGACTAAACGGGATTCTACTGTATTTTCAAATACTAAACAATTACCCTAAATACGTCAAATTTAGTCAAAAATTACTACTATTTTACCTACCAAATAATGAAGTGCGAAAGACTAATTTGGTAATTTGCTGGATTACAAGTTGACTCAAATTCAAGATTACATAAACTGAAATATGTGATACCAACATATAAAACTACGCGAATTCTAAACATATTGTAAATAATGTGTACTTGTTATATAGAAAAACTTATTTTGTGAGCTCACACAAAATGTTTTTTTTACGATTATAGATATAATTAAAAAAATAATCATCTAATTTAATTGACTTTATATTTTATATTTTATCGCAACGGAAAGCTTGGTTCAAAAGAGTTTTTTTCTAAAATTTCGAGCTAGCTTTTTTTAGCATTTTGCCATTTTAAATTACAAAGCATTAAAATATAAATCTCCAGCATGGAAATAATTACATTGAGAGAATCTTCAAAAAATATTTATACAGTGGATCATACAGCCAATCGAAAACTCTCTACCACAACGTGTTCAATGCTTTCATCGTCACTTCGTAACCAAGGAAACATGCCTAAAATATTATTATATTTATATAAGTAGAAAACATAAGCTATCTTGATGTTAATTTAAACACTTAGCTCCCGAGGAAATATCTATTTTATGTCTTACCGCATTTGCAGGGAAAGCACGAAGCATAACTGGAGTTAATCCTTTAAACAATGCCGATACACCTTCTTGTCTTACCTGTAAAAAAAGCGGATTTAACATTTGTAATATACGTTTGTTGCTAACCACAAAAACGAAGTTAATTGAACGAGTTTCACAATAGCTTGTAAAACAAGACATAAGACTAAATAACCGATAACGTACTAATTTTTGGAAGACATCACGTACGCCGGTGTAAGTTCCAGGAGGTGCTAAAAATACACAATTTATAATGTCAGCTTTTATATCGCTTAACTACGGTATTATGTTACAAGAATTTGTTTTTTGCACTAAAACCAAAAAGGTTCTAACAGAGCAAAACTTTTAAAGCTTCGTCCTGTCTACATCACAAACGTATTTCTACCTGTTTGAAATCGAGATTTCAAGGTGTCGGGTCCTATGGCAACAGTCCAATTAAGTATACCAGCAGTGCCTAAAGAATTCGAAAAATACAGAATCACGCGACAGTAAAATAATGTAAAAAATCGTTGAATTTTACTAATCAAACAACTTTGACAAAAACTTAACTGCATTGCCTGTTCTTATCTAGATTCGATTTTCAAACTCATTCTTGTGATGAAAAATACATTAGACCCTTCAGACATCTGAAGTTTAAACAAAAAGGAGCCCGTTTAACGGGAAGACAGCTGTAGTTGTCGAAAAGTAACCCAGAAGAAACTCGCTTGTTCATGACATTAAAATATTTATATTATTCAACGACAATCAATGAACAGATAAGTGGTAATATTTTTAAAGACACTTTTTTAAATTTTGCAGCAATGGTACAAAGACATAAAATAAAAACATAAAAATTACCTCCAGCAGCGAGGACTCTTAGTGGACTAAGATGTGCTCGGCTAATGAGAAAAATAACAACACAAATTGAAATACAAATTTATTATTCTTAGTTTAACACTGCTGAACACATGTCTGAAATGTGTCCTGACCATGCAGACAGGTCAACATTAAGAATGTGAAAAGAGGGAGACATTACAACTATATATACTATCTTCCGGAAGGCGCACCTTTATTGCAATCAAAGGGAGAAATTTGAATTTCATATTTCCGAATGCGCTAAAAATACAACATTTGTTTTATAAGACAATTTGTTCTTCTTTTTTTCGTTGTGGTGAGATCCAAAACGTTTATGGTACCGATTTATATAAACAAATCAATATTTTTGTCCACGAGGTGCGAAATGTTACGTACGCTAGATAGATATTTTAGATAGGATACAAGTTTGGGATATTCTGCCAGGAAGTTGAGGAAAAAGTTTGGAGTTTTTAAGAATACAAGGCCAACAAAAAAGTAAATATTTTGATTTACCTTTCTCCTTCAGGTGTTAGATACCGCAACAACATCTCGTAACCCATGAAATAGGCACCACTGGCTGGAACATCTTAAAATTGAGAATATGTAAATATAGCTTGTCAAACTATACCAATGGTAAATAGACTGATAATTTTAAGAAATGTGAAATAAGAGCATCAACAATAAATAAATACCACGAAGTAAAGTAGCTGCAGTCCCACGATAAATCCCTCTGAAGAAACCTTCTTCCATGTAGATCTTTTTAGCACAATCCCACGCACCATTGTATTTAGCATTTTTGGGGTCACCAGCTTGAATCTGTATTTGAAAAGAGCATGTCAGCTTAAAGAACCGAATGAAACTGTACCTTTCAATGAAAAATAAATAAGACAATACACAATTTACCTGTAACAAACACTTGATTCTTTCACCAGGCACCATTATAACAGTTGTAAAAACGCCAGCTACCATACCAGCATTCCATATTTGTGGCAACCTGAAGTAAGCAAGTTACAAATAACTGTTATTTCAATTATTATGTGTGAAATAATGTACATAAAAGAAAATGATCATGAAAAATATCTGATTAAAATACGTTAATTCTTGTTTGACATCAGTTGTTTGCAATTTTTTTCCTACACCAAAACCGAAGAAGCAAATAGCATATATTGGAGAGATCCCAATTAGTGGTGTTGCCATGCCTTTGTACAAACCTCGAAAGCCCTAAAGATATTCAATATGTATTGTTAAAGTTATGCTCCTTAAAATATAAAAAAAACATTAAATTTAACAGTATGAGGTGCAACGTAAATTCAAGTCCAACAATTAGAATAAACAAATTTTTACCTCACTTTGAACAGTTTTTTTTGCACAATCAAATGTACCTCTGTAAAGAGGGGTTTCACCAGCTTTGACATTTTGTGTTTGCAAACGAACCTAAGCAACAAATATAAACTGGATTTTTTGGAAATCTACACAATATGTACTTCTTTTAGCTACTTTAAAAAAAAATATACCTAACAGGAAACATCAATTTTTGCAATTAATTCACTGCAAAATATGTCAAATTTCCTCAATATTCATTTTTACATTTATTTGTATTAATAATAAGAAAGAAAATATTGATTAGCATGAACAAAGAACTAATGGCTTGGCTAGACAAGCTTTGGGTGAAACTGGGGGAGCAATTAATTGGTCGGCTATTATCTTATTGGGCGCGTCTTTGTGTGAGTAAGAGCATTCATTCTGATAGGTCTGTGTATTATGTCCCAGTTTAAAAAAAAAACTAAACATATAAATACTTACAACAAAAAGGTGATAATTATCACGTACATAAATAATTAACATGCAGTGCTGTATATTATGTAACTGATCCTACCTTTATTGTGTCTAGTGGTTGGCCAGTGACCACAAGGCAAATTCCTCCAGCTCCACCAGCAATGAAATTCTTTAGCGGTGATGGTGGTGGTGGAGGTGCTGATTCAGTAATTTTATTATTATCAACACTCATATTTAGTATTTGTTAATTGTTTTGTCTACATTGTAAATGATTTAAATGTATATAACATATATTATTCAATAAATACTATATAAAACCTGTGAAAAGAATTCACTTAGACAGCAGACAAATATTTCAAAATATATTTGAACTTCAAGGTTATAAAATACTTTTGTTACATAAAGCACAAACATCTATTGTCAAGCGCCCCTTAAAAAATAAACACACAGCAATGAATTTGATCTTATGTATATATTGATGTATATATATATCTATAGCTGTACTTGATACAATTGCTAAATAAATGTGCAGTTGCAAAGTCACACAACTCTGTATATGCATTGAGGGCTGTCTTTTTTGTTGTAAGATCAACTTATTTGGAAACCCTGTGTTGTGCTTCAGGACTTAATTTGGGTAAATTAGGGAAAGTCCTGTGGCTAAATTTAAAGGCAACCCGAGGTATAAAATGATGTTGGACTTATATTAGAGCTTAAAAAGGAATTTTGTTCTTACTTTTACCTCTAGCAGGTTTAATTTTTGTAAGATCGCACACATAAAATCTTACAAAATGGCCTGATCCTATATTGGCAAACATTTTTCTTTATTTTATATACTAGGACAAATGTTAATTTGAATACTGCAGGGAAAGGAGATACAGTATAAACAAATCTTATCAATTTCTCAGATATATAATACATATAAATATGTAATAAAAGCACATCTAACAAAAAACTAATGGATCTTTACTTGTGTTAACATTTTCACAGATGCTAAAGTTCAAAAAATATTCTTGAAACTTATACACAAATTGAATCACTGTCTTATTCGTTGAAAAAATCCAGGTAGCTAAATATCTTTTGTGAATGAACTGTTTAAATTTTTCAAGTTTTTGGTTAAAGAAGTTTTGGGAATAACATGTGGAGTTAGCATTACATGCTAAGAATGGTAAAAAACACATGATTTGGAATTTATTAATTTTTAACCTGGAATTCGTTAGTATGTAGCTAGCTAGCTAGCTATATTTTTTTATGTAAAATAAATTCCAGGTTTTAGCAGACACAACCTTAACTTTCTTACAACCTCTTACCAAGTATTTTGTACTATTGACACTTAAAAATATGGTAAAACTTTGGTAACAAGGTTGAGTTTGCATTTATATTAAATGTGCTAGCTAGCTAGGTGTTTTACGCACTTGTTAAAGTTTGGTTTGTAAGACTATATAAGGTAGTAATTGAGAAGAAATAAGTCTGTCTTACATTTTTCGTCTAACTTGTGTGTCGTAGAGAAAAGTAAAAAATGAAGGTAACACGTTTAGCCATTGCTACAACTTGACTTGTTCTTGTCACTTATATGACAGCCAGTTCTTATGTCAAAAGAGATGAACAATTCCCATCAGTCAACATATTTCCGTGGAATTAACGGAAAGGCAGTCATTGCCCCATTTTTTTTGTTAATTTTTTTTAAACAAATGCGTGCGTAGCGCGTAGTAAGAAAAACAGAAAAAAAAGGAATTGGAACATTTTACAATAAAGTTAATTTTTTCTTCTTATAATAATAAGACGAATCTCTCTTTTCACCGCACTCCCATAGGTTTAGATATAAAAACAACAAAGCATTTTGTGTTATCTTGTGTTTTAAAAAGTTTAACTAGATAGTTGGTAGATCACTTTATTTTATTTTGATTTATTTCCAGTTAAGCAACAAAATGATGATGATCTAAAAAACATTTAAAAAAATTAAAAATAGTGTAAGGTCCCTAGAAATAACTAGAAATAACAGATAAATGTCATCAGCAACGGAAGTTGACTGCCAAATCGGCTTGTTCCGCCGTAAACGAAGCGCATTTGCAATGATACCATTGCGGACATCGTGTACATTGCACCCAGTCAATTTCGTTGTCTTTGGGTTTTTTTAGACATGCCTGAAATCAAGAAGAAGAATCATAAAAGTTCGAACTCATTACGACAATTGATTGCTTGTGTACTCATAAATATGAATATAAATGCACTTACCCGACACATTGAATGTTCTTTCTGAATATTCTTCCATGTACGTGCAGATGGAATACAATTTCCGACAATCGTCTTATATATATATGTCTTCTAAAGCCCATTGGATCGCATTTGTCGGTTAGCTTGCCACCTTAACGAAAGTCATAAAATTTTATTAACAAAACTTTCGAAGGTATTTAAATTATACGTCTTCATTTCTTAATTTCGCTTAGACAAGTCAGTACTAAATAATATTTTTGACATAAACATCCTATAAATGAAACACTTACCTGACATTATCTTTGACGCGTAGAAGCAGCAGTATACACCACAGCTGCGTGCATCTTTCTGCATCACATGTTCTTCTGTTTTGATGGATATGTTGGTTAAGTTTTTCCAAAATTTCTTTTGGAGAATTTTCATTGCCACTGATACCGCATCGCTATGGGATTTTAGATTAGGATTGTAGTCGGTTGTCATGGGGTCGAGTACAATGATCGATCCACTTTTCACATCCACAACTGTCAAAATCCAATGTGTGCCGCCGTCGTTGTATGGTATAAGCACGTACTTGATACTATCTAAGTCGATTTTTGAAAATAAGCCTCTGATGGACTTGAAGCGATCTATAGCAAGTACCTCTGCCGGATCAAGATATATCATGTCGGTGTTTTTACAGCGTAGGTGAAACAAATAAGCTGTAATGATCTCATCTTGTAGCCAACCAGGTCTAAAACCACGTTCGACATTCTTGAGTTCGCGCAGTTCAGATTCAGTGAATGTGACCTCCAAAGACAACAATGAAAAAAACGTAATTGTGACACAATCAAACTTCAGCAATGGTAATCGCATATCGTCAAACCCCGACACCCTGGGCGTCACATTAGGGTTAGGGGAATTATTTTTAACGACAATTGTTGACAAGCCGATGCTTTTGTTGGAGGTTGATTTTTTTTTCCGTTCCTTGATGTTTTTAGATGATTGAACGGTAGGTTTTTGTTTTTCCAATGGTGCTGGAACAACTGTAGGTACATTCATGTAGGTGTTAGATTTAATGCCATCCACAATAATCTGTTTTTTCTCGTAAGACGGATATGAATAATTACTTCTTCGCTTTAGTGGAACCTTTTTGGTCTTTTCAAAACGCCCAGGACGCAACTGTGTGTCGAGTTTTTCATTAGGACTAATTTCCCGTTCTGTTTCGCTGTAAATAGGTGTTAAAGCAGCCATAGAGTCAACGGAATCAGCGGAAAGCATTGCTACAGCTTTGCACTGCGTAATAATGTCTTGCAGTTGTTTGTTGATGTTGGGTAAGCGTAATGATGCAACAACAGGGTTGTGAACGAGTTCTCCTAATTTCACTATGCTCTCTTCATATTTCTCAATTTCAGATCTTCCTATTTTTTGTGGAGTTGTTGCGATAGGTTCCACAAAAGCGAATTCCTCGTCCTCCGTTGATAACGCAGTTGGAACTTTAGCGGTCTTGACGTCAGATGTATATATTGCTACCACTAGTGAATGGACTTTATGAATATGTTTGCATATCAATTCTGTGTCCAGACAATTGCAGGAATATAAATGAGCGCACAATCCAAAGCATGGTAGCTCCAGGCATCTTGAGCGTGAAATAAAAGAATGTTATTACAAAATATATAAATATTATATTTCGCATTAGGAAACAAACAAATGTATGAAATCATTTTACAGCGAGTTTTAAGTTTTTAAATTTCTCCTCAATCTTCAAACTTCTAACCTTTAAATTTTGTTTTGTTTTTTTTGTATTTCGTATTATAACATTTTTTACTCACCTATCCAAGCAATCGTTGTCGGTGCATTTGTTTTCCAGCATCCTCACGTTGTACTGACATCCATCGCGACTTTGGGACTGTACTGTCCATTCACTTTCTGACAGCTTTTCCACTTTAGCGTCTGATATGTTTAAACCTTTGGTATGCCTTGAGTCCTCAATAGAAATATTTTTTAAATTTCCGTAATAAGTCAGGCTTCTCTTTCTACGCCAATAGTCCTCTTCTTCAATGGTTAGCAGCAAATTGATGAGGTCGTCAATTCTTTTATTCGGTCTTCTTTCCATAAAGAATGTTTTCAGTTTGTTATGAAACGATTCAACAAACATATTAGTATCTGTGTTGCAATGTTCAAACTGCCTGTAACACATCGCCCATTTTTCGGCCCTTCGAACATAGCGGTCCTGAAAGTACTTGGCAAAAGCAGGAGCAATTACAGAACATTTTTTGAGGAATCCCCTTTGCAGAATTTCAAATTGTGAAGCATCTTTTTCATTTAAAATAACCAAAAGGTGTTGCATTACTTCATCTTGCTGACTTTCTGGAACTAATTTCAGATTCCTGCGCCAAGCCCGGGTTATGTGCCACTTACACAGAAGGTGCTTAGTTTCTCCAAAAACAGCAGAAAATGCGTTCCATCCAGAATTATCATCGTCTGTCATCAAACAGTTAACTGTGAAGTCGTCAGGACATCTGCTTTTTATTTCTTCTAAGAATGGCCGGAGAGTTAATTCGACATTTCGATTGGATATCAACCAACCCACTGGATAACCTTTATTAAATTCATCCGGCACGATCACAGTTGTCAATGGGAACTCATACTTGTTCGTGCTGTGGGTGCCATCTATACAATGTACTTTGTTTGCACCCTTAATGAACATTTCCAGCTGTTCCCTTGTTTGAATTCCGATTGCAAAGAGATCCTTTTTGATATCGATATCATCGTACATTTTTGGCCCAATAGCAACTGACTGTCCCTGTGGCTTATACACAATAATACAGTTGTAATTTTCCATTTCTAATTTTTTCACCAACAAGTGAGTTGATGTGCTGTCATCAGGGTGTAGCCTTCTACCGTATTTCATGTGTCTTTTTATGTCAGTAACATTGCTCTTACTGACCAGATGTGCCCGCGTTATTTTTGAGTCGTTTTCCCTGGTATTACGGTTACCCATCCCGTCACGTAAGTCCTTGTATACTTCGTTGACTGGTATACCAATAGACAGTTTTGCCTTTATTTCCTGGCGGATGGTTGATGGTATGGGTTGAAAAACAGTATTTTCTAAATTGACTGCGTGGCTATGAGATGTGATATACTCTACTCTAATTTCTTTATTAACTTTGTCCATGTGACAGGTCAATCTAGCTGGGCAAAAGCGTCCTGTTTTAATCTGACCGCGTTTAAATTTTTTCTCTGTTTTTCGAGCTGGTTCACCTTCTCTTCTATGCGATCTTCCGTCCCCGTCATGCTGGCAAACGTAATAAGCGTATTTCGTTAATTTAGAGTCGCCATCCCCTCTTTGTTTTGAAAAATATATGTGTTTATCTAATTCTTCTTTTTCTTTCCATTCCATGAACATCTGTTCGTCCTCAAATACCAAGTTACGAACGTTTGTCTTCGTACCATGGAATGTGTTTAGGTGTGATATCATTCTACTTTTGTGGTAAAAAGTCTCTTCACAACCAGGGAATGTACATTTTGAACGCTTACCCTGATCAGTTAACGTAGTGTTATGTTTCTTCAACATATGCGCTTTTAACTTATTTTTGCGTGTATAGTTTGCGTCGCATTCATCACATTGAAAGGTGGTTACATTTTCTGTGATGACCTTTTCAGGGAATTCCGTATTAATTCCATCACTTTGCTTTTCGGCAGGTGAATCTGAAAACATGAGTAAAAAGGTTAGAAAAAAAGGAAAATATTTATCATTTAAAACATTTATCTTTATCGTATTTTTTACTTACCCGATCTTTCATCATGGGTAATTATAACTTCATCTTGAAGTGCTTGAAGCTTCTTTTCTCTTCTGCGCTTGTATCTTTTAGTTTGCTCTAAAATAATAAAAACGTGCCTTGCCTAAAAACTCAGAATTTTTTACTTATTTTCTTGCAAGGACGCTACTTTCTAGACGTATTACAAATACGAAAGGTAGTTGGGAAGTGCATACATAACTTACTAGAAACTTCTTTTTCAACATCTGAAAATATTTTATTTAGCTCTGTGTTGCATTCATCTTCCGAAGAACTGTCAACTAAAAAAAAGTGTATAATACTGTATATTGGAAACAGTTTGGCGATTACTTTTTAACATTGAGGATACTTTACTCATCTTACTCACTCACCGATTATTGAGTACTTTGCTTTGTTTATATTTTGCTTCAAGCAACCTTGTGAAAAATATTTTTAAAAGACTAAAACATTTTGTGACAGTGTCTATGAAGTAAAAAATTACATTTTAGAGACCTTACCTAATTCTTCCCTAGTTTCCCTTATAATGGCTTTGTATAAAAGCTTCTCCCCGATAACGTTCGAACTTGATTCTTCTACAAACAAGAAAACACTCATTGAAAAAAAGGTAACACATTTGGCGAGACAACTTTCATAAAGAAAATACAGTTTTTCTCACCTGTTTTTTCTGTTTCCATAACTAATTCTTCCACAAACTATCTACAACAAATAGTTTAGCCGAGAACAAGCACCCAGCACAAAGTAAATAAACGTTTTATATATAATTTTTAATATTTCAAAAAATGGACTAGCTTCAAATATGTACTAACTCAATTTCCTTGATGATATGATTTTCCCGCGCGCACGTGGGGTTTGTTTTGATGTTTAAGCCTATGACTTTGAATCCTTGATTCCATATTTGGTGTTCTGATATTAAACTTACAACGGAGTGTAACGATATCTTCATCTGAGAGGTTATTTAAAAAATGGGGCAATGACTGCCTTTCCGTTAATTCATTTCCGTGGACTTTGAACATTTTAAGCTTTTCAATTTAATACTTTTACATAAAATATCGGCTTTAGCCTCCTTTCAAATTTGAATTTGCTCGATGTTTCAATATCTTTTAAGTAGATTTGCCTAGGTTTTTTCTGACCTTCGAGACTGAAAAAGTTCTGGGGGAAATGGCGCCGTTCCAAGATGCTAGAGGGAAAGGAAGTCTCCCAATTTTTGCTAAAAGATTAAAGGCTAGTTAGCAATCTACCCTAAATCTTAATTTTGGTTCTTGCTACAGACTCTATCCTTAGTCCAGGCAGCCCTGTTTTAACTGCGGACAGCATTTTCTTCATGGGTATGACTTCAATACAGAAGAAAGATAGCTTTGAAGGTTTGAAAATATTTTACCAGTCACGACTAACACGCATGTTCCTTGCCTAGCTTTTAGGCACAAAATGCAAATGTAACAGCTCTGGACATTTGGGGTCACATGCATGTTCTCCTATTGCTATTGAAATTGGGATGGATATTTGCACTAAGGAAAAGAAAATACATTCTCCTGGTGGGCAAAATGTTACGTGATACACTGGTAAACCAATTACAGGTCCGTATTTTTTAGGGCAGCCTTAATGACTTGAGGGAAAACAAGCTGTTTACGCGGTCAGCTATTCCTAAATAGAGGGTATAATCTTTGTTTTCTAATTTCAAACCTGACATTGTATACAGCAGTAAAGCTTGAATGTAATTTTTCATGTAGCTAGTGAGTGTATTCCTATCCTAATTACGTGATTATCTAAACAACGATCAACAACGATCTGGGAACTCCACTTGCCACATAACTTCATGGTTTTGACTATAAGCCATCCCTAGAAATGCTAGTGAACAAGGTGGGCGTTTGCGCAGGGTTGAGTGGAAAAGAAACCGTAAAAAAAACCTATTTTCGTGATTTGCGTCTTAATTCTGTGATGTGTTTTTCCAATGTGAGATCCACTGGAATTATTTGTAAAGTCTATTTTATGATTAAAATGGTTGCAATATACTTGCCGACTTGTCTCATATGGAGCTAGTAGCTGCTTGAAACATCACCATGTACCTTTTTCTGATGATCAAAAAACAGACGTGACATTGGGAAAACTTGGTGAAGCGAATTACCAAAGGGAATCTGTGGAGGAGAGCACATGTAGTAATAAATTTAAAAAAATTCTCCAGCCTGTCTAGTTTCATAATAATATAGGTTTGTTTGGTATTTAAGGAATGATTACAAAGATAACAATAGATTAAAATGTCATACCCCCACCCCCCCCCCCCCCCACTGCAAAATTTTCTCATCTGTGATC
This sequence comes from Hydractinia echinata, assembly GCA_030067915.1. Lineage (NCBI taxonomy): Eukaryota > Metazoa > Cnidaria > Hydrozoa > Anthoathecata > Hydractiniidae > Hydractinia > Hydractinia echinata. The sequence continues at coordinate 1,156,182 of JASGCC010000066.1, forward strand.
CACCACAGCAATGTTTAGGCTGTCTCTTCTGTCAAATGCACAAGTTTCGGTGCCAGTGGAAATAGTAATAAGGTACATCATGGAAATAAGGTCAGGATATCATATAGCCATCCATTGCTGCCAGTGAAAAGAGAAAGTTACCAAGAAAGGTGAAATCACGGAATTAAAACGTTTACGTAATTAGGACGGTATCTGCTAGCTACGCAAGTTTTATGAAAAAACAACAACCTGGTGTTTATATAAAGAACCTTTGTACATCTCTTGTTTACACATACGCTTATTTGATTTCTATTGTCCTCATCGTTCACGACCCTTAACAAATAAATACAATGAAGTCTTTTGTTCTCACATGTAACGTGCAAACTATTGTTTAAAAGCACTAACGATCATGAGCTATTGAAATTTATATATTTTAAATGAATGAACAATTTTTTACTACAATTAAAAAAAGTAGTTTCAACTGCTATACTTTATAACAAAATACAGCGATTTCTAAGCTTGACAGAATGTTTTCTCGTCATTTTAGAATGGCGCCGCAGTTTAGTGGTTATAACTCTCGAACTTTATGCGGGAGACCAGGGTTCGATTCCTCTTAGGGGCGATTCAATATGGGCGAGTGAATGTTATCATAGCCCCTGGTTAACCCAAGTCATGTGAGGGAAATTGGGGAGATGGCACACTGTGTGGCTGTTGAATGTTGCAGGGAGTTGTCTAGTAGAGTAGCTCAAAATGAGCGTTAAATACTCTAGGACTCCCCATCTAAGCCATGGCCCCTCCTGGAAATAATAGACAGGGTATATCCCTCAATATTTGTGAGGCTACAGTACAGTCTGAATGTAATCTACTGCGTACACGCTAATATCACACCTTTGCGTGGAGGACGGCAGTCGTTTGTCTTTTGTTATAATTAAATCCCTTAAGGGTTTTGCGAGTTCATATTTGCGTGTTAAAAAACAATGTGCTCGCGGAGCAATTATATTTCTTGTAATAGCGAGATGCATTGTGTAAATGTATTGATAAGCTATTCCCTTAAGGCAAGTGTAAAGGAAAGTGCGCATGATTTTTATAATACAAATATCATCTCTAAATAACATTTTTATTACCTGATATGTAGATATTTTGGAAGCTCTTATTTTTCTTAATTGAGTGATATAATTTTTTTGGAAAAATATTAAGGTCGTTTGAGGTTTAGGTGTATACAAAATTTACCCCAGTCTCTCCTAACTGATGTTTCTCTTACAAAACGGCTGGATTTTTTTACAAAATTTTTTGACTATTCTTCCCAGCTGGGCTGTATCTAAAAAGGGTTTTTCCTATTTTGTTTAAAATTTTATAGTTTTCTTACTATTTCATTTTCTTCCAAATGCTACTTTTTCAACTAGTTTTCTTTCACATAGACGGCTGTAAAAAAATTTAAACACGTTTTTACAAAAAAATAAAAAAAACTTTTTTAGATATATTATTTAGCTTTATTTCAAAACAGCTCTCCTACACAAACGTTATTTAGTTTTGTAAGAGAAAGTTCAAATGTAGATACCATTTTATCAAAAAATAAACACTGAGAAAAAGAGTTTTAAAGTTTTGAAGTTTTTACTCACATGCGGCTACTTGCGGCATTGAAATTACATTTGACAGGTTTTTGGAAGGTGAGAAAATATCAGCTCTTCAAAATTGTTTTTTGTTTGAAGGAAATATGCGCACGTGAGCACATATGATACAGAAAGAGTGTTACAAAGATCATCACAGCGTTATTAGTGGGTAAACATAAACAAACAAAATAAACAGAGATCCAGATGGAATTTTTGAAAAAAAAAATCATAATTAAAAAGTTTAGTATATTTTGCCCTGATTTCACGAAGAAGAAAAAAAGAAAAAAAATCATTTTTTTCCTTTACACTCGCCTTAAGTATTAGCGTGAAGTAATTAAATAATAAAAATCTTTCGCGAAGTTTTATAATACATTGCGCGAGAATGTATTGTTGATTTAATTACTTAAAAAGATTCCAGCGCGTTTAATGTAAGAAACATATGAGAAGCATTGTTCACAACTATTAAATGACTCGCGCGTTTTTTTATTAAAAGAATACAACTACGGTTTATTTTTGTAGAACAAATGGTGTGTATTCTGAAATAAATACAATATCTACATTTCTTGATGAAAACATTTCCTTCTTAACAAACCACAAAAAATAATCCTTCCGCATACTTTTTTATAGCCGGAAAAAACACATTTCTGTCGCCGCTTTTCGTTTATAAACTTTTAAAATGCGATCTAAAAAACATTTCTATCGTCGCTTTTCGTTTATTAACTTTTAAAAAGCGATCTAAAAAAACATTTCTATCGCCGCTTTTTGTTTTTAAACTTTTAAAATGCGATCTAAAAAAACATTTCTATCGTCGCTTTTCGTTTATTAACTTTTAAAAAGCGATCTAAAAAAACATTTCTATCGCCGCTTTTTGTTTTTAAACTTTTAAAATGCGATCTAAAAAAACATTTCTATCATCGCTTTTCGTTTATTAACTTTTAAAAGGGTCATTCCATGCCAACTTAACCAATGCTTCCATGTCCATCATCACAGATTTTTTTGAAATTTTCACCACAAGTTTATATCAATAAGATATGGAAATTCTGAAATTTTTAACTTCCAACCTCGAGTGGTTCCCAGGTTATGACCTTTAGAAATTTTCCCCATTCTGGCCATTTCTCAATATTAAGAAAATCCTCTGTTTTCAGCATGCCATAATTTTATGTATGGACACACAATGTCTCTGAAAGTCTGTAATATCATAGTATTCCATCCATATTTTTCAAAGAAACCTAAACTGATATTAGAAAATTTTTAGAATTCCGCCATTATGGATCAGAAAATGCTTGAAAATGCTTTTAGATGTTTTTTTTTAGTATTTTGATGCTCCAGTAACTCAAATATCAAGGTGAGATAAGGTCAATACTTATTTTTTCTTTTAGAACAAATACTTTTCCATCATTTAATCTAAATTTAATCATTTTATTTTGATGGGGTTTCAAAATATGACCTTCCGAAGTACCACCCACACAGAATTTCCAAAATTTTCACAAAATTCCAGGTGAAAAAAAGCAGCGCGGGAAAAATATTTTGGCTTTGAAAATTTCGGCAGATAATCTTCAAAGTATCCATCAACAGTTAAAACAAAAAAAATCTTGGGATTCTGAGTGCTTGTATAAATAACCTTACATTTAAATATGGTTGATTTTCGAAAAAAATGCTTGCAAGTAATTTTTTGAGGATTTTGATGCCTCATTTACCCAAATATCAAGGTGTGAAAAGGTCTATACTTCTTTTTTTCTTTTAAAACTAATAATTTTCCATCATTTAACTTAAACTTAATATTTTATTTTTATGGGTTTTCAAAATATGACCTTCCAAAGTATTGCGTGGACAGAATTTCCAAAATTTTCACAAAAAGATAATCTTCACAATATTATTATGGACTGGAAAGGAAAAATTCTTGGGACTTTGTATATTTTTATACATATCTGTGTTTTCAAATGTGGTGAATTTTCTTTTAAAAAAATGATTGTGCGTAATAATTTTTTTGTGATTTTTATGCCTTTCCAACCGAAATTGTTATGAAGAAATAATGTTCATGCTTAATTTTTGTCTTTAAACCTATGGTTTACTAGCACTAAATTAAACCACAACCATTATATATCAATGATGTTTCAAATTATGACCTTCCAAAGTAGCAACCACATAAAATCTCTAAAACATGTACTTCTGGGTAATAAAATTAAAAATAGTACAACTTTTGAGATTTTGATGGCTAAGGTTATGTATACAAGCACCCAGAATCCCAAGATTTTTTTTCTTTTAACTGTTGATGGATACTTTAAAGATTATCTGCCAAAATTTTCAAAGACAGAAAATTTTTCCCACGCTGCTCTTTTTCACCTGGCATTTTGTGAAAATTTAGGAAATTCTATGTGGGTGGTACTTCGGAAGGTCATATTTTGAAACCCCATCAAAATAAAATGATTAAATTTAGATTAAATGATGGAAAAGTATTTGTTCTAAAAGAAAAAATAAGTATGGACCTTATATTACCTTGATATTTGAGTTACTGGAGCATCAAAATACTAAAAAAAAACATCTAAAAGCATTTTCAAGCATTTTCTGATCCATAATGGCGGAATTCTAAAAATTTTCTAATATCAGTTTTGGTTTCTTTGAAAAATATGGATGGAATACTATGATATTACAGACTTTCAGAGACATTGTGTGTCCATACATAAAATTATGGCATGCTGAAAACAGAGGATTTTCTTAATATTGAGAAATAGCCAGAATGGGGAAAATTTCTAAAGGTTCTATCCTAGGAACCACTTGAGGTAGGAAGTTAAAAATTTCAGAATTTCCATATCTTATTGATATAAATTTGTGGTGAAAATTTCAAGAAAATCTGTGATGGTCGACATGGAAAGTCTCTTGATTTTGGTTCATTTGGCATGGAATGACCCAAAAAGCGATCTAAAAAAACATTTCTATCGCCGCTTTTTGTTTTTAAACATTTAAAATGCGATCTAAAAAAACATTTCTATCGTCGCTTTTCGTTTATTAACTTTTAAAAGCGATCTAAAAAAACATTTCTATCGCCGCTTTTTGTTTTTAAACTTTTAAAATGCAATCTAAAAATACATTTCTATCGCCGTTTTTCGTTTATAAACTTTTAAAATGCAATTTAAAAAAGATTTCTATCGCCGCTTTTCGTTTTTAAACTTTTAAAGTGCGATCTAAAAAAACATTTCTATCGCCGCACACAAATTTAACTTTTCTAGACAAATGACATTTCGTAAAAAACTAAACTTTAATATTTAATTACTGCAATTAAAATTTCAGCAATTTCAAAAGAGTTCGCGCAAAATTACATTGCTAAAATTGATCTTGCAACCTATTGTGATTAAACAATCGTTCGCGTGGGGTCATTGTTTATCGGCGAGGCAATTATTTTCTTAAAAAAACAAAAAGCTATCGCAATGTTATTGTTCTGTGTAACTATTCATGCGAGTTTCGCGTCCGCGGTAGATTACATTCAGACTGTACTGTATCTATCTATCTAATACAGTGATCTCTAAAGCTTACTACCTCCCACAAAAAGTAATCGAAAATCAACTCAAAGTATTGTACTTTAAAAGCTTAGTACGATGCGTCTTAGTAAGTAATTAAAGGGGTGTATTGTAAAACTGGTGACACTGATCACATAAAATATAAATTAAAACATATTTCTTTAAATCATAGTCATAAGTCTCTGTTTCTTATGACTATGTTTAAATATATTACATAATATTTCAATCGTGGCTGCCCCAGCTAGAGCGATCCTGGCTCTTAAATTACGTAATGGGTCAAGTTACAATAATTCCACCGAAGATTATCTTGAAACGTAAACATGGGAGTTAGTTTACGTTAAATACAAGGTCTTGATGTATGCAAATACCCTTTAACGCCATGTCGCAAGTTGGTCCTGGCCCGTCAATTGTCAGGGCAGCACGTGAAAAGATAAGCCACTGTGTCAAAAGATTGGCCACCATGTCTAAAGATCCGCCCCATCTATAGACGGGCCGTGTTCTAAGTTGGGTCAGAGTAGAGACGGTCCCTTAACATTTACGAGATCAACATATAATTCTAGGAGCAAGAAAAAAGTTTTGATAATTAAATTTTAGTCTGTGATGTATAGAAATTAAATTTGCCCATTAGATATTTTGCTTGTCAAACAATTTTGCAGGTGTGCCAACAGGTGCAACATGCAAAAATATCATTCCTTGGATGCCACATTAAACCATATTAATTGATTGGCCTCTGTTCTGTTAAATATAATTGCTATATCCACATGTTAGATTTTTTGAACCACTGTTCTAAGTCCTACAGCTGAAATAAATGGATTAATGGTTGTTCAATGAATTGACTACTACAATCATGCAATGATTTACAGCATTTCTATATTATGCCCACACACTTTAAACTTGTTAAATGTTCATTTGTAAAAGTTCACAACAAAGGTAGGACTTAGGATCTCGGGTTATTTGGTTAGATCCGATACCTCAAACTGTGTTAATTCTTGCTAACGCCGGCATGGCTTATTTTCTCGATTCCGTGGACCTTTGTCGGCCATCACGCTAATTTTTCCACAATGCAGACATTGCACAAACTGCGACTATCACATTTTTATTGCTCCTCACCTGCCCTACACATCTGCCAAAGCAGAAATCTGAAAGCCTTTCTGCTGCAGAGAATTCGGCAGGCGATGCTGTTTTGCCATTCTGAAAAATGCTAAAAAAATGATGAACAGTATTATAGGTTAAACGAGATTTTACAAGTAAGGGTGGCTACCTAAACTCTGGCGTTTTTATTTTTATTTAAACTACTTTTTGTGTTTTAGCTATGGACATGAGGATGGCTGTTGCTGTGGATGAAAAGTAGTAAGTTAAATGTGCAATTTGTTCTAACTGTGGGTAAATATTCATTAAACGTTAATATTTATTGAATGTTTTTTATCGCAATTTATTGTATATATTTATGTCAATAATTTTCTCGGGTAAGGGAGAAAATTTTTGACATTTAACCTGGTTTATGAGTGATAATACAAGGATAACAGGATGACTAAATAGGAATCTTATTTTACAGTTGATCTTTGCATGGATTTACTTTTATGTAATGTTGAAATGGCATTGGCAGTTTTTATTTTTGGTGCATGTTAAACAAAGTTTAGATTCACACCAGGTGCAGGCTTACAAGCATTTACATAATTTGTTTAATTTGTTAAAACTGTGTGAAGCAATTCATCAAGTTAATTTGTGAATATTGTAAGGTTTTTGGCAATAAAAAATGAAACATTTTTAGGCCTGTACCTCTCTGTTTGTCCAAGTTTGACTACGTGCACATGTAGACTCTTCAAATTATAGGTGAATAATTTTTTCCGTAAAGATATTCTCACTGACTATAAAAATAAGATTAAAGCTGAGATTTTTCCAATTTTTAAGCAGGTTTTAATAAGTAGCAATCATAGACAAACAGTAAATGAAGAAAGGCTAGGTGTGTGATACTTTGTATGCCAAAAATTATTCCAGTTGTGTCGAGGTGTACGATTTGCAATTCTTCAGTTACTCAGTCTGTGTGTTGAAAGTTTTGTTCAGTTAATCATGCCAAAATTTTATTACATATTAATTGCGTAAAGCTAAGGCTATTTTAAGGAGTACATTCACAGAGTAAGCTTTACAAGCAGTGAGCCACTAACATCATTGTTGAGTATTAACTTGTTACTCCAGGTACAGTACCGCCTGAATGTAACTTTACATGTACGTGAGTTTTACGACCTCATGTAACGATCTAATGTCTACATAAAGAACCTTCACATATCTTTTGTTTACACACAAACTTAATTGCTTTCTATTGTTATCGTCGTGCGCGAGTCATAACAATAAGATTTGATGAATCCTTTTGTTGGCACATGTAACATGCATGTTATTGTTTAAAAGTGTTAAAGATCGCGAAGGCTATTGAAATATATTATTTTAGAAAAATGAACGAACATAACACGTTAAAGTTAAATCACAATAACATTTTGAAAACAAATTAAATTTCAATACCGAAGAAGGAAAAAATCTATAAATTTAACTTTTGACGTTCTTGATAGATCAAAACAATCATTGTGAGAACATTTTGTTTTTGCGATGCGATCTAAAAAAGCATTTCTTTCGCTGTTCTTTGTTCTTAAATTTTAAAAACGCGATCTAAAAATACTTTTATATCGCCGTTCTTCGTTTTTTAAATTTTTAAAACGCGATCTAAAGAAGTATTTCTATCGCCGCTTTTTGTTCTTAAACTTTAAAAACGCGATCTAAAAAAGTTTTTCTATCGCCGTTCTTCGTTTTAAATTTTTAAAATGCGATCTAACGAAGCTTTCATATCGCCGCTTTTCGTTCTTAAACTTTTAAAACGCGATCTAAAGAAGCATCTCTATCGCCGCTTTTCGTTCCTAAACTTTAAAAACGTGATTTAAAAAAGTTTTTCTATCGCCATTCTTCGTTTTAAATTTTTAAAACGCGATCTAAAAAAGCATTTCCATCGCCGCTTTTCGTTCTTAAACTTTTAAAATGCGATCTAAAAAAGCATTTCTATCGCCGCTTTTAAAATTTTTTAAACGAATGGTTTAACATTACCGTTCGTGAGTAAAAACAATAGATTACTTAAATCTTTGTTAAATTTTATTTTCTTTTTGTTAATCTCTTGACGACTATAGCAATTAAATACAACAATGAGACACACGCAGTTCACATGAGCTAATTAAATTTTGCGACAAGACATGAACTCTATTGTTACCAACATGCAAAAATAGCTCATGTATTTAACAAAAGGTTAACAATAACAACGAAAGTTCTGACGCTACCGAAAGCTCATGCGAAGGTGATAACTATCGCGTACATGCAAAGTTACATTCGGGCGGTACTGTAGTACCAACATATTGTATAAATGTTTGTTCTTAATACCATTTTACACAGTTTTTATCTGTTGTGGAACTTATTTTTGTGAAACTTGTTTTTGCGGATTTGGCCCAAATAGTAGTATGTTATCGCGGTTAAATGTTTTCTCTTTTAGTATCACTAGATCCTACTTCAAAGAAGAAAAAAGTAAGTACTACACTCATGAATATCTTTCGTTTCGTTGGTTTTTAAGGTCGAATTGTATAAGATAAAGGTTTTTTTTTCCTGCAAACCTTACGTCTTATGCACAACCTACTTTATCTTAGATGCTGATTCGTCTATTCCATGTAAGAGAAACTCTTCAAAAAATTCGAAGAATAAACTGGGTAGAAAGTTAGCAGAGGTATGATCACATTACTTTATGGTGTCAAAGAAAGTAAAAGAGGTTAACATTTGCATTTTGTGAGTTTGTCAGTTTTAAAAAGATTGTAAACCTCACTGTTCCCAAAAAATTATTTGAAAAGCAATTTTTTTTGGCTAGCACTTACAGTATATAATAGAGTATGATCAAATCCTTCAAAATTTTTTTTACAAAAAATAGGTATGTGAAAATGAACTGACTCTAATAAGGCTTTAACAGAGCAAATGGCCAATCAACACATGCCATACAAATTCTAGGTCTTTCGCACTGACTTTATAACTGCTATGAAAATACCAGACTCACAGCAACTACCACCAGGGGAACATTTGATGTTAAAAGATACGTGGAGGCAAGAATGGGAAAAGGGTGTGCAGGTATTGTGTCATTTTTATTACTATTGTTTGTCTTGAATTTCTTTTGTGGATTAGTTTTCAGTTTGCTGATTTTTTTGCATTTAAATGGAGTATGAAACATTTATCATCATCATTCATCATCATCATTCTCGGCTTAACGTCCGTTTTCCATGCTAGCATGGGTTGGACGGGGTATATTAATGACCCTCTTCCAATCTGATCTAGACTGTGTTAGATCTAAACTCAACTTCCTCTGTATCAAGTCTGTCCTTATAACCTCCTGCCAAGTCTTTCTCGGTCTGCCTCTGGGCTTTGCCCCAGGAACTATCAAGTCTCTACACTTTCTTACCCAATTATCCTCCTCCATTCTTTCCAAGTGCCCCAGCCAATTCAATCTTTTTATCTGGATAACATCTTTAATTCTACGGAGACTTAGCCTGCTTCTTAGCTCATCTGAACTCTTTCTGTCTCTCAGACTGGCGTTACACATCCACCTAACCATTCTCATATCATTCCTTTCTAAACGGTCAAGATCTTCCTGCTTCACTGCCCATGTCTCACTACCGTACAACATAACACTTCTTACACAGGCCTCATACAACCTACCTTTTACCTCAATTGACAGGACTCTGCTAGTCAACAAAGGAAGTAACTCTCTGAACTTTTTCCAAGCAGAACCTATCCTGCAAGTAACACTTCTTCCAACACCCCCTTCACTGCCCAACATATCACCTAAGTAACAGAAGTTCTCAACTATCTCTAACGAGCCACTGTTGTACATCATTAAAGCTGGAAATACTTCATTCTCTATAATCTCACCTTTGCAACGCTTGCATACAAACTGAATGTCAGCTCTTAACCTTCCACTAATACTACTGCACTTCTTATGTACCCAATGCTTGCAAGTCTGACAAAAAATTGAGTTACTACCAACCCCTTTCCTGCAAACTCCACAAGGCCACTTTCCAACTACAAGGTCACACTTGGCTGCAATGCTACTAATCATGACTTTAGACTTTGCTGTGTTTACCTTTAGCCCTTTCTCTTCTAGTCCTTTCTTCCACTTCTCAAACTTTTCAACTAATTCTTCCATCGACTCTGCTATGAGAACCAAATCATCTGCATACAATAACTCCCATGGACAACCTGTTCTGAACTCCATCGACAGCGCTTCTAAGACTAGAACAAACAACAAAGGACTAAGTACAGAACCCTGATGTACACCAACATTTACACTAAATTCATCACTAAGTGAATCGTTAATCCACTTAGATATAAAATGATAGGCATATTGCACAAACATTATTTTTCATTAAATGATAATATTTTATAGGAACATAATGTAAAAGCTTTGATTGGTGTAACTGTTGCTATTTAGGTTCCTGTCAACCCAGAGACGTTACTGAACCCAATCTCCAGGTAAACAAGGAACAAATTTCCAAAAAAAAATTTAAAATGATGAAAACACTAGTTTGTTTTAATATGATTTAATATAAGTAATTGTTCGCTTTTAGAAAACTGGACATAGACATACCAAGAGACGAGGTGTCATTTTCTATGTAAGTTTCACATTTTTTGAACATACAGAGGAAAAAATATAAACTAAAATGTTTGTCTAAATTTATCTGTATTATAATACTTTCTGTCTGTCCTTCTGTTTGTGAACTATTTAAAAACCGGGGTTTTCCACCTATAATCATAGTGATAACCCCCGTCCAAGTGAATTTCATTGAACAAGTATGCACAGAACAGTGATGTGGTGATGTGATGCCAAATATGTATGACGGGCAACTCCCTGTGGAAATTTTCATGGGCTATCGACTAGTCTCTTTATATTTATAACAATTTATTATACTTTTTTTTAATGGTAGGCCAGAAGAGTTTTTACAATTTGACCAGCAGAAATATATTGCCTCAATTGATAGAAGCAACACTTCTTGTAATTACGACCTGGATGATGTAGATGTTAGGTGGCTAAAAAATATGTCATCTATTCGAACTTTAAAGAAAAGTGAGTATTATTATTACTTTGTTGACAGTTACTTTTTTTTATTTATTATTTTTTTAACAGAAAATCAATCATTTTCTATTTTATTAAACCTTTTTCTTTGTTACCCATCAATCCAAAAATAATCATTAAACAATTTCGAAAAGTAGAAAAATAGTTGCGTTAAGTTTTGGGTTTTCCTATGCTATTATTTTTCTTTTTATTAGCTACTGATGTTGACGAATTAACCATGGAACGTGCGATAACCTTTTTTGAACGCCAGGTATCATAATCATAAGCATGGAATTTTCCTTGTTTAACTGTTCGAATTTAGTGACTTTTACATAAAGGTTGTCTGAAAATCTTTTTTTTCTTTCGATTTTAGTGTTTTGAAAAAATGGCACATGCTGTTGCAACAAAGGAAGGCCTCAGTATCGAGTATGATGAATCTACAACTTGTAATGTCTGTTTATCGGTATGCTTTTGCAATTTGTTTAAAGTACTACCTTCATCTTTAAAATCGATAGGCTAAAATCAAGTGTCAAAAGAAAAACCAGTCATTAGTCATGTCCAACTAGATTTAATATATGACTGACCATGTTTCTGTCTTCTTAATCATGTGCTTGGTAAATTATTCTCTGTCAAAACTCCTGGATAATGATTTTTCAGAACTTCAGAAAATATTTAAAATTTACTTTTTGAAAACGAGTTGCCACCTTGTTTGAGATGCCTATTTATTAAGAAGGCATAATTTTAATTGGAAATAGCAATCTTATCTATTTCTTTTCAGCCTGATGCTGAAGATGGCAATGAAATTATATTCTGTGATGCTTGCATGATGTGTGCTCATCAGGTTGGTTTACCTTATTAACTTACACCCTAACCTACTCAGACACCTAATTAATGATTACGTCAGACCTAAGGTCACAAAAGAGTCTGCTAAATTACGTGCTCGACGTGCTTACGTGTTCACGTGCTTTTCGTGCTTTTCGTGCTTTACGTGCTTTACGTGCTTTACGTGCTTTACGTGCTTACGTGCTTTACGTGCTTACGTGTTTAAAGTACTCCACCACCTGTGTCACTACTAAACGCAACTTTATTTGATATAAGAGACAGTCTTCTGCAAGAGTCAATGCTAGATGGTCTCGCACAAGGATCGTACGTAGTTGGTTACGGACCAAGTAAAGCGTTGAAGTTGCAGAAACTGTTGGGAAAGATATTTTAGATTTTGGCGTGAGCATAGACATTGAAAGTACAAAACGAACACTATTCACGAAAAAAAACGAAGGTTGTAATCCGCCAAAGAGAAAGAAAAGAAACAACGAAAAAGATTTTCTGCAAGAAGAATGGAGGCTGCGGAGGCACAATCTTCTAACTTTAAAATCCGCACGATCAATGAAATATTTTTAAATATGTTTTAAAGTAGGAAAGAATGACAACATGCTTAGCTCACAATACATACCTGATGATGATATGAAAGCGTTGTTTAACAGCCTTCCAAGCAATACTATCGATGCAACATACTTGCAAAGAGTTGCTAAAAAATCGTCCCGCAAAAAGAGTGATCTTCAAAGCATTTTTTCCATACATCCTCTGTTCCACCGACCACAAAATGTGCGACTAATGGAGAAATCACACAGTAGTGCAAATGGTCGATCATGCAAAGCCGCAATAACAATCGGTGCATTATGTTTAAAGGTGGAAGGTTCTTTGATAGAACCATTTAACAGAAATGAAACTGTTGAACAGGACTTCTATTTTTGCCCACGGAAATGCTGCATATCGTCTATGCCAATTTGGTCGAATGTCATCTTTCCAAAAAGCGTTATTGCAGATGTAGGCATTGCGGACAAAGATGATGTTGCTAACGATCTTGGTGTTTCAGTTGCTTGAAATTTATAAGAAGCCATAACATTTGTTTTTATAAAAATTTTAACGTTAAAACATTTACATTGTATTCATGTCAATTTTGGGTTTGGACGTATTGCTTATCTTTGCATTGTTTGTTTTGTTCTTGTATAAATAGTGAGAGTAGAGTCAAATTTTGAAAAAGTTTCTTCAGACAAAACATGTAGTGACTTCTGTTTATTTTTAATTATATTCTTACGCATATAAAACTATACTATGAAGTATATCATAAAAAATAGTGATTTTCATTATTTACGTCAGTTTCATTGGTTTTGAAAAGCACGTAATCACGTAAGCACGTGAGCACGTCGAGCACGTAATTTAGCAGACTCGTCACAAAAACATCAAATTTTAACGAATTAGCTAGAATTTGTGAGGTGATAATTAACGTTAAATTTGAGTGTCACTGGAAACACGAAAACACACATTGTTGCAGTTAAAGAGTTTCGATTTTTATATGAAATAAAAACACTGTGTGTAAAAGTGGTAATTTTATGAAGCAAAAGACAATATTTAACAGGTTCGTTCTTTTTTTAGCATTGTTATGGAGTGCTAGAAATTCCTGAGGGAACGTGGTTGTGTAACCCTTGTTCTCGTGGAATATTATCGCCGCCCTGCTGTTTATGTCCGAACAAAGGAGGAGCAATGAAACGAATTAAGTAGGTGCTTTCTCTTTTCCTGAATTTTAGTTGAAAGTTTGACCCATCGTGTTTGTAAATAAAGAAGAATTTGTTTTATTTTAAGGAAGAAACTTTCACATGTAAAAAAAATCGCCATATAAAGGGAAATAACTTTGGTTAATGGGTCCTTTTAAATTTTTCGGGAGAAGTAACTTTAACTTCATTTTAACGATTTATGCAAGAGTTAAGGTCTTGAAGGTGTAAAGTTACAATAAAATGTCATCACTGATAAAAATCATATGATTTTGAATCGATTCAAAGAGTTACTTGACGATTATTACACGAAACTTTAAACAATAAGGATGAAAGTGACAAAGGAATTTTTTTATCTCTAAAGACATTCCAGAATAAATGAAAATTCGCAAGAATTAACTTGCGCGAATAGCGTATTTCAATATATTTTAGGGGAATAAATTTTCGCGATTAAGCCTTTTTTTAAATATTTTGCAGGACTAACCAGGACGATTTAGGGCAAAAAGATTTTCTATTGGTTATTGCCAGTTTTAAATATGGTTTATCCATATTGAAAAGAGCTTTAAGGAAACTCAAGTGTTCTGAATAATGACTTCAGATTTAGCTATCGTGAAGTGGTGAAATATTTAAGAAAAAACACAGATCTAATTATTTTTTTTAGAGATTCATACGAATGGATTCATGTTATTTGTGCGTGGTGGGTGCCTGAAGTAAAAATAGAAGACGTCAGATACATCGAGAGAATCACTAAAGACAAAATACCAGTAAGTAAAGATTGTCTTTATTACAGTGGTTCCTGATACAACTTCATGTAACAGTGTCTAGCTTGATATTCCTATGAAACACAATCTGAAACCACAAACCAAACCATTTTTGTATGCAACACGTGTTTTTGTACAAGTGAAAGCGTATTGACACAGTAAATTTTTGTATGCAACACGTGTTTTTGTACATGTGGAAGCGTATTGACACAGTAAATTTTTGTATGCAACACGTGTTTTTGTACAAGTGAAAGCGTATTGACACAGTAAATTTTTGTTGTTTCCTTTAGCCCAGTAGATGGAACTTGAGTTGTAGCGTTTGTCGTGAAAAAATCGGAGCGTGTGTTCAATGTTCGGTAAGTATATTTATACAAGCTTCAAAATCCATATGTATCTACCTATGAGTGGGTGGGTTGGAGGGAGGGAATTTAAAACTTCCCCTAAAATGAGGTTTGTTCTTGCGGTAGGGAGATATGATTTAGCTTTTTTTATTTTTTGCTGCTTTGATTATCTTGTATACACGCTTGAATGAAATCTACTGTGCATCTCTTTTTCTACTGCTCTTTTTTCTTTCAAATAGCGATTGAACAGTCTGTCACTGTTCGGATTATAATTTCTACTTAAAAAAGTTCTTCGTTTTACTTTCTTCCTCCGGTTGTTGTCATTCTGGAATTTTATTTCGTATTCGATATGCGTGTTATCGGTATCCTTATTTAGAGAATTTGCATCGTTTGAACTGCTTGCTTGTATCGCATCCTGCGTTGTTGATATACTGTTGTTAAATTCAGTATTTAAAATGTCAACTGTTCCTTCCTCCATAAATGTGTCCGACCCCTTGTCTTGTTTAACCAACTCTGCATTTGTATCTTCCTTGCGTGGAATTTTTTCATCGTTATTAGTCAATGCACCATCTTCTTCCTTGTTGATATTGTCTTGGGTTCTGCGTGGTTCTATTGATATATTTAAGGTTTCTTTTTGATGACGCTGTACCCTATCATTATCAGGAGTAAGTCGGGTATCAGGTGTTATGACTTCTTTGAACCACTTCCCCATGTGGCGACTATAAAATAAAGCTTTTTTAGCTTTCTTGATATCTTTTTGAGCACGCCTGATTTCTAACTCGCAGAATCTCTTCTGCTGTTTTCGTTTCATCTCGATGTCCTGTGTGTCTCGTTCTGTTTCTCGCTTAGCATTTTTCAAGATGCGGTTCATTTTCGAAAACAAATACTCTCCTCTGATGTTGTCTCGTCTGCACTCAGGGTAAGGTACGTAGCTGTTCTCCTCAGGAAAATCCACTATCTTCAGTCGTTGTAGCTTATGTTCCAGGTTATTTGCCATGGTGTGTTGTGTTCTTAATACTGCCTAATACTTCATATAACTAATAGTATTCGTAACAGACGTCTTAGCAGCTAACATTCTCTGCTTCTATAAAAGAAAAATAATATTGGTGTCCTGCTTTGTATGTGTTATGTTCTTTTTTATCTATCTAAGTTTTCTGAAATTAACATTTTCTGTTTTTTGATTATATATCTTTTATTTATATCTTAACACGTTTTTCCAGTGATTAAAAAGCACGTTAATATATTTTTTCTATCTTTCTTTTATAACACATGAATTTGTTTGAAAAAAGAACTGCCACATTAAGAAGTTGGTTCACAATTCTTTACAATATGGAGAACAAGCGAATACCAATCTGCTTTGTTCATACAACTTTGCGATTCAAAGATTGAAAAGAAAAACGTAAACGGTTCTTTCAGTTACATTGTGTTTTACCAGAATAAGCTTTCCGGTTAAGTAATAATTGGATTCAATAATTTGAAAATGTTGATTTCAGTAAGATAAGAACAAATTTGCAAACAAAACAAGCATGCCATTGTTATACCACAAGTAATTAAACCTAAAGTTTATATTTTACTTATTACGGTTTTATTTTTCCTTCGCCACATATGCTGTTGTCAGGTAAAAAACACAATTATCGGACTCTTTATTTAATAAGCTAAACAAAATAGACCAAATTATCAAAAAAGCAACCAATCGCTAGCCAAGACAGTTTCAGAAACCACTTTTAACATATCACACGCATCAATATAAGAAAAAATATACAAATCTCACGAAATAATAATATAGCAACAGAAAAACACTGACATTGATCGTTCATAATCTCTTGACAAGATATTCTATAATTGACGACACAAAACAATTTAATGACAAAAGAAAACAACGAAGAAGAAGTGCACATATAATTATTCGGATTCTTTTTTAAAAAAGAAACATTTACATACTTCCAACACTTGCTTTACTTTTTTACAGTTCGAAACAGGTTGAGCCTGTAAGCTGTGTAATGTAAACAGTAAAAGTGTAATGACCGTCAGTAAGCCTGTTACATTATACTACCCAATACGGTTTGCTCTATCCTAAATTGCAAGTGCTTAACCTACAGATATAATTTATCTAACCACAAAAAAGTCCACTCTAGACTAAACACTTTTATTGTCAGAGTCTTTTTTCAAATATATTTGGTTTGTGTTGCACTTTTGTTTGTTTTGATGTGCATTCAGATTTAATGCGTCAAACAAACAACGTGTTTTGATGTTTACTTTAACAGTGCGAATGACGCGTCTCGCTGTGTAGCTCACGTGGTTTTGTTCTGCATTTAGGTGAAGCGCTGCGTCCGTGCATATCACATCACGTGTGCTGTAAAGGAAGGCCTTGAAATGAAAACTGTCGTAATACCTGAAAAGAATGATGTGCAGCACATGGTAAGTTTATGTCAAGGGTATAGGTTCTTACACTGAAAATGATCTAAATAAGTAGTTCGGTCATCCAAAACAGCTGATTTAACCCTTTTTTAAAAAAAATTGATTTCTTTATATTAAGAACTCGTTTTTCAATGTTAAAAGATTTATGTTGTGCTCCTGTATGTAGCATGCATGCATTAATTCCAGCGCTGTAAGCTACACTATAAAACATCCATTGACACAGTTTAAGTACCAGTATACTCCGGTAGTATTGTTTTGTTTTGATTTGGTGATTTGATCTGATTAATGTGCTCCTTGTACCTTAAAATACCTGAATTTGTCTGTTACGCATCTTCCTTTTCCATAGTCCTTTTGCTCCAAACACTGCACGCCCGTGCCACCCGATCAAAATCCCAACAGATCAAAATGTGGCGAAGACATCGAGAATAACCGACTGAAAGAGTGAGTTAGCGTTTTTTTAAATTTTAAAAAGAGAAAGTTCTCATGCAAAAATTTTAGGGTTTGCGTAATTCTCTAAATTAATTATTTGTGTACGGTAGGCTTCGGAAGTTGGAGTCTGAATTTTACACGTTGGTATCAATCAAGAAAGCTTCTCGTGAATTGAAGATCAGTAAAGAGGCGTGTCGCCGCTTACTTTCTTATTGGACCATGAAAAGACGGGTAAGCCATGTTTTTCGTACGAATGTACGAATGTACACTGTACTTTCACTTTTAAAGAGTGGAAATGAGAATTAAGCATTTGAAGGCGTTTACGGGATATAATCGTGTTGCTATATTCCGTAACTTTTTTCGTGTTTAATGCAGGCGAATGATAATGCACCGTTAATACAACTGACGCTGGAACAACAAGAAAAACTGAGTGGAAAACAGGTTAGTTTAATTTCTGTTGGGTTGTTTCTTCTTTTTCCGGCCGTGTGAATGATATTTTCATTTAATAAATTTTATTCTTACCATAGGGTGTGGTGTTTATCAACCAACAAAAAACACTTGAGATGGAGAGATTTTTACACCTACGTCAGGATTTAGAACGCGTATGTCGGATGTTCGCCCTTGTTGCTATTTTTTTTTTTTTTAGTCTCCGTTGTACAGTTCAAGGCGAACAGCGGAGAAGAACGTATCATTTTATTGATATTTCAACCTATGGGTTTTTTTTTTTTAGCTTCGTAACTTGTGCTACATGATCGTGCGTCGCGAGAAGGTACGCAAAGAGTTACATCGCACTTCTATGGAGATATTTTACAAACAGAATGACATACTGCTCGACAAGAATGAAGATTTTTCCGGAGACCAAATGGACTTTATAAGACATCGAACTACAAGATTTAGTTGTTTTTCTGAACATTACCAGACTGAAGACCAGTACGAGGCTGAGCACGGAACGAGGCTGGCGCTTTTTGATGAGACTCTGGAAGAGGACGATTTGTTAAACAGCAGTCAATTTGAAGTTGTTCCTCTGAAAGACATCGAAAAGCGTGTCAGCGATACGCCACATGATCTGAAATTGAAGGGAAAGAACGGTATTACAAAGACCGAAAGCGAAAGAAATATATTCGAACTGCTTGTACCGAAAAACGAAGAAAGTTTACCGCAGATGCAGTCTTCTCCGAAAAATACCGTTGTTGAACATTCTTCCAGTGAAGTAAAAGCGATGTCAACAGCTACTAGGAGGTTGACAGAAACTTATGATATTGCGCCAAGACAGTCAATACATTCATCAAGTAAAGTAAATAGCTTGGACACAGAGGTTGCTCCACTGCCAAACGGTTTTGTTGAGAACGGTATTGAGGATGAGACGAACAAGCTAGACGATAAAACGAAGACGTCACGGTTGGTTAAAAAGGGTAAAAAGAGGTTTCGTAATTTGCATAAGTTCGATCAGGCGCAGCGTAGAAATAGTCCGCGGTTAAATAAAATAGAAAATGAAACCACTTGTGAGATAAACATTGAAACCGCAAACTCTATCGATGGTATTGATAAACAACTTTCAGAAATAATTAGCGAGGCGAAAAGGAGACGATTAAATAGTAGCGGCGATTATGTAACCGAATTTGAAGAGGAACCACCCGACTATGTACGCGTAACTCGGTCGCGAGTAGCTTCGTATTCGTAATTTGAAATAGGCCGTCAATAAATAGTTTGTTTTAGCAAACGAAAATGATAGGTGATTGTCAAATGATTTACTTCAACCTTTGTTGGAAATATCCTTGGATCGAATTCAAGTATATATGTACACTGTTTTTTTTGTTTGTTTTTAAGTTATTAGACCTATGTATATTTACAAAGTATTTCGAAAAATATGAACTGGATTGTACATAATTCGAACTGAAGTAGTAAAAAACCTTCCCATGATTAAGAGAGGCTTCTGATGATGATGGTTTATCTCAATCCCCGCTTTTTCAAATTATTCACATAATTTGAAAAAGAAATGTTTAAACCTTGTGAAATTTTCGCTCTTGCTCACTGTCGATGTTGAATTCATGAATGTAAAATAATTTTTACCAGTTGCAATATCCACATTTTATTGTATGTAAATTAACTGTGAGAAATGGTAATGTCTATTTTACATTTAAAATTCGTTTCTTTCATTCTGATATTTTGAATACCTTGGCCTGTACCTCTTTGGTATAAGAAAGACCGTACGTTAATACTGGATTTTGCTTAGCAAAAGCGAATAATTTTTTATTTTCTTGCAATAGCACGTGGTTCATATAAGTGACGAATTCATTGAATAGACTTAATCGGATTTTTGTGTTCTAGTGCATCGATAAAATTTTGGCCCATTTTGCGAATTTTTGTCTATTTCGCGAAAGTTATTAAATAACTCTAAATTCGCTAAAATTAATTTCCGCGAAATTTGAATGTTTTTTTTCCTTTTCAAAAAGTTCCATATAAAATATATATGTGAATTTTAACTTCAGCGGTCTTTGTTTCATGTCTCCTGCACCCTTGAAAAGCAGTATAAATTGAGAAACAAAATGTCATCAAATCCTTTTGCGCGAAATTCGCAAAATTTAATTCTAGCGAAATATTAAGACTTGCCAACTTTGCGACAATTACTTCCCGCGAAAATTAAATTTTATTTAAAAAAAATATTTACTAATTCCCTTAAGGGGTCTAATTATTTAGATTTATTTACAATACTCGATCCCTTGTATAATCTTATAATCACGTGACAGAAGAATAATTATAGCTATTAAATGCAGCTATGTTCGCTTAAATATAACGAAAATGACCCTAAACGTAAACGGGCGTTCCCTAAATAATGGATTTCCACCGTGGGCGTCAATTCGGGGCAGGCATAAGGGGATGTTAAAACACAGACTTAGAACGTAATTTGACGTAAATCCATTGAAACAAGTCCGTCGGTTTAAGTTTAACGACAGCCTTGTGTCTTTACGCCAACCTCGATCCCAGGGCCTGTAGCGTTTTTTTTATATGAGGATGAAACGCGTACGAGGCCCTGGTACAACAGACTGAAATTCGCCCAAAATTAAGCATGCACAGAAAAGTAATGTATGCGTGACGTTTCGATTAAAGATGGTGTTTTATTGGTGGCGTGAATTTGTAAAGTGTTTTGCTGAGTTTTTGTAGCTAGAGGTACCTAGCCATACACCATACAATTTCAGAATAGATACAACCCTTAGTGACTTTCTAGTCATTTTGTGGTGTATCATACATAAAAACTACAGCACTTATAAATATTATAGAATAATTTACACCAGCTGCAAAAATAACAGATGAAAGGATGGACCACTTAATTGGAGAAAATTCAGAGATCTTTAGAGGGCCGAAATTTTCCTGACCATAACAAGTCAAATGCTTAGAGTCAATAGTATGAGGACAAGGACGTCATTGGAGTTTTATCATAAGCATATGGAAAATCTTTAATTTTTCAAGTGTTAGCAATGCAATAATTAAAGATCAAGTGAATTTTCTTGAAGATGTAGGAATGACTTGATACATTTTACGTGGTTTAATCTTTGAGAAGAATGCTGTACAGATGTTGTTTGAGGATCTCTGTCTTAACAATAAAATAGAAGATGTGTTGTCATCATTTGTATAGCTAGACGACTTTCATCATCGTGACGCGTGTTGTTTATAATCCCCAGACCTCTTACGCAAATCGACAGGCAAAATAATGGAGGCGGTAAGTGGTATGTTCAAGAATCCCTTAAAAACGTAAACATTGGAAGTCATCTATTGGATGGTCATTGGGGAAATTTTGAGTGAAAGAGAAAGAAATTTAATGAAATTAGAAATTTATCAAAAAATGTCAAAGCTTGTGTTATTGACGAGGCTTACTGCTTCAACACCTGTTTTGTACTTTATATATATATATAGCTATATGACCAATACTTATACTTACTTATACTTAAGAATATCTATAACAACCGGATAACAGGAAAAACAGTGACTAGAATGAAACATATTATATTTGGAATAAGAATCAATAATCTGTCAATCCAAACAGAAAAAATGTATACCGCAGAAAAAAGAGAAAAGTTGGCAAGGAAGAAATATTGCAGATTAAGGTTATAAAACATAACATATTAAGAAGACAAGTATATATATACATTAAAAACATAACATCTAGCAATTGTTTTATTGTGCAATTTCATACACCACAAACAAAGACCATGTAAAACCAACCAAATTCTTCTTGAAGTTGCAAAAGAAGATCTGAACGTTTGCATTATTATAGCAACCTCTGCTCTTGGTATAGGAGTTTATGCACCATTATCAAACAAATCTACCATATAAGTCCACCAAGTACCATTGAAGACCATTGAATATATATATATATGCAGCAATTTGGACGGTCTGGTCGATGAGGGCAAAAAGCATTGGCAAGATTATATTATACTGGACATAATATCAGCACTAGGTGTTTGAAACAAAATAACATTAATGAGTTTTTGGTGATGATATAACGCTCTTTACAATGTAATTTTTCTGAAAGCTTATTTGTGCAATCCGGCAGAAAATCTTTAATTCTCTTTTACATTTACGGCAGTATTAGTTTGCATAATTGTGATATTTGAGGTTCCATTACTAAGTTTGTTTCAGCACGCAGCCTACATACTTCAACAGACCCACCATAAACTTTATGTTGCAATATTTTCTTTCTCATTGCCTAAAAACAATAATATGTGATATAGTTGTGATTTCTTGTATATATATATATTTCTTTTTATTTATACAGCTAGCTATACTTTATTCCCTAATTTATTTCCATTAATTTTTCAATATTTTAGCTAGTATTTTGTCCCAATAGTTTGTTAAAAGATATCTCTTGACACGTGTGGCATTTTAAGAAAAATTGGTTGTCATTGTTGTGTTTGTTGTGTTTGTGCATCTTTAAGCCAACAGCATTTAGCCAGTTAGTCAGCATACACACTACAGAGTTGCATCTGTACGAAGTTTTTCTTTACTTTTTAGCATATGAAAACAAAAATAAAATTTTCAGTATTGTGTCCAACAAAAGGTGAGAGTACCTGTTACTTTCGTTCGCAGGACAGGATGTTCGTCGCACTATTCCATTTGAGTTGTCAGCTGCCTTTTTCACCATCAGTGACGTGAGGAAACAAAAGTAATGTTTAAAATTTTTTAACAGCTTTGATAAATTTGTAAACGATGCAAGGAAGTCAAAAATAACGTGAATATAAATATTTTCTTCATAAAAACAAGTAACCAGAAAAATCTTCGTAATGCTCACCGCCATATTTGTTGTTGATAAAAAAATGCAGTGCTTGCAAAAAAACGTCTGCATTAATTATCTTTTTAACATAATTTAAAAAGCCGTGAACGCAATCTCATTGGTTGATTAAGTCTGTTGTACCAGGGCCTCGTACGCGTTTCATCCTCATATCAAAAAACGCTACAGGCCCTGGGATCGAGGTTGTCTTTACGCGTTTTCTCTTTTATAAGAATATGCTTTATAAGAATATCAAGCTAGGATTAAAAACAATGGGCCTATTGTTTAGAACAATAGAAAAATTAATGACCAGCCTGGTTGGAATTATAAAAAAAGCGTGCGTTTGAGGAAGGACGTTTTAATTGGGCGTTAGCAGATTGAACCAGGTCAAAATTAAAACAACCGCTCCCTCGCATAGCTTAATTTACTTAAAAGCTCTGGGTAAGAGGTTGGGAATTAACTAGGTTTATAGTGTTCATTGAAATTTCAAAAAAAAATCATGAGCTTTTGTGCGAAACAATTGAATTTAAGCCACGGCTTTACGATACAATACAGCAAAAAGATATTAAAATTTCCGCATTATATTCTTTTAATTAATTAACTTACCATAAGTAACCTAATTACGCATAAATATTAAAGAGAATTTGCATATCCCAAATAACTTTCACCTATAAAAATATAAATACCTTGTCGACGTAATATTAATATTATATTATTTTTGCCTTTAAAATATATATAATAATAAATAGAGTAAAATAAAAATAACAGTAAGGGAAACAGATCGTAAAAAATATTAATTCTAAAATCGCTTAATAACTTTCATTCAAAAAGATTCATATTGACTTTAATTCCCAAATGAGATAAAAACAACTCTATGTAGTTTATCTTGCTGATATAGACAATGCATGCTAGAGATGATTCGCCTTGATTAGTATTGTTTAACATACGACATAACGTATAGTCGTTAGAGAAAGGCGCAAGCAATCAAGTGAGTCACAAATGCAAAGAAAAGTCAAATCATGGCGGATGATGGTAAGAATCTAATTGTTGAGTATACGTTCATGTGAAAATATATGCTAGAGGAGGGGGGGGGGGAGATTTGTGTTGTCTTGTAGGATATATCATACTTTGGGAGGGATGAAAATATAATTCCATTTTTCGCTTTGAATGATGTATCGTTATAATGTTGTGTTTTCTCACTTTCTGTGTATTTTGTTAGTTAGTCCTACTGTTGATTTTGTTTTGTTTGTTTGTTTGTTTGTTTGTTATATCTTGTTTATTTATTTATTTATTTGTGCAATTTATATCATTAAATAGATCAAGCCTAAATGTTATGGGTTTTATGTAAATTTGGACAACTTTTTGAGTATCTAAAAGAGCACTTTTCTTCACACAAACCAACTTCGTAAAAAGTAACAACGTACTAATGAACATGCAAAATTTCTCGCCACTTTTTATTGATATTCAATTGGATGTATAGGGGAGAACGCGGAAGCAAGAAATTGATGAGAAGTCTTGAACTATGAGTTTTTTTAAATCTAAAAATAAGTCTTTTTAAGATTCATATGCATCACTCTCGTTCCCAGGTTTTTTGCCTTTTTTACATGTCAGAAGGGCAGCGAAAAAATTTTTTCGCTGTTATTTCTCATACACCAAAAAGGCAAAAATCCCTGACAACGAGAAAGCATATGCATAAATTCTTTTTAAAATGATATATTCCATTTAGCATAAGAAAATTCCAAAAAAAAACCTCCCCTCCCCCTGACTTGGGTAATTCTCCCGGGCGATTTTTTTTTAGCAAAAAACGATGGTCGAATTGTTCTTACACTTTTTTATAAGAAACTAGGCGAGGAGTCCGTTTTTAAAGCTATTTTTGTTCTAAAAGTATGAATATTCAGCGACGATTCGTTATCAATGTTTGGTATTGTTTTCGCTCTTACAAAATAATACCCAGCTTGATATTTAAGCCTTTTCCTAGCAACCAATAAGTTTGGAAATGTTGAAATAAAAACGTTATAATGTTATCTTGATCTGATTAGCTAGTTTAATTATCGACGAAACAAAGGGTTATGTCTAAGTTTCCACATTACTGTTAAAATTCGTTTTTCTTAAGATATAATAAAAAACTTAGTTGCGGTAGAAATAAATACCAAGAACACGGGATAAAACGGAGTTTACTATTAAAACACTGCCTGCAAATTTCCACAGGGTACACGTTGGTGTACACACGTGGTCGAATGTATATTATAAGACAAGCGTGTTCATTGGAAATCCACACTGCATTTTTATGAATAAACCAAATTTGTCAACCCTTAACCCTAATCCCGCCCCCTTACCCGTATGTAAGGGAGCTCATCCATAATATGAGTAAAAGGAGGTCATTCTCATATTGGCGAGAATTTTTGTCTTTGTGATATTAAAACAGCGACTTTAAGGGCGGAAAGGAGGGAAAGGAGTTGAAATATTGCTCCTTTAGTGAATATGCACGACAATCCTGCTAATGTTGGTTTAGAAAATTGGCCGTGCTCACGTCCGTTTAAGGTTTTGGATCTAACCTAACTTCTATGTATGTTTGTGAACATCGACAATTTCAAAGTACGTGTGCTTAATATGCAAAGACTGTAAGTGATTGTTTGTGTGTACAATATTCGAAACTTCGGCACTTCTTCTAATTTTCAATAAATTGTGAATAGATAGCCCCATACAATGACCACATAGGTATTTCAAATTTTTTACAAAATAAATCAAGATTTTTTGTTTGAAAATGTGTTACATTATGACTTGTGTATGTGACATGAACGTGAAAAAATCATTAGCATAGATAAAATACGTGATAAAATAGTTGTTTGTGAAAAAGTATTATTCGTGCAATAAAAAACTGTACTTTATAAATAATATTTCTTATCTGATTGGAAATTTAATGTACGTATAGGAGAAGGCTTACGGTGAATCATTGTTGAAATAAAAATACTAATTAAAAACATTGTTGAAATAAAAATACTAATTAAAAAACATACCTTCTTTAATAGTCATTCTAGCGATGGCCATCCTTTTGTTTGGATCTGACACATACACTAAGCAAATTATTATGGAGAACGTAACATTACCTTATAATCATATTTGTAGTAGTAAATGCATAATGGAGAATGCGATTTGCGATTTGATTTTGTTGTTAGTTTCCAACAAGAAAAAATTCGCGTTTAATGCATTACCTTAACGGCAAAAAAAAAAGTTGGATTGGAAGAAAAAACTTAAAAATTTAGGAATTTCTTCTATATGCTGGACATATCTCACGAGAGAAGTTGTAAAAACATATCCATCGGCAATACAAAAATATATTTTCAATGCCTGTCTATAAAAATTCAGCCAGCCCCAAGCAAAAATGTACCTCATTTCGTACCCTTTAAACTTTCTCGTATTTCACATAAGGAATCTCACATTTCTTTCGTATAACTACATTTTTTGAAGGTCGAAGAGTTCTACTGACCAAATATAATTCGAGTTTGGTACAGCGGTTTGTTGAAACAGCACAACAAAGCTTCAAAGTCAGCAAAAAATCAAATTAAAAAAGTGTGTACTTTGCAGACCCCGCCTTAACGTCGCCGAGTGACCCAAGGCTTTTTTCATGTTCCGTTATGGTTTCATAGATACTGAATTGAAAAATAGACAAAAAATAAAAACTTTCTAAAAAAATTGGCAAAAGGTGTTACTTTTTACCGTTAATATATCAATATTTAGTACGTAAAAATTTTCATGTTTAAAATTAAAAATTTCGCCATGTTTAACTTGTTGCAAAAGTATATTTTGCTAAGTAAAAATTCTTTGAAAAGCTGTCGCTGTTATCAGCAGTTTACCTCTTTCAACAAAAAAATACCAACTTACCTAGCTGCATCGATTGTCACAGCCTATATCCAAAAATTCAGTAATTGCGATGGCAAAGCACCAAATAAGTTACATTTCAAATCTACAAAAAAAATCGATGTTGCTCAAAGTTGTTGCGAGAACAAAATCTTAGTAGTTTCCTAGCAAACATTCCATGTTTTTGCTACCTCTTTCCCTAATGGAAAAAACGTAAAAAGTCCTGGGTACCAGGTTGATGTTTTTGTAGCGCTCAAGTGTACTTGAATACTTGGTGTAAAGCAAGCACTCTTCCTTTGTTTCAAATGAGAACTATTTAATCATTTAAAGTATCCCAATTTGAGCCTCACTATTCCTCTCCGTATAAAGAATGACTATTGAATGGACAAAAAAATTGTTCGTTTTTCTTCAGTTAACCGAAGGAAAAAAAGAAAAGAAGTATCTAACATGTTAACAACTTCGTACCTAAGCTCCTCCTCTGTGTCGGTCATTGATTGCATAAAATTGGGCTTCTCTTGTGTTTCGTACTGCCATGATGTTGCTACAAAATGGCTTGACAATTTATTTTTGATTTCCATTTCTTGACAATCAAAAGACTATAACATGCAAAATTTTTGCTCTTGGAGCAAGACATGGCGCCTCGTGTAGTGACTATTTAAGCCAACTTAGAATGTGAGTCCCTCCAACCAGTTCGGGATTCGTGACGCCGTTTCTGGTTTAACCCTATTTGGTCCGGGGTTTTTCGAACATATTATGACCGGGGGGGGCCGCCCCCCCCCCCCCCCCCCCCTCAGTAACTTTTCATAGGCTTGTCCAAATTGAATCAAACTTAGCACACTTATAGTACGTCACAAAAGGAACAAAATGGCAGCAATAAATTTTCGCTTGCGTCAGCACATTTTCTGTGACGTCATCAAAAGCTTGAAATTTGTTTAAAATGCCACAATCTGTTTAAAATTCAATTACTTTGGTTCTAGAGCGAATTTTTACATTCTGTGTGAAGTTTCTGAAAGCTATATAAATGTTATTTAACATATTTTCCGGTTTTTACAAAGATCGCATGAAAAATTGCCAAAAATTGCCCGAAAATCCGGGTTTTTTCCGATTTTTAGGTAAAATCCGAAAACATCGGGAAATCGGATTAATCACGTGTCCAAAATATACAGAATGATTCTTCTTGACGAAAAAAAGCTGTGTTGTAAGTTTCAAGTTCTAAGGATAATCCTAACAAGAGTTATTATATTTTCCCCTTTATAAGGGTTTCATAGAGATTTTTAGGGGTAGTTTCGAGTAATAGCCAATATCAAAGCCTCTGAAAGGTATGGGACCTAAAAATTTGGCATGCGGGTGTCAAATAGATAAATATTGAAACTCAGTAAGTGTCATAGCCATGCAAGATAGCAATAAGGAGACCGACAGGGGTTGCAGAATCCCCCCCCCCCAGGACCGAATAGGGTTAAAAGCTTTCAAAACTGGTTTTACTCCAGCTTTTCTTAACTGTGCACCTCGCAATTGAATGTTCGTCACAACTTTTTAGTTATTATTTTTTGTTTTTTTGTCTTTATTTGATTGTTGTTATCTTTGTTACTGTTGTCATTCGTGTCGTTGCTGTCACGCCAATGCTGTAGTGCTTTCTATGTCGTCGTCGTTTTCCCGTCAATACCTACAACCCTTCGTAACTCGGATTTTATCGCATTTTTTTTTTAGGTTTGGTAGTGCAGAATGGTAGTGATGGCAAAGTGAAAAACACAAGGGATAGTTGGGGACACAAATCGGAATTCTTACTTGCGTCAATTGGTTTAGCTGTAGGTCTTGGTAACATTTGGAGGTTTCCTTACCTGGTGCAAAGAAATGGAGGAGGTAAAAATATCTTCTTTTTGTTTTGCGACAAGTTCTGCAGACAATGTAAATGAGAAAAAACACAAAAGTTTAACGTCTGAGAATTATTAATATTTATTTATTTATCTCCTTTTTTATACAGAATAGCTACTTTAGTGTTTCAAATATTTTTCTCTTTTTTTACCATTTTCATTTTTTGTCTATTTTTCAATTTAATGTCTATTAGACTATAACAGTAACAAAGAGAGCATGAAAAAAGAGAAACGGAGTGCCGAGAAAAAAAGAAGCAAGTTCTGGTGAAAAAAAAATCATTGAAATTTACTGATTTATAGTTCTCATTGTCCTTTTGTTGCAGTTTTTATTGAAAGAAATATGCTTCAAAATTAAAACTTTTGTGGTCATTAGGCGGCAAAAAATGACTAAATTTTGTCAAAACACTAAATTTTTTGCCGACTCTTATTTTTTACCGACTCTTTTTTACCGATGAGGTATGCTGATCCTTATAACTTATTTTCGCGCGCATTAATTTTCTCTCAAATGGACAAAGTACAACTCTGCGCAAGACTTATTTGTTTGGATTTTTTTTTTTTTTTTTGGAACAAACGCATACTAATATGCTCAATTGTCGCGCATGCACACGAAATTTACTAACAATAAAGCGGTATGGATTTTTTTTGTTTGTTTATAGGTGCGTTTCTCATACCCTACTTTATTTTCATGATCATCGAAGGACTGCCATTATTCTTCATCGAATTTGCAATTGGACAACGTTTCCGAACTTCTAGTGTTGGTTCATGGGGTCGACTCAATCCTGCATTGCGCGGACTTGGATGGTCCTGCATCGTAGTTTCTTTTTTTCTCTGCATTTATTATGTCGTTGTGCTCGCTTGGTGCATCTATTATTTTTTTATGTCCTTCACTTCCACTCTTCCTTGGGATGGAAAGGAAACGTGCATCAATTATCATCAGTATCAAAATATTCTTGATAAAATCTCCGAATTTAGTAGGAATGACACGTTAAAAGCACCCTGGGAAAAATTAAAAGCTGATTTTCCAGACTGCTGTGTCCAAGACCCTGCACAATGGTATTTTTATCAGCGTGTATTAAGAGTATCAAGTGATATCGAAGATAACGGAATTGGTTTAAATGCTAACTTGGTGGGTTGCTTGATAATAGGCTGGGTGGTGACGTATCTTTGCGTAGTGAAGGGAATCCAGTCTAGTGGAAAGGTAATGTTTACATACTGTTTGGTTGGTTATTTTTTACATGCAATATAAATTCTTCAGTCACACCAATGTAGCGTTGAAGCTTCGCGAAAGAATCAAATTATATGATTATTTGTTTGTCTTTCATTTCAGGTTGTATATTTTACAGCGGTTTTTCCATACATTGTCCTCGTCATATTTTTCTTCCGTGGTATTACGCTTGATGGTGCAAAGAATGGCATTGAAGTTTTCTTTAAACCAGATGTGAGTAGTGAAATGTAACCAGTAGTATATTAGCAAATAATTCTCTGTGTCAAAATCTACTTACTTCTGATCTAGAATTTGCTCTAAAAACCCCATGCTGTGGTTTCATAGGTCTGAGGTTTGACGTTTTTTGTATTTTTTAAGTTTTCGGTCTTCCCAATGCCTACAACTTCGAGGAAATATACAATGATTATCTACATCTCCATCGTTAGTTTTATATGAATTACAACTCTTGAAAACGTTAAAAACACAAAGTAACTAACTACGAACCGTAGTGGTCACTAATGGTCGCTCATTTATAGAATTATCAACATTTAAATAAATAGATCTATATACTATGTGCTTTTGTGTTTTTATAATTTTTTTTCACTATTCGTTCTTTTTGCACCAATTTGTGTATTATATGTATTTACTTGTGATAAATTTGGAAATTATGCATATTGACCGGTTATTATGTATCCTAACAATAGCCCTAACCCTTATACATATTACCCAAAGAATTAGCATAATTTTCAATTGATCGTATAACCCTTAACATACGTATTGTCCTGCTGTAAAAGTAACTACTACAGTTACCACGTTGCTCCCCTTCATCTAAACATTACTGTATACAACATGTGAAATTAGTATGTGTTCTGCTAAAACATGCGATTTGTGTCGAGTCTAAGTCTTACATTCGGTTATTCTTTCCCACTATATTCATTTTTTATCCAATTAAAGTACATAATATGATGATTTTTGATGAATATACGAATTCCTTTGATCGACGTTAAATTTTAATGTTTTTTATAGTGGAGCAAGCTCACAGAACCGAGGATATGGTTAGACGCAGCCACCCAAATGTTCTTCACATTGAGTTTAGGTTTTGGAGCGTTGGTTGCATTCGCCAGTTACAATCCTGTTAAAAATAATTGCGTTAGAGATGCATATACAGTTGTGTTCATAAACTGTGGAACATCGATATTTGCAGGTGTAGTTGTGTTCTCCATTTTGGGTTACAGAGAGTTGAAAACTGGTCTCAAAGCTACGGAGGTAAATAGGAAGGGGATTTTTAGCTTTAGTAGAAATTGTATTTCCTTTTAGTTATGACAAATTATCTTTAAAGCTTCGGGGCCACGTGCAGCATTTTTCATCCACGCGCAGCAAAAAAATGCAGCAAGTTTTGCTGCAAATTTTATCTGTGGCCCCACATATGTTAACTAATATTGTGCAGCAAGAAGTATAAAATTCAAAATGTCTTTGAAGAGAACACAAACACAAGCTTGCATTGCTTTGCTTCTCGACGAGGATGACGAGGATGATGTTTCCTCAACACAAAAACGAACCGTATGGGTAAAACCTTGGCTCTAAAAGAGAAGTGAACAAGGAATGTATCATAATCTTTTTCAAGAGTTACGTTTGGGCGATGTTACATCATACAAGGAGTATATACGGATGGATGGATCGACTCCATTTTGAATATCTCGTAGAGAGACTGTATCCGTATCTTATAATAATACTTTTTGCGTTTGAGTGAAGCCCGTTGCCCATAATTCGGTATTTTCTTTATAAAAATTAATTAACTTAAACTTTTCTTCATCAGTTAACCGCGTGTTTTCATCATGAGAAGCTATTATGTTTATGCAGTAGAAACACAAATTTGCTGGCTAAATATGTTGCACATATGGGCCAGAAGAAAATATGCTGCAGAAACTCTGCAGCAATATTAAATCGATTTAATATTGCTGCAGAGTTTCTGCAGCAATTTTTGCTGCAGAAAGTACAAATTGCAGCATGTTGCAAAGTAGGTGCCACGTGCAGCATTTTTTATCCACACGCAGCGCAGCACATTTTTGCTACGTGTGGATGAAAAACGCTGCACGTTGCCCCAAAGCTTAAATTTATGTAAGGGATGTGTGCTATATTTTTTCTACCCGTTTGCAGGTTGGTTCAGGTCCTGGTCTTGCTTTCATGGCTTTCTCTGACGCTATTTTATTGATGGATGGAGCGCCGTTTTGGGCTCTAATGTTTTTCATGATGTTGATCCTATTGGGAATTGATTCCGAATTTGGAACTTTGGAAGCTTCTATTGCGCCATTTTTTGATATGGGAATAGTGAAAATGAAAAAGAGTTTATTTACAGGTAAGCAACAACTTCGGTTTTAGGTCCCTTTTCTAATCCACAGGGGAATCCCGTTTGGTCATTAAGCACTAAGTAAGAAATACTTAATACTAGTCGTTAGCCCGTGGAAAAATCCACGGGTTCGCCCGTCCTTTTTATACCGCATTG
This sequence comes from Hydractinia echinata, assembly GCA_030067915.1. Taxonomy (NCBI): domain Eukaryota; kingdom Metazoa; phylum Cnidaria; class Hydrozoa; order Anthoathecata; family Hydractiniidae; genus Hydractinia; species Hydractinia echinata. The sequence continues at coordinate 1,188,610 of JASGCC010000066.1, forward strand.
CGTTCGTCTCGCTACTTGCGCAGCTAAGCTACCATTTTGCGTGGCAGACAGACAGACGGACGTATACGGGCATTATAATAGAGATTGACCTCTGTCAGCGAGGGCAATACTTTGACGTCGGTCAATATTCTCCGGTATTTTCCTCATAAACAGTTATTATAGGGTTAGTATCTATCCTACAGATTCATTGTGCGGTGTATATAAAATTTCAGCTCATATTTTTTACTTTTGGAAAACATTCTCCTCGTAACTTTCTTTATTATATTTGTTGTGTTTGTCAATTATCTATTTTTAGCTCTTGTTGCCGCCATTATGTTACTAATTGGTTTATGTTTGGTGGCTGGTAATGGATTTTACATATTTCAAATATTTGATGATTTTTCTGTGACTTTACCGCTGCTTTTCATTGCATTCTTTCAATGTATTGGAGTGACTTGGATATATGGATCTGAAAAGTAAGTTGAAGTAACACGGTTTTGCGTGCGTCTTTTCTTTAAGAGGAACGTACTGGCCTAGGCGGAACTTAAAAAATTCTTAAGCTGAAAAATAAATTATTACTGTGGTGTGACTTGAAACGTCTGTTACTTTTCAGCTTTGCAAATGATATCGAATACATGACAGGAAGTAGACCAAATGCATTCTGGTTAATTTGTTGGAAATATATTTCACCACTTGCACTTCTGGTTGTTTTCATCACAAACATCAACGATTTGAGTAAAAATCCCGCCCAGTATAATGCTTATGTCGGTTGCACCAATGTAAGAACGTAATGTACACTAACAACACCGTATCTTTGATGCGAGGTTGCGTTGAGCAACCCATACAACCCATCGTTGTAAACGTCGGGTTGCTGGTCATGTTTTTGTTACTAATATTATTTATTTATTATTCCAGGACCCTCACTCGCCGAAATACGATGGTTCAAAGTCGTCGTTAATAAAAGTAAATTATCCAACTTGGGCGCAAGCTTTAATTGCGATCATCATTTCAGCAGCATTCTTGCCAACTCTATTGTACTTGGTGAAAGATTTTCTTTCCCGTCCAGATGAGTATGCCAAAGGCTTCAAAAAGCGATTCTTTTCGAGTTGGGTTGAGTATTTACCAGATCCCTCGTGGGCTGATCAAAGTCGTAGAAAGACGAAGGCGGAGATGGAGGAAATTTTTAAAGAATCGATTCTACAATCAGAAAGGGATAGAAAGACAAAATAAATAATTCATAACAATGTATATCATTTTCATAACAAACCTTTCTCACTGAGGAGATTTTTTGATGTTTTGTACGGGAGGTTTTTATACACGCGCACACATAATTTTGGCATACTGGAAATTCGGGTACGTTTTGCAGAAATAAATAAAAAAAATAAACCATTAAATAATGTCAGAGATTATCCATGTAAAAACATTTTCTCTCTCAAATTCAATCCTTTTTTTACGTGTTTTCAGCAAAAAACAATTTCCGAATTTTTCTCCACTTTTCTACACAGCAACGCATCCATGTTATTTAGAATACCATGTGATAAGTTGCGTAACGATTGTGTCTAATTCGTGTACATAAATTATCTTTATCCAACTACAGTGGAATCTCTCTATCTCGACTACTCTCTATCTCTAACTTCTCTCTATCTCGAACTAAAGTCTCGGTCCCTTTGTGGTCCGCCTAAGGTATTTTCCTTTCTTTATCTCGAACTTTCTCTATCTCGAACAAATTTTTTGGTCCCTTGCGAGTTCGAGATAGAGAGATTCCACTGTATATTTAAAATTTATTTTTTAAACTTTTTTTTACTCTTACAATCACAATGTATTTAAAATCAAGAACAGTTTTGGAAAAACACTATTCTTTTTATTATATTAAAGGTCCCTTAATGATAAATTTGTTTAGCTAGAGGGTTGTGTTAATTGCCATGCATATTCGCAATTTGCAAGCAAAATTTTATTTAAAATTATAATGTCCACAGCAAAGCCGCGAGGACACTAGGTGGAACAAGATAGGGCACAAATGTTGTACAAAATTACTGACGCTTGATGTTTATAAGCCCAAAAAAAGCAGGTTGATCAATATCCATGTCCCAGACTTAAATACGTTCTCGAACTATCAGGTGGAAGTTCAATGGACATATATTTCGACGATTTGTCCCCAAACAAAAGTAGGTGATGAAGAGATAGATTTGTTTTGAGTCAATTTAGGCGTGAACGCCAAAATTATTTGCATAAACCAAAAAATACGGAAGCACTAAACAGAGGGGTCACATTTTTTTACTGCACAGATCTGAACGGAAAAGTTTATCAATGAATCAGATTCCAGATCACAATAGTTTGTTCCGTCCCGATCCGTTCCGTTCCGTTCCAATCCAATACATTCAGGTTGTTTTGATTCGATCTGTTCTTCATTTTTGAGTGGAAATTCACCCAGGCGTAAAGTCCTTTTTATAAATGAACTTATCCGAAACTTTAGTTTGCGTAAAACTCAAAATATCACCTGTCCATACTCCAGTAAAGCTCAAACCATCTCAAATTGTTTAACAGATGGAACGAATTTCTGTAAAATCTAATTGAAAAGGACCCACGAACAAACATTAAAAAGGCTATGCTGTTGCATTGACGCACGAACTTGCATGTATAACAACAATATGTCTAGTAGTAGCAACACAAATTTGTGTCTGACTACCTTTCAGCATTGAAAAAGTGATTAAGCATGTGAGAAAGAGATTTGCATAACATGTACAAGTTTTGTCTTGCTATATTTGTGAATTGACAATATTGACAACTAAATGCAATAAAATTATAGCTGCATTGTCTTCATATTATTCCTCTCAACGTCCAACTTCATTTTTTATTGCCTAGTTACGTTTTGAACGTAATATTCAGGATTAATTTTATATTTTTATGAAACGATAGACAATGAAAAATAGAATTTGCATATTTCTTTGAGTTGTAATAAACCTATTTTATAGAACATTAAAGGGAATTGCCATTACAGCGCTTAACCCTATTCGGTCCGGGGTTTTTCGAACATATTATGACCGGGGGGGGGCGGAATCCGCCCCCCTCAATAACTTTTCATAGGGTTGTTCAAATTGAATCAAACTTGGCACACATATAGTACGTCATAAAAGGAACAAAATGGCAGCAATAAATTTTTGCTTGCATCAGCACATTTTCTGTGACGTCATCAGAAGCTTGAAATTTGTTAAAAATGGCACTATCTGCTTAAAATTTAATTACTTTTGTTCCAGATCGAATTTTTGCATTCTGTTTGAAGTTTCTGAAAGCTAAATAAAAGTTATTTAACATATTTTCCGGTTTTTACGTGGATCGCATAAAAAATTGCCAAAAATTGCCCGAAAATCCGGGGTTTTTCCGATTTTCGGGTAAAATCCGACAAAATCGGGAAATCGGATTAATCACGTGTCCAAATTATGCAAAATGATTCTGCTTAATAAAACAAAGTTGTGTTGCAAGTTTCAAGTTCAAAGGATAATCCTAACAGGAGTTATTAAATTTTACCCATTATAAGGATTTCATAGAGATTTTTAGGGGTAGTTTCGAGTAATGGCCAATATCAAAGCCTCTGAAAGGTATGGAACCTAAAAATTTGGCATGCAGGTGTCTAATAGATGAATATTGAAAGTCAATAAGTTTCACAGCAATATAACATAGCAATAAGGAGTTATTTATAAAAAACCGTCAGGGGGGCGGAATCCGCCCCCCCCCCCCCCGGACCGAATAGGGTTAATCTGAAGACAAAAAACGGATTAGTCTTATTGCGACAGCTTAATAAGCTGAAATAGTTCTGAAGATATCAAATAAAATATTTTGACCTGAAGCATATATATACATATAAAAAACAAGCGATACTGAAGAAGTCAGTCGATGTACTGACGAAAATTTTAAATAATAAAATCTTTTTATTTTGATTCTTGATGTGGTCATTTCATCTTGTTTGTTGTTCCTATGGCTATAATTTGTGTTCATATATACATATAAATATAATATATATTTTTTGCAACCTCGTTCCCAGCTTATTTTGTTTTTGGATATGTGACTAGCACGCATGCTAGAAAAAATTAAAGTACATATTTTAGGGCCTTAATTAGATCCAAATGCGTATGGCGGCGTTTAAGGACGGTTCGGGCGCGGGAAGGTGTGAAGTACATGCTAAATTGACTCTACATTATCTGGCACGAAAAGAAGGAATGAAGAACAAAGTTGGACCTGGGTAGGGGGTTGAGTCACTTAGAGAGCTAGGAACCGTGTAAAATTATCTCCTAATTTATCTATCTGATAATCTGATAATCTGCTAGACCAATCAGGTTTACTCGATATGTGAAATATTACTTTGAACAACAAAGGTAATTAAGATAAAATATTTATTTTAATTAAAACTCCTTTTCCCGCTTACCAGATTTATATTTACAATAAGTATTAAACCAATTTCTATTGTCGCCAATAGATACGAAACCAATTTATTTTGTCTTTAAATCAATCTCACTGCTATGTATTGTTTTTTTTGTTATTTTCTTCATCAACAACCTATAAGCCGGGACAGGATAATTAAGACATAATCAGACTAGTTTTAGACTGCACTAGTCAGGTAGACTTTAAACTCACTTACGTTAATACAAGGAAAACCAAACCATGACTAAAGGTAAATATTTCCTACTCAGTTGCTATATATGATGGTGCACGGTACTTGCTTTCCTGTTTTCTTGTTTTGTTTGTTTGTTTGTTTACTTGCTCATTTATTGTTTACTTTTGTTGCTTGTTTGTTCGTGTGCATATATTCTGCAGTTATCCATTTGTATTTACATCGTTAAGTATAATCAGAATATAAGTTCATCATTTAATCAGCAAACAAACATTTGTAAACAAAATATTTACAAAACATGATTCTATATATTTGTTGTTATTCTCATTGACATTAGACATCGTAAGAAATAGAATAATAATTTTTTTTAAAAAGATATATGGTCAGACGTCAATAGCTATTCTTCTTACCATTGCGACATCAAGTTTGTTGTTTTCAACGCTTTCGTAACAACTTATTAACTTCGTAAGCCTTAGAGTATCTATGGAGGCTATTAAAAGTCACAAAAAGAAACAACTGAGCTTTCAGAAAAGTGTATATGTTTATTGCTTGCACCTAAATTAAAGTGATGTTATATAACTTTTGATATAATTGTGTCAAGTAAATAAATATGCTTGCAAACTAGTTCTGTAATTATTTTTAACATGCTCTAGTTATCCTTTATATTCCGTGGTTGCGATAAATTACCACGGTCCAGCAAAACGTTTTTAATTTTGACATTTCAGAAAGGAGCAAGGGCAAAATTTAAAGCATGCAAAGAAATATAGCTTACAATCATCATTAAACTTATTTTTAAATAAGATTAATAAGTATCGAAATCTCTTTGGCCTTAGACTTAACATTCCTTCTGTTTTGTGTTATAAACAAATTTTGTCTAGGAATGAAATACACAGTTATTCATTCAATGTGCAATGATATCAAATATTTTAGAATGTTTTAAAGCTATAAGAAGTTAATTGCAGTTCGTCATGGAGAATCGTTTACCATTTGACAATGTTTGACAATGTTTGAAAATAGTTTTGTTAGTAGTCATTTGATTAAATTGTTGTTGTCGTTGTTGTTGTTTTCGTTGTTGTTGATTGTTGTCGTTGTTGTCGTTGTTGTTGTTGTCGTTGTTGTTGTTGTTGTTGTTGTTTTCACTTAGAAAGAAATTTAATTTGTAGACTCAGTAGCGCAGACTGATGGCGAAATCAAAGTTGCAAGCACAAGAGACAGTTGGGGAAATAAAACGGAATTCTTGTTAGCATCAGTCGGTTTAGCTGTAGGTCTTGGTAACATTTGGAGATTTCCTTACCTGGTGCAAAGAAATGGAGGAGGTGAATGTTTCTTCTTTTAACAAACTACGGTATTTGTTTTTACATGATCGCAATACAGAATCAGATAGGAGCTTTATTATGTACAAGCATAATATTTATTGATGAAAAAAGCTGTTTGTATGTGTTCTTAGGGTCATCCAAACATAACATAACACCAAGAGGATGGGGGGTTGGACGTGTTTTTATGACAATATGGCATTTTGTATGTTTTAATGATACTACGTATATGCAAGGAGGTTTAAAACGCCTTGGTATATGTTATATATAGTATTATTAGAGCATTATTTTTTTTGTTTATAGGTGCGTTTCTCATACCTTACTTTATTTTCATGATCATCGAAGGACTGCCATTATTCTTCATCGAATTTGCAATTGGGCAACGTTTCCGAACTTCTAGTGTTGGTTCATGGGGTCGACTCAATCCTGCATTGCGCGGACTTGGATGGTCCTGTATTTTGGTTTCGTTCTGTTTGTGCATTTATTATATTGTTGTGCTCGCCTGGTGCATCTATTATTTTTTTATGTCCTTCACTTCCAATCTTCCCTGGGATGGAAAGGAATCGTGCATCAACTATCATCAGTATCAAAATATTTTAAATAAAATCTCCGAATTTAGTACGAATGAAACGTTAAAAGCACCGTGGGAAAAATTAAAAGCTGATTTTCCAGACTGCTGTGTGAAAGACCCTGCACAATGGTATTTTTATCAGCGTGTATTAAGAGTATCAAGCGGTATCGAAGATAACGGAGTTGGTATAAATGCCAACTTATTGGGTTGTTTGATAATTGGCTGGGTGGTGACGTATCTCTGTGTAGTAAAGGGAATTCAGTCTAGTGGAAAGGTGATTAGGTCATTATAAGTAACAGCTGGTATTAATTATTGATATAATAAAGTCTTGTAACTATGACCATGAAGGTATTAAATAACCTCCTTCATGCTATGACATTGTATGACTGTTTTGGTTAACATTTCTGAATGAAATAATGTTGCAAAATATTGCTGGCAATACATTTTAAATTTTCACGGTTTAACTTTTATAAGCTGAGATCAGCATTATCACGCTTATCAAAGCTTTACAACATAAAGGCCTATAAGAGATGGCATAGTCAGTATGCGTGCCAGGTTTTGGGTGTTTTCATCAAGAGAAAGCAATTTATATAATACTTTACTATTATTACTATTTATTTATTATTATTTTATCTATCTTGAGTTAAAAAAAAAACATTTTTTTTCGCACAGAGGTACGAATCAGGCGTTTTTGCTTTACAGTTTTCTTCACGAACTATTTAAGCTTATTACTACATACCTTGCGGATAAAAATTTACAACTTATATAATCAGGAAAAAATAAATTTAGTATTTTTTTTTTCATTTTAGGTTGTATATTTTACAGCGGTTTTTCCATACATTGTTCTCGTCGTATTTTTCTTCCGTGGTATTACACTTGATGGTGCAAAAAATGGAATCGAAATTTTCTTTAAACCAGATGTAAGATTGTGTTCTTTTATTATTATAAGACAAGATCTGGGCGTAGAAATTATTTATATAACATGTGCCGTAACCCGAGTGGGAAATTTTTAAATTTTACATCTCTAGATTAGCGGAAAATGCCCTTCCAGACGTCAACGATCTCATGGTTCAATGTTAAACATAACGATGAATGTTTTGATATTTTTGTAATTTAGAAAAGCTGCATTGTTTAATTGGCATCAAAATTTAGATGAAAATTTCCATCAGAAACCAAAAGATAGAAAGAGATACATATTTACATTACACGACTACAATAATATAAAAAATGATAAGAACACTAGAAATTTTAAGAGTGCTGGCACTTTTTAGAAAATTTACATCGCATTTGGACTTTTTAAAATGTGCTACCAGCCCCCTTAAAACATTCAGTGATTTTTATAATAATGATCTATGGGAAGGATCCTAATATTCCTGGACGATTTTCTCTATTTTTTTTTCATTTCTCCCTGTCTCTCTGGCTTTCTCTCTCTGTCTCTTTTTCACTCTTCCTTCCTTCCTTTCTTCCTTCTCTCTCTCTTTCTTTATTGGGGGGCTGTGCCTCCCTGGCCCCACCCGGCGGTTACGGCACTGTATAAAAGTGGTAATTCCATAGCCACATAAAAGAAAAAAATACGCTATCAAGAGATAATTCCTTTAGTCTTTTTAAGCAACCGTGTAGCCGATATAATAAGCATATATGCCTTGCCATGTTCGAAACTTTCTTCGGCACCGGACAAGGGATGCACTAAGAACTATTTACGCTTATTCCAATTCTGCTGAACTCAAAATGTTTGCTAACTTTTAGTGGAGCAAGCTCACAGAACCGAGGATATGGTTAGACGCAGCCACCCAAATGTTCTTTACGTTAGGCTTGGGTTTTGGAGCGTTGGTTGCATTCGCCAGTTACAATCCAGTTAAAAATAATTGCGTCAGAGATGCATATACAGTTGTGTTCATAAACTGTGGAACATCGCTATTTGCAGGTGTAGTTGTGTTCTCCATTTTGGGTTACAGAGAGTTGAAAACAGGTCTCAAGGCTACAGAGGTGAGGATTAAGGTTGCTCCCATATTTAAAGTAATCCAGAATGTTTTTTTCTTCCTAACTTTAATTATCTCTGGTAATAATTTCTGCTCTTTACAATAGGAGGAATTATTCCTTCTGTATACCTGTACACCAGACCTTATTTTTCTATATCGTGTATATATCTCTGTGTGTTCAACATGTTTTGCGCGGCACGGAATAACAACTAGTCTCTGTATTACTAATACCCGTACCCTGTCTGCGTGTTTGGGTGTGCGTACAAGAAAAAAGTCTTGCTAAGAGCACACGAAAAGGCAAATACGATATAATGTCCACTTTGTTTAACCGGTGGATTTCCGTGTAATTTTAAGGACTGGTGACCCCGTGGATTTCGCACGAGCTAACTACTATTCTTTAATAATACTTGTATCTTTTCACTGCGTGTAGCAGTGCTATGAGTTGCACGGAGTATGTAAGCGCTAAACGGAAAATTATATCAAAGTTATATTTTTGCCATGGCTGTCCTTTTTGTAGGTCGGATCAGGTCCTGGTCTTGCTTTTATGGCTTTCTCTGACGCCATTTTGTTGATGGAAGCAGCGCCATTTTGGTCAATGATGTTCTTTATAATGTTAATCCTTTTGGGGATTGATTCCGAGTTTGGAACTTTGGAAGCTTCTATCGCGCCGTTTTATGATATGGGGTTAGTGAAAATGAAAAAGAGTTATTTTACAGGTAAGCTGCCACTTCGGTTCCAGGTCTTGGATACAGTACACATCCGTTAATTCGAACACGCAAGGGGCCAAAAAAATTGTTTGAATTAGCGAATTGTTCAAATTGTCGGATAATAGGGAAAAATAAGAATTCGGGTATAATTTCTCAAAAAGTTTTACTAAGGACTAGGATGCATAAGTATTTGTTACAATTCTTGAAAAAAACATTTCTCTGCTTGTTTTTTCGCCAACAGCTGCGGAGTAGAAGTAATTGGAAAATGAGTAAATCTTGGTGTGATGGAGATACCTGGAAATGTAAAATTTATTGATAAGTTGAAAGAAACCACCATTAATTTAAAAAAAGAAAAAATGTCTTTATTTTAATTACAGTTTTTATTATGAGTGTGCAAAACTTAGATCTAACAAGCGTTTTTTAACCTAGGGACCAAAAAAACTGTCCGAATTATAGCGAAATGTTCGATGATAATTGTAAATACTGCAAGAAAATTTTACTTTTAAAGTTACCATCTTTCTTGAAATAGATATTTGTTGCTTGCTCTTTTTGTTGTCTGTCTGTTCAGTCTATTAATTATTTTTAGCTCTTGTTGCCGCCATTATGTTACTAATTGGTTTATGTTTGGTGGCTGGTAATGGATTTTACATATTTCAAATATTTGATGATTTCTCCATCACTTTACCGTTATTGTTCATTGGATTCTTTCAATGTATTGGGGTGACTTGGATATATGGTTCGGATAAGTATGTATGCATTTGTGTATGCTAGTATTCCGTATTTGGATAAAGCTATCGTACAATTCAATTTCGTTTGTACTTATTGATATCATTTCTACGTGAAGAAAGGGTCTGGTATGCTTTATAAAGATTTCCATAACAGCTTATACCGTAATGATCCGAACAAGCGTCCTGGGCGCTTATTAAATTTTTGGATTTTTTGCATGGGCTGGGGGGGGCGCTTAAAAAATGCTGGGCGCTTATAAATTTTTCCTAATTTTGTAAAAATTAAACACAACGGTAACTTTCAATTTTGTTTTTTTTCCTGAAAAATAAAACTGAACAAAAGATGTAACAACATGAAGTTTAGTCTTTCTAGGGTTCTCAATATAAAAAAAGTAAAATTTTCAAATAAGCGCCCAGTTTCTCAAGGTAGTTTTCGATTAAGGGCTCCCTTTTATCAGGTGGGCGCTTATTCGAGGGGGCGCTTAAAAAATGCTGGGCGCTTAATCGGATCATTACGGTATATTGATTAACATTAACGAATTAATTTTATTAACTTTATCACGATTTTGTTCTGCCGTCAACTCCTGCAAAGGACGTCCTGTTGAAAAACATTATTTTTGCTAAAGAAGTCGTACAAGCTAGTCGCTAAAGTACACAACCATCTTAGTCATAACGTTCGATTGTCATTCTGAATGCGAAGCAGAAAGCCTGCAGTTAAATTGCTGGTCATGTCTTTGCAAACCTGAACTATACGAAAACATCCAAAAAGCGGGAAAAATGGTTATTCAGCTTTCTCTTAATTTATTAAGTATCATCGTTTGAAACCTTTGATATTTCAATATCAATACTATCTAACAATAATTTATACCCACAGCTTAAAAATATTTATATTTTGCAAAGATTTACGCACGAAAAGTTTGAAAGGGAAAGTGCTAGCGAAATAATTACACGCGAGATGTTTAATAAGGTAATTTAAAACACGCGGCTCTTATAGGAGTAAAACACTGCCACTGGATCTTTTAATTAAGGAGATTGTTGCTGGTTTTAAAATGTGCAGCGTAGGTGCCACTAACAAATGGGATGCTTTAACGCATGTAAAAAGTTAATACCTAATTTTTTTTAGCATTGCAAATGATATCGAATACATGACAGGAAGTAGACCAAATGCATTCTGGTTAATTTGTTGGAAATATATCTCACCACTTGCACTTCTGGTTGTTTTCATCACCAACATCAATGATTTGGGTAAAAATGTCGCCCAATATTCTGCTTATGTCGGGTGCACGAGTGTAAGATAACTTTTTATTTATAATCCCAATTTGGGACTACTTCAATTGATATTTGGATAACTACAATTTGATAATCAAATGGCTTTAGGAGATGAACGTATTGTTTTCTAAACTTTTTAAAACGGAACGTAAAAACGCAAGCCCATAATCGCACTTCTATTTACTTGCTACATAAATGTTGTTTTGATTTTCTATTTCAGGATCCCCATTCATCAAAACACGTTGGCACAAAAACATGGCTGACTAGTCTCAATTACCCAACCTGGGCGCAGGCTTTAATCTCGATCATCGTGTCAGCATCATTCTTGCCAACTTTAGTGTTCTTGGTGAAAGATTTTCTTTCCCGTCCAGATGAGTATGCCAAAGGCTTTAAAAAGCGATTCCTTACGAGTTGGGTGGAGTATTTACCAGATCCATCGTGGGCAGACCAAAGTCGTAGAAAGACGAAGGCGGAGATGGAGGAAATTTTTAGAGAATCGATTCTACAATCAGAAAGGGATAGAAAGACAAAATAAATAATTCATAACAATGTATATCATTTTCATAACAAACCTTTCTCACTGCTAGGTTATGTTTATGACGCACACTTGTTGCACTGTGAAACTTTAAGTAATCGCAAGAAAAAGAAATTCAAAATAAACAAACAAACAACGGTCTCTGGTGGACATTTGTTCACACTGAAAAAGGATTTAAAGACAAGAAATAGTAACCTTAAAACTTTGGATAACTTCTCTCTAACAGTCAAATCTGTGTTTTAAATAAAAGAGAAATAAAACATCAAAACTTTACCCATGTTTTTGTAGGATTTTGGACGTTAGTTTGCTTCATGATTGCGTATAATTTTTGTATATTTTTGTTTTTAACTGCATTTTTATCTATGTTTTCTTAGCTATATATTGATGCTTAATCTCTTACTGCAACTTAGTAAAATTGGATAAACGCAGGGTTTTTTTTCTCCGTAATATCTAGAGTATCTTAAATTTCATAACTTCTTTCAAAATACCAATTCTAAAAATTTGTCACTAGACAAGATAAAAACAAAAGATCAATCTAAGACTAAGTTTGTTGCTGACTCGGTTGCGACCCCCGCAGAGTAAATGAATACTATTTCAGTAGTTTTTTAAAGCAATTACGTACTTTACAATCATTTTTTTATAGTCTACCTAATTGTAAAATTTTGCGAGGAGAATATTTTTGTAATTGAGGGGCCTGAAGAGATTTTTTTTGACACATTTTCATACAAATTGCGGAACTTATTTTTGTGATTGATTAACTTTTGGATACTTTGGTTGAACTTATTTTGCGAATAGGGTCCACAAGGAGTCAATTATAACTCATTTGTCTTTGTGTCATAGATATACAATGCAAAAAATTACAAATGCTACATGTAACGAACCAATTAATGCATGCTTTTGGCTTTTGAAAAAAATAATTGACCGCATACATTATATTTTGTATAAAATTTTGGCCCCCATTTTTTTACTAAAAAAAACAAAGAAGAAGTTAAAGAGTTCTGAGAGGATAAAGAGACCTGATAAAAAAATAGAATTAGAAGCATGTTAAATGAATTTAATGATCGTTGTTGTCATAGCAGCAATAAAAGTTTTTAAGAAGAATGTTTAAGTCTAAATATACATAAGTTCTTCAATTATCAGAGACAAACACGTTGGATTTTGTTTTAATACTTAAACAAAAAAGAAATGTTAGTTTTCTATTGGTTGAAAATGACATCATAATGTTCACCAACCAATCAGTTTTCAATGAAATGTTTTGATTATTCTACGAGGGTTAATTTCTTAATACCAACAAATTGGAAAAAATCTGGAACCGATAAAAATAAAAATAAAATCGAAGATGGAAATTCTGAAGAAAAGACATGTAATATATTTATCTCTATGTATGTTGTCATTATGGTTCGGTATAGTCATTTACACAGCTTTTGCTAATCTCGACGTTGAAGACGCTGTCTATTTCAGTCACCATCCCTTAATAGCAGTGGAAGAATTGCTACGAGGATGGAAAGATACTAGCGAGGATTTAGCGAATCAGTTTGACGAAGAGGTTAAACAACAGCTAAGCCAACAATTTTATGACTCGCTTCACAAAGAAACTATGGAACATATAGAATCTTTAAACTCATTTAAACCAACACTGAAGCATGATACTTTTGCAGAAGAAAAGAAGAAAAATGAAGTCCTTAGGAACTGGTTAAATGAAAAGACGAAAAAGCAAATAACTGAGGTATCAATACTACGCAAAAAGAAAGAGAAGAAAATAAAGTTTATAGGAAAGAATAAATGGAAGTATAAAAACATTAAACGAAAGGAAACACTATCAAAATCATGGCCTACACAACAGATGGTGAATTTTACATTGAAACTTAACTTTGAAACAACCACTAATTCAACGTCAATTACATTTTCAAAGGCTGCAGTCAATGCTACTTCAAATTTGATTCGAGCGCCAAGAAATAATAAATCTGCAACGGCTACCACTAATAGAAAAATACAGGAAAATTTGCATACTTCTACATTTTCCTTATATTCTTTGACAAAAACTGAAAGATATGGCATAGATAACGAAAAAAAAGATCTTAATGGATATAGGAAAGGTGATCATACCGAAAATACTTTGGAACCTGTAACTTCCAAAGAACAAATAGAAGATGAAAAAGGAGATGGTTCGAAGGAGGAGAAGTCTCGTAATAAAATCACATACAGTAATGATGAGGCAACAGAGATGAATATAGATACAGAAGAAGTAAAAGATGACGAAAACTCGAAGACGACTCCATTTGAAGATGACTTAGATAGTAAAACTGAAGAAGAAAAGATAGAAAATGAAGAAACCAGTAAAAATAAAGAAGAAAAGGAGAATACTAATAATTACGAAGAAAATACATCTGACATAACAAATATGAATATCCATGAAGACAAAGAGAATGCTGAGGAAGAAATTGAAAAAAAGTTAAAAGATAAGAAAGCATTTGTCGAAAATTTAGATTCTAATCAAAATGATGAGGAACTTAATTTAAACAATGAGGACCCGGGGATAGATGAAACAGAGATTTCGTATGAGGAAGAAGAAAAAGATAATAACGCTTATGATATGGTCATATAGGATTTGAGACCAAGAAAGAATATAAACTTTTATTTCAAAATCCCCTTTAGATTAAGTTAGTGATGAGGAAGATAAATTTTATAAAATTTGGAATTATGAAATTGTAGTGGCTAAAAATATTTTAGACCATTTTAGATTTTTTCTCATTCGCATTTGTCTGGTACAAAAGCGAATGAAAAAAAATCTAAAAAAATATCTAATATTTAAAAAAATCTACTAAAAATCCTCCATAAACATGATATGTTTTACCAACAAAACAAATATTTATATCCATGAAGACAAAGGAAGTATTGGGAAGAAAATTTATTTATAATCGCCGAAACAAATTGTTAAAAGATTCAAGTCAGAGCGTCAAAAAAATCAAAATAAAAAATTCTCTAATAAAATCAGATTTGTCCAACAACTTCAGTAGATGACATGTGCTAAATCTTTATTTATTTTGGAATAACGCGCAAATGTTTCCGAAGTTATTTATTTCGAAAAAACTTTACAAAAAAAAATTGCGATACATATTAATATTGACACGCGCAAAATATATACTAAATATAAGTCAGTTTTTTCCGTGATGTTAAAACACATATAACTAAAGGTTAAAGATAAGGTTAAAATGTATCATTTTATCGCTACGCCCCGGCAAAAAATAGCAGAAGAACTTCCGTTATTTGATTTTTTTTATTTCGTCGGTAAATATCAGCGTTCCACCCTGACGGAACCATGTATAAACCATGAGGAAACGACATGTTAGTTTTATGCCGTTGAAAGCCTTTGTCACTGGCGCTAAATAATTAATATATAAGATATCAACATATCGTTTACTAGTTAAAATCACAATTGAAGTGCATTTAAACTCCTTATCATTTATCCGTGTGTTCAACCCATAACAACTTTATTTTAAAACAGATCCATATTCATCTGCTTCTCACTTCTCACAAACAACTTATCATTAACAACTTTTAAGGACTATGAATTATTAATCAACCAATCAAAAAAAATATTTTTCGACCCTGCTAGTGTTCCTAAACAGAACAGAATTTTCATACAAAGTATGAGAGTAATTATTATTATTGAAGTTATTTACGCAGGATAGCCTCTTTGGTTCCTGTTGGTACTGCTTATCAACAAGAGTCCTGCGAAGGTGGTCCTAGTGCATTTAAAGCTCCCATTTGAACCATGAAAGTCGCAATCTTTCAACTAGACAACCGCCTAAGATATCAAAACTATTCTTATGCTGAGCGCTAAGCAGAAAGGATAGATTCACACTTTTATAGTCTCTGGCATGACTCAGCCGGGATTTGAACCCAGGACCTCATGCACTGGAAGCGATCGCTCTACCACAAGGCTACCAGTCGGCGATGTGCAGTGCTGATGTGAACAGAGTCTGTTCACATCAGCACTGCACATCGCCGACTGGTAGCCTTGTGGTAGAGTGTAAATGGAACTGTAGTGGGTCTGTTTGATTTAGATCTTAGTACTGTAACTTAGTATAGTAACTGTAACCCTAAACTAATTTTTTAAAAATATATTGGCGTGGCTAATTATAATTTTTACTCTAGCAAATATATCTACATTTAACTTTTAACTTTAAATCGAACTTAATAACTTTAATGCATTATTAATATCTCATAAATTGAGACGAGAAAAAAAGAATGAGAAAGGAAAAAATAAAGAAGGAGTTAGAAGTCGTTCGTTTAGTCAGTCGCAACACGAAGATTAAAGGTTTGCTACTTGTAATATTATCTTTCCAATAGAATCCTTCTCCAACTCTAACGTAGACAATTCCAAACCAGCATTTCAACAAGACATTTCTTTAAGTGATGATTTCCCAACGACGCTTTTTATCCAATAAAATTCTCCCCGACCTAGTATTATTCAATAAGTACTTCCCAATGCGTCCTATCTTCTACCTGAAGTTTCCACCAACAAGAAATGGTCTCGGACACACACAGAAAACAACATAATTTTGGCGCCAACTACATTATTAGAAATAACAAACAAACAAAAATAATAATAATAATAATAATAATAATAAAAAAAAGTTTTATATAATTTGTTTTAACAGAACAGCTAACTCCTTTTTGATTCTTTCATGTGACTACACTGACACTCATCGAACACGCGACTGTCTTGATTTCAACCAATTATTTTTTTACAAATTTGAATTCAATGCTGTGTTTTTTTGGTGTTATTGTGACAAGTACTAATTCCTTTTCTTAACCTTATGGAAGGGTTCACCACTAACCCAGTTTATCAGGGGATAACACTTGGTGATTTTCTCAGTCTTTGTCATTTCAACTTTTCATTGAATTTTTTTTCGAAATTCAATTCTAATAGGTGTGAGAAAGGGAGAGAATTTTTTTTTAAGTATTGTTATTGATCACTTTCTGCATTGTCCTCTAGGAAGGGTAAATGACGTAGAACTAAAGCAATAACAAAAGCGACAAAAAACATAATAATAATAACGATTAACAACCTCGTCCCCAAGACTATTTGATTCCCAATGACGCTGTGCTTTTTGATAGTTCTAGCGAATTTTTCACCGCCCCGTTAAAAGGTGCTGGGGCCGAAATTGAACGATAATAAAAATTGCTGTGTTTAATTGAGTGCTAATTTCAATGCTGCACAACCTGACCGCATAAGTGAAAAAAAATAAACGGACAAAGAGATATAGGAACAGTCTGACTATACTCTTCTTATCTAAAGAAATTCTCGCAATGATCAAGATAGTGTTAGTAAAGAATTACAACACCAATTGATATTCTCTATAAACTTTTTCTAGAGGAGTGACAAGCTTTAATAATATTCCTATGCATCTCATTAGTGCATTCATAAGCTCAACATTGGGTGATATGTTTTATCGCGTGTTACGATAGAAACTATAGCAATGATAACTTGTTTACGTTCAATACATCCGCGCAAAATTACACTTTTTAATAATGGGTTAAAAATATTTCGAAATCACACCAATGGATTTGAATTTTCCTTTTAAATTATGCATTTGAGATTACATCTTTTAAATGGATACTTTTTCCATTTATTTCTACATATTCTAGTAATTATTTGCTATAAATATTAGCTATATTTACTACTTTAATTGCAAACATCTAACACAAAGTCGTCCTCAAGACATTTATTAGACCTGTTACAACTACAGATGTAAAGAGTGGGCACTAAGTTGGTTGCACATTTTTTTCTCAACCGAAACACACACGAGTTAAAATAATTAGTCGTTGTATCGAGTCGAAGGTAAACATAGTTTTTTACGACTTTTGTTTATTTATTTATATATCAAAGGTAATATGTGAGTGACACGTTTTGAAAATAGCCTTTTAAGCAGCAGTACTGATCGTTTGAGAAATTTTAAGGGAAAAAGTATTTAGTATGGTCATAAAAAGAATTCTAATCAGGTTACTTATCTATTGTTCTTAACCTAAAATCCCAGCCTGATATTCTTATAAAGCATATTTTTTTAAATGAAAAAAACGTGTACACTATAACATATGGGAGGATGGAAAGAGGATTGCAAATTAGTATTTGCGTCAAAATTAAGAATGTTTCCGCCAAGAAAGTTGTTTTCGCGTAAAATCATCTCTCCAAGACGTTCGGTTTTGAGTATTTTGCCGAACTAAATAAATTCCGCAAATTTATGAATTTGCTGGTAGCTATGTAGAACCCTTTATTTGTTCAATTTTAGATGGCTTCTAACATATTTAAACGTGTATCCTTGGTGATCATATTTCTGACGTTCGTATCGGTCGTGTCGTCGGAAGGTAAGCGTGTTGACGTTATTTTTAAAACACAGGTTGGAAGGTTATGCTTCAAGATGTTGACACGTTCTTAAATGATACGTCGTCCAAATTAAGTTAATTCTTTTGTAATTTTAATTGAAAGATATACTTAGCGAACACAGACCTACTTTAAAATTTTAAAAAATTATAACCTTTGATTTTTGTTTCGAAGGAAAGAAACAGTAGGATTATTCTACAATGATTGACCAGAACCTGCCTATCTGTAACCTCTTAAAAAATGTCACAATTAATTTTTGTTCATTTTTCATAAAATCTATTTTGATGTACAAAGAATAGGCCTAAAAACGTCACCTTGGTCCTCTGTTCTTATCGTGTGCAAAGGCAATGTCAAGTCCTTGTTGTTCTACCAACAATAAATTATTAACATTTTAGGTCAATTTTATTGGCAAGATTGGACGTTGTGGTCGGCTTGTGAAGTTGTACAAAGTGCAGTGACAAGTCAAGTATCGTGTGGCGCGGGAGCAAATACGACACGATGGAGGACACAACCGACTTGCGTCAATCAAACAACCAGTGGCGATGGACAAAGTTCTTCAGTTGTAGTCGATGGGTCATTTTGTAGTTTTAAACCATACCAAGTTGAACTATGTATTAAAGTTTGTCCAGGTGAGTGTTTAGTCAAATTAAGTAAGCAAATTTAGGAGAAGGGGTCATCGAGCGAATGTTTTAAATATAATTCAAAACAACGCGGAATACTTTTTAGAAACTGTAGGGTATGTTTTTTACTGGATCCCCAATGTTTTTCACGCAATCCGCAGGGGAATGTGTGGTATTATAGTTAGGAAGCCTTTACAACGACCTGACATGACATTTCAAACCGCTATGAAAAATATCGTCGTGTTTACATGGACTTTTTCATATCGGGTTTGCGTAAACTGTACATGCGCCATAACTTTGTACACATGATGCGCAAAAACATTTTGAACATGCGCAATAGCTTTGTACACATGAGCAATAGATTAATTTCGGGTTAATCGTGTTTACATGAATATTTTGACGGCGAAGACCGAAATGAAATCAACATCGAAACGAGTTTCATTTTGCTGCCTTAAATCATGTAAACTTTTATGACTACACAAGAGACCGAAATGAAATTTTCATTTCGCCCCCAAAATGAAACTTCGTGTAAAAGCTCATCTCTCCACTTGGTGAAATAGTTCCCGGAGAAGAAAAATTTCCAACATGGGCATGCGCATTAAAATAAGTTTACATCATTATCCGGAAATTTTTAATGGATTGGACGGAATTCCGAAAGTTTAAAACACCAATCTTTAGAAGTGATATTTGACTTTGGTAAAACTTAAAACATTAGAATCGAACAGGGCTTTTTTTTCGCTTTCTGATATTTGGTTAGCTAATTCCTTCGCGCCGGACGCGCATATGAGATATCCAAATAAAAGCTATGGGGACGAGATTGATAGTAAACACACAGTAAGTTATGCTTGCCGAAATTTTTGTGTGGTTTTTGCGGAACAAGCAGGACTGAAATTTTGAAACTGCGAAGCAGAAATTTAACAAAGAGTGGCGAGAAATTCATTTCTATTCCGCCCGTCTAATAAGTGTTCACCCTTGAAAGTAATTTATAAATAGTGTCTCCTTGAATAAGCAACCGTGGTTACTATTAGTTATAGCCAATATCTAATACGCGCCTAACCCCAACCCCGGCTGCAGTGCTTCTTTGGTGTTTTACATTCAGGTTCCGCTCCAACAAACATAGGAAGCCTTGGGACGAGGTTTATAATGTGAACAATTTGTGACGAAAGGAAGAGATGAAAAAATCATGAACGCCAAGATACTTATTAGAAGGAATACGGTATATGAATAATTCCTATCCACGATAGCATAAATTTAGACACCTACGAGTCGAAGATTTATTCAAATCTTCCTGAATCGATTTAAAAATCAAAGTTAAGGTAACAAAAATATTTTTGAGTAGCCTGTTAGCTATCCCGTATTAAGTTCAAAGTGTTTTCTATACCGTAAAAATATTAATTGGTCCTAAAAAAGGTTAAAAAATACCATACATCCTCAACCCCAGGGTTTGTTGCCTGATGTCAAAGTCGCTTAGCGCTTGCTTGACGAGGTTAAATACTATATTCAAAAATCATTATTTATCTTGTTTTCATTTTCTAAATTTTCGAAAGTCATTTAAAAAATATCCTCTAAAAAAGTAATATATATATACAATTGCAGTGTTTATTTAACTGTTTCGAAGATCTTTTTCTGAAAACGTGAAGGTTTGTTGTCACGTGACCTCATATATATCAATATGGATTATTTGTAAACGCTTTGTATGTCGCCGCACTTTCAAAACCATATGTACTAAAAATATGTGTGAGCCGGCAAAAGTTGAAAGTTTTATACATTTGTAATACGAAGTTTATTCTGATGCGCTCATGCGTGAGATAGATAGACAGATAGATATCATATTTTACAGGCTAGCCTTACGAATGTCGAGGGATATACCCTATCTATTGTTTCCAGGAGGGACCCTAGCTTAGATGGGAAGTTATAGAGAATTTAATACTTACTTAATACCTTCAGAATTTAATACCTGCTTCAGGAAAACGTTTTTTGTAATTCTCGGCCTACCTTCTGAGACCGGCACTATAATTCCTGCCACCTTTTCTAAAGTTTGTCAAATATCTAAAAAAATACAATTATACCTGCCCTAAATAGGGAATTCATGGTCGCAAACATTTCCCGCCCTCGTTTCCCTAAGCAAGGTGAAAAATAAATTCAGGTGCCCATCTCTAGAGAGGGGTACTTGCAAATATTTGCGACCAAAAATTTCGAGTTCGGGGCATTAAAAACTTTTTGCGACGGATTCGAAGTAACACGGATTGTTTTTTGACCCTCCGGCTCTCGGTTAAAAAAATGCGCGTAATTTTTCAAAAATGGCGGATGCAATATGTAAACAAACAAGTGAAATTATACCAAAACTATCATATGTGTTTTGGTCACCAATATTTTGATATTCCAGATCCAAGGTGTTCTGTATTTGTCATTGCTTCGAAGAAATCGCCTAATACAGAATAAATCGACATATTTTTATGCACGTTTTATGTTTTTAAAAAGTTGGAATTTCAAATAAACTCTTTAAACAAAAGTTTGCCATAGTTGTAAAAGAAACTTAATATCTTACAAGGCCAAAGAAAAACTCTGTTGGTAAAACAAAACAAAATTTTAACAAAATTTGTGACTTTAAATATATATTAGCTATATACATATATAATTATAAATATATATAAGCAGTTCACCACTTTACTTAACTAATGAATGTGTGGTACTTTAATAGACCTTTTTGAATGTTTACATTTTCCGCGGTAAGGCCTTCTGGCTCTAACAACTGCGTGGCAGGCAGAAAGATGCAGAAGCTTGCTGAAGAAAGGTCTATAATGTAAAAACAAAACAAAAACTTTATGTTAAGATTGGATTCAACTGGTGACTAACATGAAATAACATGAATTGAACATAATTTCCTACCTTATGTTAGTCCACAGTGGAAACATGTTTAATTTGTGTTATTTCAAACTCACCTCCTTATTTCATGAAATAACGTTTGTTTTGTATGGCTATTATATTTTGTTTAGGTTTATGAAAATTTAGTGCATCAAACACATACGAAAGAACGATGTACGATACCCAGCCGGCACAAGACGTCTTTAAGACGTCTTAAGATGTCTTTTTTAAATCTTCTGTTAGAAAACGCCATTAAGATGTCTCCAATGCATCTTCTTAAGAACGTCTTTTAAAAGACATCTTTTAAACGTCTTTGGAAAGTAAATAAATTCAAATCTTGCAGTATATATACGCATTTTAGATGTCTTTTAGAAGATCTTTAAAAGACGCCTTTTAAAAGTTATCTAAAATATATCTTAGAAGATGAAGTAGTTTCTTAATGCTTGGCGTCTGTAGCATGTGTACACAATTTTTCTCAGTCATCTGCATATAGCAGTGTGTTTTCCTTATACCTTAAGGGAACAAATTTTGACGGGAAGAAATTTTGGCTGACGACCCAATCCGCCAATTTTAGCGGAATTTGGTGGAATTAATTTTGGCGGATGCAGAAAAAAATAAAATTTGGCGGGCATTAATTTTGACGGATCATCATCATCATCATCATTCTCGGCTTAACGTCCGTTTTCCATGCTAGCATGGGTTGGACGGGGTATATTAATGACCCTCTTCCAATCTGATCTAGACTGTGTTAGATCTAAACTCAAATTTCTCTGTATCAAGTCTGTCCTTATAACCTCCTGCCAAGTCTTTCTCGGTCTGCCTCTGGGCTTTGCTCCAGGAACTATCAAGTCTCTACACTTTCTTACCCAATTATCCTCCTCCATTCTTTCCAAGTGCCCCAGCCAATTCAATCTTCTTATCTGGATAACATCTTTAATTCTACGGATACTTAGCCTGCTTCTTAGCTCATCTGAACTCTTTCTGTCTCTCAGACTGGCGTTACACAGCCACCTAACCATTCTCATATCATTCCTTTCTAAACAGTCAAGATCTTCCTGCTTCACTGCCCATGTCTCACTACCGTACAACATAACACTTCTTCACAGGCCTCATACAACCTACCTTTTACCTCAATTGACAAGACTCTGCTAGTCAACAAAGGAAATAACTCTCTGAACTTTTTCCAAGCAGAACCTATCCTGCAAGTAACACTTCTTCCAACACCCCCTTCACTGCCCAACATATCACCTAAGTAACAGAAGTTCTCAACTATCTCTAACGAGCCACTGTTGTACATCATTAAAGCTGGAAATACTTCATTCTCTATAATCTCACCTTTGCAACGCTTGCATACAAACTGATTGTCAGCTCTTAACCTTCCACCAATACTACTGCACTTCCTATGTACCCAATGATTGCAAGTCTGACAAAAAATTGAGTTACTACCAACCCCTTTCCTGCAAACTGCACAAGGCCACTTTCCAACTACAAGGTCACACTTGGCTGCAATGCTACTAATCATGACTTTAGACTATCGCCGCTTTATGTTTATAAACTTTTAAAATGCGATCTAAAAAAACATTTCTATCGTCGCTTTTCGTTTTTAAACTTTTAAAATGAAATCTAAAAAAGCATTTCTATCGCCACAGACGAATTTAACTTTTCTAGACAAATGACATTTCGTAAAAATACAATCGCGTCCATGACGAAAAAGTATACACCAAGCAAAAACTACGAATATGCTTTTTTAACTTGATAAAACCTGAAACAAACAAATTAACTTTAATAAGACTTTTTTGAAAAGAAAAAAAATTAAATTATACTGGCTATAAAAATCGTGGAGCTCGCAAAAATAATCGTGGGACACACGATCCTTCGTGGAGATAATAATATTAGCGTGGTGGTAACTTTATATTAAAATACTATTTCTCATTCAACTCTGATGACTAAATTTTATAATGTAAGGCAAACAACTAAACTTTTATATTTAATTACTGCAATTAAAAATTTTAAAAGAGTTCGCGCAAAATAGATTGCTAAAATTGATCTTGCAACCTATTGTGATTAAACAATCGATCGCGTGGGGTCATTGTTTATCAGCGAGGTAATTATTTTCTTAAAAAAACAAAAGCTATCGCAATGTTATTGTTCTGTGTAACTATTCATGTGAGTTTCGCGTCTGCGGTAAATTACATTCAGACTGTACTGTACTAATCATGACTTTAGACTTTGCTGTGTTCACCCTTAGCCCTTTCTCTTCTAGTCCTCTCTTCTGCTATAATGCATCTAAAACGCGTCTTTTAAAAGACGTTCGTTTTTTATATGAAAAATTCTATTAAAAAAAACTGGGGTGTTCGCAAACTTAGTTAGCATGTTTATTTCTTTTCGGAAATCAATTTTTCACGAAGTTGAAGGGTAATTGTCACTTTTAATTATTTTTAAATACTAATGTATTTTGGCAACCCTTCATAATACGTTTTCATTTCATTACGTCGTAATTTTGTTTTCCTGCACCCCCTGGCGGATATTCTTCGACGATTGATCATTGGAACATTCAATAAAAGTTGGCAGTATTTTAATGAAAGCATCTGTGGGACACCGGTTGTTTAAAAAGTTAGTACTTTTGTTTTGTGATTTTCAGCAAATTAATTTATAAAATTATGGTAGGTATATAAGTGTATTAGGTGATTTATTACGTTGTTACCCTTCTATGTATGGTGTGTTTTCCATTATTTATCTGAAAATAAGCTATTTTTTCTCTCTAGAATCTGTCAACAAGCGTTTCAAAGATGCGAATGAGCAAGAAAAGCGACGCATAATTGGGACCAAGCTGCGAAAAGCTTCCAGTCAGAGGATCAGGGACATAAGGGGTACCTTAAATGTATGAACTTCCAAAAAACAAAGGAAAAGCCCTTTCGACTTAACTCATTTATGAATGTCATTTATACATTTATCATCATTTATCTATCATCTCTTTTTGTTTCTTTTGAACTGACTTTTTTATTATTTTAAATATTTATTTTGTTTATTTCCGCCTTGCAAGCGTTATGACGAATTTCAACTACTAGCAATTTTCACAGAATTTTTAAGGTGATTCTTTCCTATGGCCTAAGCTTAATATGCTTAAGATTTTTTCGATTAGAGTTCCAATTTATGCTTTAAATAGCATGCTTTATTTAAAAACTGACGTGGAAATTAGTGTACATCTCTACGCATGGATAAGTTCATAGGTAGAATTCGTAATACAGAATATTTTAATAATTACAATTTGTAAATATGAATATGAATGATTTAATTGTATAGTGTTTATTATAAATAACATTTTATTTATTTATTTCCGGTTATATTTGCTTACTGTAATTGTAAAATATATTTATTGTTTAAAGTGTCAATACGAATTTGATATAAAAAGTTCAAAATATTTTTATTGCAAAATATTTGTTGTCTTTGATATCGTTATTTCTACGATTTATTAAAAATATACGTTTCAACGTTAACGTACGTAAACGTCTTAAATCTATTTTATAAAATGGCTTTTTTTTCTAAAAAGCTAAATAAAAAAAATAAAAAAAACAATAAAAACCAAGGAAGACGTCTTATAGATAGATAAAAGATGTCTTTTTAAAGATGCATTTAAAAAGTTGCATTAAAGATGCATTTTAGTCGCTTCTACATGTGTAAAAGGTCTAAAAGACGTCTTTAAAAAAACACCTCGAAAAAATTTCTTAAAAAAGAGACGTCTTTTTTAAGAAATTTAAATTTAAATTTTAATTTAAAAGATGTCTGAAAGAGATCTTTTGGAATGCATCTTTGAAAAGACCTCTTTTAGACGCTTAAAAAGATGCATTATAGACGGACAAATCAGCGCTCAAAAAGACGTCTTTTAGAATTGCGGAAGATGTCTAAAAGACGTCTTTTAGAGCTCTTTGTGACGGCTGGGTATAGACGAAAATACCTGTGGATGTTTCAATGGCTATTTTAACTGAAATATAATTTTAAACAAAAACAACATTATCAGTGACATTTCTTTTTCAAAAATGCCATGCACTTGTTGGTTCTCTTTACCGTAAAATTAGCTTTCTCTTTAGTGGAAACTATACATAATCAATCAAATGTTGCGAAATAAGAAAATATGTTTTAAAAAACTTATTTTACGTTACTTATGTTAGTCACCAGTTAAAACCAAGCTTTAATAAAAATACATATCAAAACACTAAACCGTTAAGTTGGTATGTGTATGAATTTATAAAAATCTAAGTGTGTTACTGGGTTGTGTCATTTGGCTATAATACTTCAATGAAAGAGTAAATCATTGCACGTATCGTTCCTGCAAACATTTCATTAGACAGCTTGATCGAATCGAAGCTCTTTAGGAAACATTGCATTTTCTTTACTTTCTTTTAATAACAACTGATCCCGTTGTCTGGCAGGCAAACGTTTTTGTTTTGTTTTATTTGAAACTAGAGCTTGCAAAACTTCACTTTTAGAATTTTCATCATCGAGATCCTTAGTGTTCGAGGAGGTATGATATACCTCCTCCTCTTCGGAACAGACGGATTGATGACATCATCAAAATACCTTTTAACCCGTAATTGTTTGTCAAAATTATATACATGTATGGCAACCCACTGCCATACACCAAGGCATTGTAAATTTAAAAAAATATAAAACAATAAAACTTTCTACCAAAAATATCTATTCACTTTTAAAACACTTCTCTTTTCACTAATCTGTTTTCACTGATATTTGCTGTAAACACACTTGTCTTGTTACAAGCATCTGCCTCCGTTACGTCATGAACACAGAGATCGTTTAAAAGGAAAGGTCTATTTACAAACAATGAAAATCATTCTCAAAAAAGAAAATATGTTTTGCGAGTAAGTAACATATGCTGATCTCAATTCTTTTGAAAAAGCCTTGATATTGAAGAATTCATTTTTACCGAACCAATCCTTTAAAATTGCTCCAACGAAAAACTAAGTGTATGTGTGATATCCCAAGGGTAAACAAATACATTAGGCATATTTCTTCAGGTTTAATCACCTTAACCAGTAAGAATAGATATATTGGACAGAGGGAAGGTATTCAGTCTATATCTTGGCGTCTTATCTGTATGCTCCAAAAAATTGAAAAAAATGTAGATGCGCTAAAATTAACATCTGCAAAATTACATTTAGGCTTGATGCTTAAATTCTGGAAATGATAAGCATAATGGTGGTTGAAGACAAATATATGGTGTATGGTGTTTGTGTAAGGAAGTAAAAAAGTAATTTTATATTTTATATTTTAGTCATATGTGAAGTAAACAACCAAAGCTGGGCATCATGGGGAGTTTGTGAAGTGAGTGACAATTGTGGCAATGGCTTCAGAACACGTCAGCATCAATGTCTTTGTAATGGGGTTCCTTCAACCAGTTGTAACACAACAACTGCAACAATACATATACAGAATTGTTTTATCTCCTGTAGTGGTAAGTGAAATTGTTATTACATACTCGTTACCAGACATCAAATTAAACTCATAGATAATATTAGTAGGACATGCATGAGAATTATATATATATTATATAAATTTATAGTAACTTACACTAGGTTTTTGAGGTATCAAATATCCCTGGGAGGGAGGGAAAGGATTTAACAACCTAATATAACCTTTAAATAACTTAGCTAATGCTTTTTGTGTATTTACCTTTTACAATATTACCATTTGGGCCAATGCAAAAGGTGAGTAACAATGCTCAAAAAGCGACCAAGTTTTAATCCTTTTGAGCAGTATTTTAGAAGTTATGACATGGTAATGGCTCAGTGCAATCTGTTAGTTATTATGATACAGACATAGCAAACTCATTCATGTGCATTCTATTTTTTAGATGCTTGTCCGGCTAATAAAACAACTTATCTTTATTTGACGTATTCTCAACATAACAAAGCAGACTATGGGAATGAATCACACACTGCCTACACGGTTTGTGGCAATCCTTACTTTTGTTTGTCCTTGTTTTTATCATCCTTTTTCTTGTTTGTAATTGGAAATGGAAAGATACCAATCAAAAAAAACATTCTAAAAATTGTTTGAAATCCCTTCAAAGCATATTATAAATTTGCTGAAATTTTTTTGTTACAGTTTTATAGTGCTTTCAGTTTGTTTTTCTTTAGGGATGTTTACCAAAGCTGTCATATATCTATTTACTTAAATACCAAATATCGGGAAGCAGCCCTAACAGTGTCTTAACTCAATTTTTAAGATTTGGAAATTTACTGCAAATTAAGTTGGTGAGTTATAAAATGTTGCTATGTGCTACATTTTTTCCCTTAGTACAGACTTGGGAACGTGGGAGATAACCCTTTGTGAAATTTAATTCATGTTGCTAAGTTTCTCAAAACTATAAGCCATTTAACTATTGGACTAGTAAGTGGGACTAAAACCCTATCTATACAATCTGAGACAATTCTTTTCAAGTATGGTCAAACTGTGAAGAAAATATACGGTTATTTTTTGTAAAGCCACAAAAATGGAAAAATATCGCATATGGTAGTTATAGCAAATTTTTAACTTGTACCTAAAAAGTTAACCAGCCCTTTCTTATAGTCTGTATATAACCCACTCACATTCTTGTTCCAAGGTTGTGTTTCCAAAATTTAAATTTATGTAAAGATTTTATTGACACAAAATGTTTTTTTTATTTAGATCTCTCTAATGTATCCTGTTGCATATGTATTGGTTCCACCCAGACTCTCACAGTGTGTCATGGATTCCTTTAACAAACTTGATTTACCTGCATATCAAACAATGTCTTTGGAAATCTTGTACTGCAGTAAGATTACAATTCTTTCACATAAATACATTGTATTTTTACATAAACATGTTTTATTAAATTTGCCATAACTTTTGCCATGTAAAGTTATATATATACGTGAGTTTTGCATACAAAGCAGTTGTTTTTCACCATTTTTTATTAGTTATATATGTGCTTATCATTAGCACAAAAAATATCTTGAACATGATTGGCTAAGAGGAGTAAGATATACATCATGCTTCTGATTTAGAGTGCAATTTTTAATACTCGGAGTGCAAAATGTTCTCATAATGGCAGGAACTTGCTGAGTTTAATTTATAACATTGGACAACAAAGCGTTGTTTATTTCATTACTCATGGTAAAGATGAATTGAATAGCTTAACATGAAAAAAATTCTGGCAACAGGGAAAATAAAGGCATAAAACCCTTAATAAAAAGTTTAAAACAACTTACAAAAAAAACTATATTTCTGAAGGTAATTTTCAATATGATATCATCATATTCCAAAACTAGGTAACCAAAAAAATTTAATTTACTAATAGCTAGTTTATAGCTACCTAGTTCTAAATTGTCACAAGAAACGTTAAATTAAAATTTTAAATGCTCATTGACTCGACATGAGTTACTGTGCCTTCAACTGTTTTGTTTTGAAAAATTCAAATGATTATTTTTTTCCGAATTTTCTGGAAATTTCTAAATGTTTCAAAAATCCTTTTATTCAAAGAATATTTTTCATGCTAATCCTTTTTCAACTCTTTCACGGGGTTTGTGCTGAAAATGATGTATAATAAGGATAGAATTTTTTATCAACATCTGTATTATAACATAGATATAAAGGTGTCACGTGACCCGACTTCGTCCTAAAACTTGTACATAATTATTGTTTTGCAGTCTTAAAAGTTGAATTTAGCTTTATTATATATCACCTATACCAAGGATATTATAACTGTGTTTGCTTGCACTTTATAGTATTTTTCAATGAATACTCATAACATTGTTGGAGAAATTGCCTCTTAGCTGCACCTATATTTGGAGAATGGAGTCAATGGTCGTTATGCAATAGTGAGTGCAACATGACTGGTACAGCCAATCGAACTAGAAACTGTGTTCTTGAGGGACGTAACGTGTCTGTTGATTACTGCTACGGAATGCATCTAGAATACAATGTCTGTCTTGGACCATGCTATGGTATAGCTTTAGACGTTTAGTTCATGTTTTTAATTATGTTTATCGATTTTAAAAATCTGTTGATCGATTTTAGAAGAGTATTAATGCATTTTTAAAGGAGTCTTTCCTATTGTTTTTAAAACGTTTAGAATGGTCCGAATGGAGTCCAATTGGTCATTGCAATGGAGAATGTGGAAATGCAACTTTGCAGTATAACCGCACATGTTTACTTGATAACTCCACTGTTGCATTAAGTAAATGTGTTGGGAATCATTCTAAAGTTGAGCCTTGTTACACTGGCACGCCCTGTTACAGTAAGTATAAATAGCTATACAGTGCCCTAAAGTCTAACATGGATTTTGAATCCAGTGATTTCCAAAATATCACTTTAGCGATACACGTTTTTTTTAAAAAAACTTGGTGAAGGGTCTAGTTGTAAAAGTTTCTTAATTTTGGTCTAAATTTAAAGTGTTTTTAGTTCTAAAAGTTTCTTATTCGGTTTCTTATTGTTTTTGTTAAAAATATAAAGAATGATAGTTCTAAATATTTCTTAATTTATAGGCACTTGCTTCATTTTCAAAAATATTTTTTAGTTTTTTAGATCATTCCTTTTTTTCTTAACTTGAAAAATAAAAACATTGGATTTTTAAATGCATTTGAAACAAATTTGTCTCTGCAATATAATAACAGCTTCATTTTTATAGAAGTTTTCCTTTCAAAATAATTTCCTTAAATAAGAAGTCAATGAAAAAAAGTTTCTTTATCAAAAAATAGTCATAACAATGTAGTTGTAATAAACTTATAATAAAAATTAATTCCAAGCAACTCAGTAATTATTTATTTAGAATTAATTTATGTAAGACTTTGACAAAATAAAACAAGCTGTTTACAGAATTCCAACCCAGAATGCCATTAATTATTCTTTTTTCCTAAGGCAATATACAGCAAAATTTTATTACAGAAACCTGTAGTTAAAAAATTGCTTTAATTTAGAATTCTTAGCAACTTTTTCAGGCTTTTGATTTTGCAGGAGCAGACTTTTTTGGTTGATAACTTGCAAAAATTTTGATACAAATTTTTACATAGCAAGCGTAGATACAAGATGGATGGTATTTGTAGGCGTTGCTCTATTTTGAGACTAAAATATTTGTTATGCCATACACTTCTCTTGCAATTAAATATCTTGCAACCATTACATATTTTAAAAGAGTAATTTGTACAATATTGACTTCCTTTTGCTTTTTCAAATAATACTTTTTTATTATGTTTGTTATCATAAATGTTCTTTCTTGTCTTCACAGACTTCGATGAATGGACGCCATGGTTAACTCACGATTTTGGTTTGACAAGCTATTCAAATCGCAGCAGGGATTGCTTGGAAAACAATGTGACTGTTACTGATTCACACTTTTGTAATGGAAGTAATAACGAGACTCTAGGTAGCTGGATTGTTGTTGCACATATAAAATAAGGGAAAGGAACTAAAATAATTATTGTTATGTGAGCACATGCGAAATTTGATTGAATGCGTTGAAAATTGTGGCTTTTTGCAAATTATTTTTGTGAAAACATCTTATCATTGGGTACAAGATGATGTTGTACCTGTGCCAGAGGTTATCAAATTTGTGAAGCCCTTAAACTCACTGAACCGTATAAAAAATAATAGATTTCTGGAAACTCTCTTTGTTCTTTATTTATTTTTCTTTGTAATCTTGCTCAGGGCATAAGGGATTTACAATGACAAAATCTTATGTGTTAAAAACTAATTTTTGACAATCGTGAAATTACCTTGTTTTTATATTAACTTCAATTCAAAATCTGAATTGAAAATCCTTGTATCCTGTTATTTTAATTTTTATTGTACCACAAAATATCTTAGTCTGAAAAGGTAAAGTAGATCGTTTGGTTAAAAATTTTTTCAGTAAAAAGTGTTGATCACTAATCAAAAACTTGATGAGGTATACATTTTTGTCAATATCCGCACTGTGGTACATTTAAAGAAAATTCCTAATTTTAGTTTTGACATGGAGTGAATGGTCTCCCTGTGTCGGGCCATGTGGTTTTAAAAAAAATAACCGGACAAGATCATGCCTTCTAAATGGTGATGTAATCTTCAATGACACTATTTGTGGTTTGTTAGAAGAAATTAATTCAACTTGTGTCATAGAGATTTGTTATGTCTTCAGTAAGTATTGTTCGTTTTCTGTGTACTTTTAAACAAAGAAATAAATGTGATTGGAATCTTATATGATATTTCCTGTTCAAAATAGAAAAGAACGGATTCATTTATCTTTGGTTATACTAACTTTTAAATGTTATAAAATTTATTTAATTCGTTCCTATTTTCCAGTTTTATTACCTATTTTAAACTCAACAGGTGTACTGTTACCAGCAACATATAACTGCTCAGAAAAAATATATGAGCCTGTGTCTTCTGCGAAACTAAAATTGCTAATCTAAAATTGCTAACTCGATTAGCCAGTTATGTGGTTATTTAAATTGGTAAAGCGAGTAAAATGTTTGGAGAATCAAGTGGGTACTGTCTGTAAAAAACTTTCTTATAAACCTTTTTAGATGTTACTTCTTGGAGCGAGTGGACTGAGTGTAACGTATGCGGATTTGGGAACATTACTCGAAACCGTACATGTCTTAGAAATGAAACAGAATATGAGTGGCAGGGGTGTTCCACTGACAATCAAACTGAAACAAGATCATGTTTTTCTACAGTTGAATGTGCAAGTAAGTTTTCTAGCATATTATATTACATACGATCACATTATTTTTATACTAGTCCGTTTTTTTACATCTTTGTACACCCTTTGGCTAATTTTGAATTTCTACAAATAAATTCTTGCATGAACTGAATCCGCGATTTGCATAAAGGTAAACTTTTAGGATTTTATTTTGTGCATAATGCCCTGCATAACATCCTGTAGACTTTTTAATTCATGTGGGCACTCTACAATTGCCCAGCTGAATGCCGACACGTTAACAAAAATTCTTGATTTATGTCGGCAATTTTTTTGCCGACGTGGTTTTTGCTTAACCAGTTGTAACATGAACATCAAAGGTTTTGCCGGCGTGAAACACATCTTTGCCGACGTAAAGTAGGCAACTAATCTTCGAAGTCAGCATTTTTTTTTCGACGTGAAATAAAGTGTATTAGAAAGGCTGCATATTACTCCATATAATATGCAATACAGCAATCGCTCAACTAGATAACCGGCTAACATCCTATTCTCATGCTGAATGCTAAGCAGAATTCACACTTTATGTCTCTGGAACTCGGCCTTGATTTGAACCCAAAACCTTCAAACTCTTCCACTAGACTATCAGTCGGCCAGTCTATTTTAGTTAAGACATACCATAAGACAGGTTAATAAATGACAAAGATCGGATACATAGTTTTTAAAATATTTTGTAGATATTACTTTGTGGAGTGAATGGAGTGACTGCGCAGGCGAATGCGACTTTGGAACAAGGACTCGTTCACGAGAATGTATGAAGAACAATGCTACAATGGAATGGATCGTGTGTAATACAACGAAACCGCAAACTGAAACAGAAAATTGCACAATGGATATTTCATGTCCCTATATACGTATGTAACGCAAAGATCGCAAAAAATAGGACACCAGAGTTAATTAGAAATATCTAAAATTAAAACAATCTCCCCTTGTATCATCATTTAGTACATTTTGCAATACTATGCGAGTACTATTGCACATAGTCTGAATCTAAATTTTCTTTGTTTACTGTTGCAGATTTTAATTATTATGCATATGCAAGAAACGCTTTCTGTATTTTAGTATCCCTTTGGAGTAATTGGACAGAATGCAATGGAGAATGCCCTGATATACTTGCAACTCGTACAAGACAATGCTTGAAGAGTGACGTTGAATTCGACTGGTCTAATTGCAATACTACAGAACTTCAAACAGAAGAGAAATCTTGCTTTACTGAATTCTGTTTAAGTAAGAATTACATTTGCTGTTTCTTTGGAAGCGTCAGAAAGAATACTTTTTAAATTGGATGTGTGTGCCTCAGCAAATAGAACTGTCTGTGGTCCATTTACTGTGCTGGATTTAAGTTCTACATGGCACAATGTGACCTGAGATGCTATTAAAAATTCTATTTTGCTCTTTTTTTTACCTGAAATATTTTGAGAGGTTTACAAAGATTTCGATTCCTTGGTATTTTTGATGCCTTTTATTCCTTTGTCTTTAAAGATGTGTCCAAATGGAGTGAATGGTCGGAATGCATAGCAGATTGTGGAGCTGGTGTCAAATCACGAAATAGATCGTGCATACGTAATGAAACAGAAGTTGAGTGGGAGTTGTGTTCAACGTTCGGCAATGACACTGAAACAGAATCATGTGATACTGGTATTGAATGCTTGGGTAAGTGCGCCTAATGTACCTACTGGTATCTTGATCGGACTCGTACCTCCTCTCTCTTTGTCATTGTGTAAGGCAAGCGGGATAGAATAAGGCCGGTGCAAACGCATCAAACATTTTATCAACCATTTTTGTTTCAATGTTTGATGGAATGTTTGAATAAAATATAAATGTTTGATGGAATCGAATTTTCAGTTTGCGTATTTTGATCAAACATTGCTGATGTATGTAGTTTGATAGTTCATTCATTCGCATCTTCAAAATGGATGGTAACGCATCAATGGCAATGTTGGTCGTTTTAAACGAGTTAATAGATTTTGAGGGAAAAAACAACACAGGAGGAAGAACAAGGGGATGGGTGAAATGGATTTATAATAACATTGTTTAATAACTAAAAATGGCAGACCGATTCGGTTTCGAGGAGATGTTACGGATGGACCTTTTGCTGGACTTGATTTATCTTAGAAAAAATATTTTTGCTTTTAAGCCTCTTCGTCTTTTTTCTGCTGAAGACTGCTAAAGACTGTTGTTTCTTATCCTCACTAAAAGAATAAATTTTACACTATGCAGAACAAAATATTTATACCAGTCTTCTAAAACACTTTATATCACTCACTCTCAATGAAAGTATCAACTAAACAGATTAACAATTCGAACGTTTAACGTTCGAAAAAAAAAAACGTTCGAAAGTCGAAATGTTTGATGAAAAACTCCACCAAATCGATCAAACATCAAATTTTCCCATTTTTATAAAAAAAACATATTTCATCAAACATCATCAAAATCGATTTTTTTCTTTTTTAAAAAATGAAAAAATTATGCATATACGCAAACCGATCAAACATTCCATCAACCATCAGAAAGTGTTGATATTGGATGAAATGTTTGATCGGTTTGCGCGCCGGCCTTAAGCGCAAAAAAGCGTTTTATTAATTCATTTGTTATACTACAAATTTCAAAAACGTGGTTATTATTTACTCCAGGATGGAGCGAATGGACATATGGAAAATGTAACGTATCATGTGGTGGTGGGAAAAGAGAGGATAGAAGGAAATGTTTACAAGAAAATGGCATCTGTATAGGTCAAAGTGTTAAAAGAACAGATTGCAATGAACAACCCTGTCCAGGTAAATATGTATAGTCGTTAAATTTAGCAGGTTGTTGTATTATGTTGTAAGTTATATATTGTGTTTTTTAGCTCTAGGGAACCTTTATAGGGACTAACCAAGGAGAAAATTAGTTTTGTGCGGAGTAATTCTACTGCTATCGAAGAATTTCGGGCTTTTTAACGTAGAACATACAAAGTAACGTTGGCTTGGTTGGGCTTTGATAAAGCAGATTTTATTTTTGTAAAAGGGGGCTGATTTTTGGGCCCATAAAATTTTTCGTATAAAGTTGATGTCGAACAACCTTTTTATCGTGGAAAGGTACGGAAGCGTTTATAAAGGTCATGCTTGAAACTCACCTTAATATGGATCATTCACACATAGACTCCAAAGGATGCAAATTGGCGTCAAAGCGAGTCGTCTATTAGCCATAACTCGTGATCACGCAACTTTAAGTTATCAAAAAAGTGGCTTAAATTTCCTATGCAGTAGTGCTCATGTTCACCAACATTGTGGTAACAGGTGGCCAGACTTCTGGTTCAAAAACGAAAGATTGTTGGTGAAAACCCATGAAACTTCAGGGTTTTCAAAAAACGGCTGCAACCTACCGCAGTTAAATCACGACACGGAAATTGAGTAAAACTTTTGTAATCACCATTTAGAAGGCCTGAGAAGCCTTTCGCACTGACATAATATGCAATGATATATAACAGTGAGAGTCTCGGCATGCTGATGTCAGCATCGGAGATACCTCAACTAAACATTGTGTGTAGCCACGTTATCTGATAGCGAGAGAAAGAATTTTTTTCAAAACCATCTGAAAATTCGGCAGCCATAATCAAAATGAAGAATGAAGGTAGCTAAAAATTATTAAAATGTAGGCTACATCTATTTTTATAAGCAATTGAAAATCCAAAATCTGGCTGGGATATGCGTATGCAAAAAACACAAATAGCCTTAAACTATGCTTACGTTATGCTTGTTATGTTATACCTTATTCCAGGAAATTAACGAAGCACAAAATTAACGCAAATTTCAAAAATTCCTGTAGGCTGTGATACTGCAAGAAACGTACCATCAGAATTCCGTTTTTGATACAACTATCTTCTTTTGCATACGGACAGAAGGACGGAAAGCAGAATAATATATATAAATTTCAACTTTCAAAGTATCAAAATCTCTTTAGGCGGCTAGTAAGCTGTAGTATCTAGTACGACTCAAGATGTTTTCAGTTATAATTAGGCTTATGGGGATTAGCTTTAACCCTTAGATTCTGAAATACGCCAATTGATGTCACAGTAAGGCCGAAATACCGATGTGCCATCTACTAGCCGTAACTCATGACTCCTTGAGCAGGTAGCCAGATGTCGATGAAAGATTGTCAGCGAAGATCATGGATATTTCGAGATTTTTTTTAGTCCAAGGTTAAAGTAAATATCCAGATATATAAAATAGGAAGTTTGCTGAAGAGAGTTTATTCTATCGCAAGACATTCAAATTCTACATGTGTGAAAAAAATATTATTACGGATTACATTAAATTATTTCTTACGTTTAAGACGGCGTAAAAAACTCCTCTAACTTTTAATGCTTTTCTGTTTGTAGTGCATGGCAACTGGTGTGAGTGGACAGAATGGACAGTGTGTTCAGCTAGTTGTAATGGAGGGGTGCAAGTCAGGGCACGCACGTGCACAAACCCACCACCTGCATTTGGCGGTTTAAACTGTAGCGGTATAACACAAGAAAGTAGATCTTGCCATACTGGTATCTCATGCTCTGGTAAATGTTTTTATGATAAAATATCTTGAATCAACTGAAGTCGTGCATATTAATCAGATATGGACAAAATCTGACCTTCACCAGTGTTTTTCAGGTTGTACAGCGACTCCAAAAACCATAGAAAGGCTGAAAATATCAGGGAATTTCGAAGTCGATTAAAAAAGACAGAAAAGTCAGAAAAATGATATCAGAGAAAAATTTTGTTTTGTGAAAGCTGTAATTAGTAAGAACGTTCGGCGAATTTTACATGGTAAAGTCAGAATTTTAATTGAAGAGTAGTTAAAAAATAAAATAAACATTGGCTATGCTGCACTATCAACCTCTTCGATGTCCTAAAATCAACATGGGTCAAAGTGTTTAAGCAAATATAACTGTATTAACAAATAAACAAGAAAGACGTATCTATATTAGCTGATTAAGTATTAACATTCAAATGTAAAAATTCTCTTAGGGTTATACTTAGCCACAGCAGGCAAGGATTGTAGCAGCCACTGTGATTCCTTTGGCAAGGTATGTTGGCCGCATGTTAGGAAATACATTGGAGAAAATGCAACAACGGCTTTTGCAGCAGTTGGTGTCTCGTGCAGTAGCTCTGAAACCAGCGAAGTGATATGGTCAAAGCCTTATCATCCCAGTCTCAACACTGTTACAGGAGGTTGTGAAGGTGTTGGGAATGTTAGTACAGATATCGTTTGTAACAACACGAACGTGCCACCCTCAGCCAGAAGATTATGTTATTGCAAGTTACAAGGTATATTGTATGGCGCTTTATAAGAGATTGCAGATTCTCAGTTTTCAAATATGCTTTAAGAACAAGAGAGACTGTTTTTAGTACGATAACTTCCGTTTTTTTCGTGTTTTATAAATATGCAAGTTTCTAAACTTTTTATTGTAGATGATATCATGTACGACGAATGGTCTCTTTGGAGTGAATGTAGCACCACCATGTGCGGTCATGGTTTTAAAAAGAGACACCGAAGGTGTATAGATACAAGGTTTTGTTCATCAGAACAGATTGATAAGAAAGCATGTAACGAAGTGCCCTGTCCATTAGATGGAGGTTTGCATCAACTTTATTGAATTTTATTTTATGATCATCTGTCTAAT
The DNA here is from genome assembly GCA_030067915.1 of Hydractinia echinata. Lineage (NCBI taxonomy): Eukaryota > Metazoa > Cnidaria > Hydrozoa > Anthoathecata > Hydractiniidae > Hydractinia > Hydractinia echinata. The sequence goes on from JASGCC010000066.1 coordinate 1,226,519, forward strand.
AAGAAATGCTGGTTGGTCAACTTGAAATAAACGCTTTGCTTATAGGATGGTCAACATGGAGTCCGTGGAAAGAGTGTAGTAAGGAATGCGGGAACGGTGAAAGAAAAAAGGTACGTCACTGTACCTCGCCTCGCCCGCTTTATGATGGAAGACTCTGTTATGGAATGTCAGAATACGCTGAAGGTTGCAATTATGGTCTGTGTCCAGGTATGTTTGAATTCTTTTGACTTGTTCTCAAAGGCGTACAGCAACCCACTAAGTAAATACTGGAAATGATTTTCCGCAGAAAGTTGTTATAAGTCATATTGTAATAAAAAGTGCAGCGCTGTCAAAAGTTGGTGTAGAGAGACTGTTTTTATTAGATAGTAATTAGATAAAATAGATCTTTCAAGGCGGCCAATTATCTTGACCAATCTTATACCTGGCCACCACCTAGATGTGTAAGAGACCTGTTATATATTTTGTCTTACGTATTTTTAGTCCATGGAGGCTGGGGTAACTGGTTGCCATGGAATTTTTGCGACAAACCATGTGGAGGAGGCAACAGAACTCGCTACCGTGTGTGTGACAATCCAACACCGAAGCTTGATGGAATATATTGTCAAGGAAGTGAGAAGGAACATCAAAAGTGCAATGAACGACCATGTAGAGGTCAGTTGAAATCTATTTAATTTTTATGATACTTACAGAAGAATGTGAGAAATTTTTGTTGTGTTAATAGTACTAAATGCGTTCACAACCTCTTTGAATGAAAGTTTCTTTTTTCTTGTCATTAAAACAGTTCCCCCTTTTTGTCGTTTTTAGAGTCAAAGATAAATATTCGTTTGGCTTTCACCAAAGAGAAATTTCATCCATTGATGAGTAAAGAAAGTATGCCACACGATGCTTTGAAGGAGAAGATTCTTTACAATGTACGTATCTGGTTCACCTGCTATTTTTTATAATTTTCTTTCATTAGCGTCACTACAGAATTATGTAACATTTAAGAATCACTTCAGTGTCAATATCAACATTAAAATTCTTCTCTACGCGTGAAATTAAACGCTGTGAGACCTGTAAATTCGACAATTTTGAAACTTTGATAAATGATAGAACTACATATTGTTTTAATGCATGTTGGATAAAAATTAAATCATTTTCATTCGTTTTCTATTTTGTTCAGCTTTTGTTGTCCCTTTTGTTATTTTTACATATATTTAGGGCATCCATTTGTTTGGTTTTAACGCTAATACCTTTTTCCTTGATTTTTCTCATTTTTGCGCTTGCTTATTCAGACTTCTTTTTCTTTAGATTAAAAGCCTTTACAAAGACAAAGGGATAAGGGTAAAAAAGATCATTGTGCATAGTTTCAGGTACGGTTTTGTTGTTGTAACCGCAGAAACATATGCAGAAATAGAAGCATGGTTACGGAGTTTTTGCGTCAATGTTTAAATAAATGGATTCCATTTCTTCCAAAAAGGTGACCCCTTTTAATCGTGTTTTTTAAAGAGTCCTAAATCGATTCGGTTTGTGTTGTCAGTAGTGTTGACTACTGCTCTGACAGATATAACCCTGGAAAAATTTCTCAAAGGAATCATATTAGGTCAGATCAAATGTCAGTTTAAACATCTTATTTGTTTCAGACCAATGGTATTCTTTTGTTATAGTGACGGTGGACAATATTTTGATGACTATTTACCAAATCCTCCCTAATGAGACCAATCAGACGAATGTGTGCTGACGTGACGTAATGTATCAGTGTGTAGTAATTAAGTGACCGTTACAAAGGAACGATTGCACCTCATCGTGCAAATCACAGGAAGAATAGTTATTTGGAATAGTTTATTCAAAATCTCAACTTCTGCGACAATACTAAAAAAATTATGGAATAAATTTTCGCCAGGATTAGTTTTTGGGCTTTCCGCGAAATGATTTAATTGCCAATGTCGCCAATTGCGAAAACATGTTCTTACGATTTTTTGTGAAATCCATTATTCGCGAAATTAAATTCCCTACGAAAATTGTTGTTTTGAAACCTTGTTTTTTTGCAAAATTTGGGAATAACCAGTCAGTGTATTCGCGTAGATGTACCAATTTTGAACCCGTCCGTACATTGTTTATTTAATAGCAGAAATATTTTTTAGGATCAGAACTTATTATTAGAATGAGAAAGCATTGGTTCCAGTTTAAAAAGGATGAAGAAAATCTTACAAATAAATATTTTTACTATATTATGTAAGAAAATGGGTTAAATGGTTTCTGTTAGAACGTTAATTGATGATCTATCGTGGATTACGCGGTTTAAGAATATATCGTTTTCTTTGACCCGACGTCGGTTTCCAGACATTTGCAGCAATTGATTCAACGCAGCTATGTAAAAATCGTTCTGCAGCAAGTCGTAACTTTCTAAAACAGCCTCAGTGTAGCTTTTTTAAGTATTGTGGTATTTCGCAAGGGGTTTCCTGTCTCCCTCTTATCACAATGGGCTTCTTCAAATCCTAGTAATTGGCCATTCGCGAAAATAGCAAAATCCTCGCGAAAATTTATTCTATTAAAGCAGTTTGTTTAAGTTGTTGCATGTACACAAGCTATCTTTTGGTAAAAAAAAGTCAGCAAAAAATTTAGTCACTTCGACATAATTTATTCACTTTTTCTTGACTAAATTTTAGGATGGCCAAAAAAGTTTGAATTTTTAAAGTTTTTTTCTTTTTAACCAATAAGGAATTTTTCTCTGTATTATTTGTCAACAAATTTTGCTTGATATTTCTTGTTCATATATTAGGATGTATATGTGTGTGTGTACTTTTTGAATGACGAAAAGCCTGTTTTGCTGACTTCAAGAGTTTTTTTAGCAAAAAGCTTGAAATATACATTTTGTAAATATTATTATATGTTTTCATAGGTTGTTCGTTTTGTTTATTTTTATTGTAATAAACTATTTACTTTCCATAATTGGTTATAGCGTGGTTTGTAGATATTTAGCACAGCCGTAGCTTCCTAGGGGGTGGAGGTTAGGGGAAACCATGGCCCTAAAATGTTTTGTTAATCATGGATAATATGGAAGAGAGGGTGTAGGATGCGTTTTTTATTGATCAATGGTGTTGCAATCTCAAAGCTTTCCCCTCAGGCTTCAACACAACCATGGTGGGACCACATACAACGGTAAATTAATATCCCACCCCACCCCCCAAAAATGGGGCGGCTGCTACGGCTCTGTAGTATCTACCAAAAGGTGTAATATTTAACGTTATTTATACTCAGATGTTTTCATTGCAAATATTAATGAAAAACGTAGTAATATAGTTACAGTTGGAGGGGATGAAGAACTAGCCGTTATGATGAAATCCCCACCTGTTACTTAAGTAATATTCTAAAGATGTGTGCTTTTTGATCAAATAAAGTGTATACTTAATAATCCAAATAAATAAGTGTAAATAAGTGTAAAAGTATGTTTGTTTTGGCATTGGTTAGACGCATTTTGTCTTCCTTCGATTACTTCAAGAAATGAGCTTAATGTGGTATAGCTTCCTCTTCTGACCACACTAAGCAAAATTTTGAACATGTTATCTTTATAATGTTTATTTTTCAACGGATTTGTCTAAACGACGAATGAAATTACAAACTGGCAATTAAAATATATTTTCCAATCATTTGGCTGCGCTATCTATCAAACCATACTCTTATTCTGTCTGGTTGCGATATGAACTGCCACAAGAAAACGTGAGGAGGCGTGAAAAGGCAGAAGCAAATATAAAACTAAAGGAAACCTAACAGACTGTTGAGCATTTCCATAATACAGTACTCACCGTACGTTCGTCTGTTTGTCTATGGGTGAGTGCGTGAGCCAACACAGTAACTGCGAATAGCGCGGGTTTCTCTAAGGGCTATAATGTACGTTACTCACAGTATTAGCCCCGTCCAATCTTCACAAAAAAAGGGTTTAAATTCTAATCCGGCTTATCCACAGCTTCTTTATGTCCCTTTTATAATCCTTTTTCTTTGCTTTCTTGTTTATATTTGTAACTCCTTTAGCCAAAGCCGTATTTTGTTCAACATGGTTGCCGACGCGCTACTTTGTACTGAGGAAGCACGAAACAGCGATGGCTGGGATATGTGCGAAGGCGTACTACAATGACGGATCTAAAGGACCAGAATATACAAGACCAGCGAACCTGCGGTTTTTTTACGGGCTAACGAATAGTCTTTTTTTAAAGTTAAGTTGGACTTTACCACCTTTTTAAACCTATATATAAATTTAAATGAATTTATTTTAATTTTTAGCTACCAAGGGATACCTTGATAATGATCTCAAATCACCCAAGCTAACATTACATTACTTGTGATTTTTAGATACCTTAATTCCTCATTTTATATTTTGCTTAAAAGTGAATTATATAATTAGAAAATATGAATTAGAATATATCTAGTAATTCAAAGAATTCTCTCATGGTTCATGCTAATACCAAAAGTTTAAACAGCTTTATTTTTGCCAAATTACTTATGGCACTTTTTCGGAGGCCTTAATTTTGATATCATGATAAATTGTGTCTCGGTGGTGTCAAACTCGTCCCCAGCGCCTTCTGTCTCTTTTTTTTTCTCGCCGTACAGTAAAAAAAAAAAGAGACAAAAGGCGCTGGGGACGAGTTTGACGGTGGTGTATTTATACGAGGTATTAAACCCCATTTAAACTGGGTCGTGAGACATCAAAATGTAGAAAAAACGATTTATACTAATTTTTTTCTTCTGATTTAAGAACTACATAAATATATACCTTATCGAGAAAAAACAAAGTCGGGAAAAAGTGACCAAATATTTGGTAAATGACTAGTATTTTTCGCCGACCAACAATTTTAGCTAATTTTTTTTATCTGACCACCCTAACCTTGTCGGCTTTTCTTGACTTTGAGAAGTGCTCAATGACATTCTAGTTTCTTAAGGATGCGCACTTACATTGTGAAATTTTGCCTGTATGATTATGAAAGTTTTTTTTTTATTCTTCGGTTAAATCATATAAACTTTTAACCTATCATTGATGTAAAATATCTTTTCTTGGGTTTCATTTGAAGTATTTTTCCTTCACAAACTCTAGTTGTCTGTCAGTTGAATTAGGGTGCAACAGCACTGTAGGCGTGATTTTTACACCAGTTTACATTCTCAGATCTTTTAATCTTAACTGTGCTAAAAATATGCTAAGGATATATCAGGAAGATTCTTCCAGAAAATACGTCGCCATGGTAGCAGCAACGATGAACCTACAATGGAGTTCCATTCCTTTTCAAAATTTATTTACGCCAATCTTATCTGTGCGCAATTTAGAGTAAATTGTGTAATACACTTTTCAACGTGTGAATGTTGGATTTTTGATTTTTCGTTTTCGATGTCCGTAAAGTCTGTCTAACAAACTTTTTTTCGTCACGCCACTTTTCGCTTCTTTGATATTAGGAACGGTATTAACCGCGTTATTAACTGCGCCGTTCTCGGAATCAAAAAAGCGAAAAAAGGTCCTGGGAACGAGGTTGGATTCATGACGAATAAAAACACCTGGCATGTAACATTTAAACATTTTTCTGCCGATATGATGTCGTTCACATAAAAACAAATATTACCTCCACAGCATGTCGTGATTGTTGTGCTATACGTCGCACAATATATGCAGCTTTAGACACCCTTGTTCCCAGAGATTTTTGCCTTTTTGATATGACAAAAATCTTCTCTTATATCAGGAAGGCATAAAGTCCTGGGAACGAGGATGTGGCTTTGGAAAAACCTTTTTTTCGGATCGCAGGACTGCAACTTTTTGTTCTGCTTTTTATGCAGTGCAGTATATGTTCAATTTCAAATTTTATATGTTTTGATTTCCCCTGCGAAGAAGTTTAAACAAATCGCATAACACGAGTAACAGAAATAAAACTGTCGTACAATTTGTTAACGTACAACGGTACAAAATAAAGAAGAGCAACCATAATTTATTTATCATCAATCCATAAAAAGAGAGGAACCAAATAAAAGCGAGAAATATATTGCAAAAAGTTTTTTTCCCGGTATTAACTTTCTTATTAGCAGTATTATAAACTATTTCCACTCTGAAATACCAATCAACACAACACCTTTAAATATTTTGTTTTATACGTATTTTACCTATATGCTGGATTGGCTAATTTTCATACAATGTCGGTATGAGTGTATAGATGAATTGCTAGCCAATATTTCTTACCACCAGGAAATCGGAATAGTTAAGGTGTAAAAAATTGGAAAAACGCTGGGTCGCAAACGATTTTTCTGCGGCGCTTTTTGATTGGTTCATTCTATTGTTCTTTGCTTACGTTATCAATATCAGGTAATCTTTTTTTTTTAACAAGAATGACTTCACTCACCTGAACAAATATACTTAATTCTTGTTTTATTTAAGAGGGTAACATGTGACCACGCCGGCTTTAAGCTTATTGGTTGATTGTAATTCAGGGGTTTGCTGTGAGGGGGATTTGAATTTTAGGGATTTGCTCTGACATTTGTTTGCGTCTAAATTAGATATCCTCGAAGAAAGCTTAGGTAACTAGGCTAATGACTTGCCAATGTTTACGAAAGTTAAAAAGTTTGTGGTTTTTTTGCACAAGTACAAGCATTTCTGTAAGTAGCCACAGTAATCAAATAAATCCAGCCAAAAAAAAGAATTACTCGCTTAAAATTTAGTTAAATTCTTTAGGAAGAATTAGAAGAATATAGTTAAAATTTAATTCCAGTTTCTCTTGATCTTATGCTACTCAAAAAATCTTTAATCTTCATTAACAGCCATTTTACCATTTTACCGTGAGAGTCCTGATTTTTTAACTACACAAAAGTGCGCGCGTGCCTATTGTTCACAAAATGAAATAAAAACAACTACGTCACGCGGAAAGTGGTCTAAACACGGTACGATATATCGTATCTATGTGGTATGATATTTCGTACGATATGACATTTGTACACACTTACCAGATTTACATTTTGTCCTTAGTAACTTAGGGCGAAATGAAGAACGGAGTTGCTTATAAAACATGTATATCTTAGAAAAGGATAATTTGAATCCGCCATATTTAGAAAAAGAGATGCATTTCACTAAAAATTCTCTTGATCAGAATTGCTTGGATGTTTGAGTGTTGAAATTTGTTCATATTTTGGCGTGGTCATCTTTTTTTATTTTTTTTTAATTTTGTGATTCATTTTGGTGTATTTTGAAGTCATTCTCGCATTTTGTAAAAAAAACACGAGGTGCCTACTACATTCAAGTGCCTACTACATTCCATCTCGAGTGCTGGAACAAATTTTTCATCGAGAAATCGCATTTAATATAGGTAGTGCTGAGATATTTTCCTGCATTATTTCTTGCACAATGTAATTGTCGACAGAGAGACGACCCACAAGTAGTTGTGAATGAGTGCACGAATTGTCCATTTACTTTTGTAGAAGATTGCAGATGGGCTAGTTGTGAACAGTATTCTATACTATTTTTGTTTTGAAGATTTTTAACCCACAAACATTTGGTATGTACTCTTCCTTATAACATATTCATTACTATTACTATTATTACTAGTTTTATTTTATGACACTAATAAATTTTATTAGATAATATACTAACTTATGCATAACTTATTAATATTTATAAACTACAGAAGAAGAAAATCTTTCTACAAGGAACCTTGCGTAGAAACTGCGTGGTTGTAAACTTCCAATTACTCATTCATGCATTTGAACTGATTGAGTTCTGCAGAATCTGTAGGCACTTACACAATGCAAATAAAGATGACGACCTTAGAAACTGTAATTACATGTGTTCAGAAAAACACAGGCAGTTTCTTTACAAAAACATTACAATAAATTTATCAGCCTCCGCATCAAGAAATGTTATATAAAACCATCCATGCGCAAGTTGCAATCATAAAATTGTTTTAAAAAGCTTACAGAATAACATCAAGTGAATATTTTTCTTACGACAAAATGGTTGGAGCAAATATATTGTTTCTCATATTCGTGCATGCAACATCTGGATATGTTCTGGTAAGTACTTACTTTGCTTGTTCTTTTTTTCAAAATAGTTCTACGACTTATTTTTCTTGTGGATATAATGTTTGAATTATATAATACATATTTCTAATTTATTTTGTCTTCATTTAGCATAAAAATGGAAAAGATGTGAATGGAAGCAAAGGTAAATTTCGTCAATTTTTTTTAACTCAGAGTTTCACCAAGATTTTAATCCCTTGTACTTAATTATGCTATTATTTGTTTAGGAAATTCAAAAGAACAGTTTGTCAAATTATTTGTGAACACGAGTAAGTAGCTCTTATTCCTCTTTGTATACGTTCAAATTCTTGTTAGAACTATCTACTTTTTCTTTGACAACTTAGCTCAAAAGGTACAACACAATTGCAAATAAATAATGAAGGCACAAACGTAAATTCATTTTCTCCAACAAAAATATTTACTAGTTTTTGTTGTTTAGATAAACTGTTGACAGATCAAGATTATCATCAACTACAGAACAATCCAAGCTTGCCTTTACAGTGTGCACAAAGTAAAGCTTCAATTGGAGGAATGTTTGCGAGAGATCAGAATGGAAAATTAGCTCTTCTGTTTTATGTTAACAGAATTTCAGCAGCAGGTTGGTGAATTTTCATCAATATACAGCTACTCCTGAATGGAGAGCAAAAAGTTTTTCTTGTTTACTGTTTCTTTATACCTGTCGCCTTTGATATTCATTTTCACAGCAACGAAACAAACTTGACATGTTGTCACCAACGAAATATAATAACGAATGCCATTGCGATGTAACAAAAATTGAAATAATTAATTTCAGGTTGTTGGGGATATTATTTGCATCTTCAGGAAAGTTCAAAAATCCAACAGGAATACTTTAATTTCCACAGTGTTGTAAGTACTTAAAATATGCTTACGTCTAAACTGAAAACATTCATTCTTATTAGTTACAAATCCATTTAGCTTATGTTTTTAACCAACGTGTATTTTCTTTCAACATTGTAGGACAAAGACTTTCAAAAAGTTGCTTACCTTCAACTTTCCACTTCGTATAACTTCACGGTGATACCGCTACCCAATGGTCCACCAAAACATTTAGTTTTCACGTCACCAAGTAAGTTGACATTTGTGTACTATCTCGCGAATTTAATCCATTCGTTAAATCTCATATATGAAACCCATGCATCATAAATTCTAAGCCTCCAAACTGAAATTCTTTTCCATACTTTAATTTCTCTGCATTATCTGTTTAGGTTCATGTGTGTTTGATTTGATCTATGAAATCACTGTTCGTAAGTCTAATTATATTTATATAATATTTAGTTTATAATTCTTATGTATAATTACTTTATTTAAACTTTTTAATATGTTTATTTTCAGAAGTGGGAAAGTCAAGTATGTTTGATAGATGCGGTGTACCAGGTAAATGTTTTTAAAATACTTTTTGGAGGATTTTCTGACAGGGGCTGAGTGTAGAATAAGCATTTCTCGAAATCCTTCTATATTCAGCCGCCTCTTAAATTTTCAGTTAATATAGAAAACAATTCTTAATGGATTTTGTTTTGATATTTAGGATTCGTCGAGAAGAGAGCAGTTGCTGAAAAAATCTGTAAGGCGTATCCTAGCAACAAACAGAAGCAAACTCATGCTGTTAGACGCGAGTTACAAAATACAAACTGTATGCTGGAATGGAAAAATCTTTAATAATTATATGCCGACAAAGTTGAAAGTTGATCTTTCAAGTTAAAAAATTTACAACGTCAGTGGAAGTTGATCTTTCAAAAGAGAAGAAAAGTACTGTCTGGCTACAGTGAAATTTGATCTTTCAAGATAAGAAGAATAAAATTGTGCACTGAAAATTTCTACTTATTAAATATAAATTATTTATTGTAATCCTTCTTATGCAGTGTAAATAATTATTTAACTCTTGACGAGTATAGATACTTGAAATGTAAACTACTAAACTGGAATAAAATCTGAATATTTAATATGTGTATGTTTATTTATATTTGTCATTTGACTAAAAAGAAATCATAAAACTTTAAAAGCATTAGGACCGTTGCAATCGGCTGTACCACCACACTATATCTAACTATTTAGTAGTCATCTCTTTTCTTGTCACTGTGATTTGCTTGCACTGATATTTGATATTGTTTTGGTCTACAAGTCTAAATACCTAAAAGAGTAAGGTATATTTCTGCCACAGCTTGCAAATAAAAAATAAAGACGTGGTTCTGTCTGCAGGACTGTAGTTAATTAGATGTGGACAGGTGCTACTGCGCCAACTCCATGCCACAATATACTTCTCTGGAACAAGTCGTTGCATGGCCTTTGCCCAAGATTCTCTATCGTATACAATAGTTTCATGTCATATACACCTTGTCACTATCGAACCTCATCCTTAACTTACACTGTGAGAGATGTCTAATATGTTTACACATGTCCACTTCGCTATAGCTGTTACATCATGTATATATGCAGGTCACAAATACAAGATTGGGGCCTACAAATATAACATGGCGCGTCTCGATTATATAATTTTCATGAAAGAGTTTTTCTTTATTATCCCCCATTTAACAGGCGATTACTCTGTCGATTTGTAGATCAAGAAAAACACTAAAAATCGATTTAAATCTTGTTGAGATCACTTTTAGATGGCTTTGCCTGCATTTTTATGGACATCAATAAGTACTCGTATTCTATACAGCTTCATTTAAAGTTATTCCTTTTAGCACCTGAAAAAAAATGCAAGTTTTGCATTTTTGCGGTTACTACTTGTGTTTCTGAGCTGCCTACCGATTTTTCAAAAAAAAAATGCAAGAATATAGTTAAAATTATTCTTGGTTTTCGTTCTTTTTAACATGTTCCACATAGAGTGCATTGGACTCCCATGCGCTTAACGAATTTTTACTACTATGTTTTGTAACAGAAATATGGTTGCCACTACTTCTGATGTGTCTGCATTGTGATCCATAAATCGCAATTAAAGTACCCAGTATTATGATATTTCTTATCCCTTTTCCTCCAGCTTAATGTACAATTTTGGACAAAGCATTTGTGGACAGAGGGGTAAATTTCAAAGATTATCCCCAAAAGAAGTTATGATTGCACTTTCGAGATATAACATTCCCCATTACGTATTAGGATTTCCCGTAACGTCATCCAATAATATATTTGATTAACAAAAATACCATAAATTGTATGAAATAGACATATTTTTATATACCTTCAAAGTAATTTTTTGAGATTTTTTAAGTGTGAAGCGAACTTATAATCTAAATAAGTATAAAACTTGCAGTGCTAAACAACGTTAGTTTTTTTTAACGTCGGCATTATCCATTTTCCCATGCTGTGTAGGCTTCAGGGGAAGTAACATTGGTCGTTCCGTAACGCACGCATGTTATAATACACAACTAGCACTTTTTCACAGCTGTTTATCTGCGAAAGAGACGCTATTATAGCTTATCAGCTGCAAAGTTGTTGTTAGCTGCAAGCGCATTTCAAAGTATAACAAAAAACACGGGACCTGTCTATATACTTTTCATGGGAGATCGCAGATTGGTATATTGTATATATTAATCTTATTCCTTTTGTTGTGTATGCTCTTAGCCCACACAAATTATATATATATTCACATTTTTATTACTTTTATAAAACTAATCCAGCTTATTAGTCAATATACTAATTTATGTATAACTTATTAATATTTATAATTTACAAAAAGGAGGAAAATCTTTGGTTTTTCAACGAACCCCGCAAGAAAACTGCGTGGTCTAAACTGCCATGCATCTGGCCTAATTTAGGTTTCGCAGAATCCGGAGGCAGATTGTAGAATGGAAGCATAGATGACGTCTGCAATATTATATGTTTTCAACGCAGGCGGTATGTCTTTTTTTATAAAAACATTACAATAAATTCATCTGCCTCCGGATCGAGAAATGTTATATAAAACCATCCATGAGCAAGTTGCAATCATGAATTGTTTTAAAAGCTTACAGCATAACATTAAGTAAATATTTTTCTTACGACAAAATGGTTGGAGCAAATATATTGTTTCTCATATTCGTGCATGCAACATCTGGATATGTTCTGGTAGGTATTTACTTTGCTTGTTCTTTTTTTCAAAATAGTTCTACGATTTATTCTTCTTGTGGGTATAATGTTTAAATTATATAATACATACTTCTAATTTCTGTCGTCTTCATTTAGCATAAATATGGAAAAGATGTGAATGGAAGCAAAGGTAAATTTCGTCAATTTTTTTTAACTCAGAGTTTCACCAAGATTTTAATCCGATGTACTTAATTTTTTTTTTATTTGTTTAGAAAATTCAAAAGATCAGTTTGTCAAATTATTTGTGAACACGAGTAAGTAGCTCTTATTCCTCTTTGCATACGTTCAAATTCTTGTTAGAACTATCTACTTTTTTGTTGACAACTTAGCTCAAAAGGTACACCACAATTGCAAATAAATAATGAAGGCACAAACGTAAATTCATTTTCTCCAACAGAAATATTTACTAGTTTTTGTTGTTTAGATAAACTGTTGACAGATCAAGATTATCATCAACTACAGAACAATCCAAGCTTGCCTTTACAGTGTGCACAAAGTAAAGCTTCAATTGGAGGAATGTTTGCGAGAGATCAGAATGGAAAATTAGCTCTTCTGTTTTATGTTAACAGAATTTCAGCAGCAGGTTGGTGAATTTTCATCAATATACAGCTACTCCTGAATGGAGAGCAAAAAGTTTTTTCTTGTTTACTGTTTCTTCATACCTGTCGCCTTTGATATTCATTTTCACAGCAACGGAACAAACTTGACATGTTGTCACCAACGAAATATAATAACGAATGCCATTGCGATGTAACAAACATTGAAATAATTAATTTCAGGTTGTTGGGGATATTATTTGCATCTTCAGGAAGGTTCAAAAATCCAACAGGAATACTTTAATTTCCACAATGTTGTAAGTACTTAAAATATGCTTACGTCTAAACATTCATTCTTATTAGTTACAAATCCATTTAGCTTATGTTTTTAACCAACGTGTATTTTCTTTCAACATTGTAGGACAAAGACTTTCAAAAAGTTGCTTACCTTCAACTTTCCACTTCGTATAACTTCACGGTGATACCGCTACCCAATGGTCTACCAAAACATTTAGTTTTCACGTCACCAAGTAAGTCGACATTTGTGTACTCTCGCGATATTAATCCATTCGTTAAATCTCATATATGGAACCCATGCATCATAAATTCTAAGCCTCCAAACTGAAATTCTTTTCCATACTTTAATCTTTCTGCATTATCTGTTTAGGTTCATGTGTGTTTGATTTGATCTATGAAATCACTGTTCGTAAGTCTAATTATATTTATATAATATTTAGTTTATAATTCTTATGTATAATTACTTTATTTAAACTTTTTAATATGTTTATTTTCAGAAGTGGGAAAGTCAAGTATGTTTGATAGATGCGGTGTACCAGGTAAATATTTTTAAAATACTTTTTAGAGGATTTTCTGACAGGGGCTGAGGGTAGTATTTGTCGAAATCCTTCTATATTCAGCCGCCTCTTAAATTTTCAGTTAATACAGAAAACAATGTTTAAATAGATTTTATTTGATATTTAGGATTCGTCGAGAAGAGAGCAGTTGCTGAAAAAATATGTAAGGTGTATCCTAGCAACAAACAGAAGCAAACTCATGCTGTTAGACGCGAGTTACAAAATACGAACTGTATGCTGGAATGGAAAAATCTTTAATAATTATATGCCAACAAAGTTGAAAGTTCATCTTTCAAATTAAAAACTGTACATTGACAATGGAAGTTGATCTTTCAAAAAAGAAGAAAAGTACTGTCTGGCTACAGTGAAATTTGATCTTTTAAGATAAGAAAAAGAAATTGTGCCCTGAAAATTTCTACTTATTAAATATAAATTATTTATTGTAATCCTTCTTATGCTGTGTAAATAATTATTTAACTCTTGATGAGTATAGATACTTGAAATGTAAACTACTAAACTTGAATAAAATCTGAATATTTAATATGTGTATATTTACTTATATTTATCATTTGACTAAAAAGAAAGAATAAAACTTTAAAAGCATTAGGTCCGTTGCAATCGGTTGTGCCACCACACTATATCTAATTATTTAGTAGTCATCTCTTTTCTTGTCACTGTGAGTTGCTTGCACTGATATTTGATATTTTTTTGGTCTACAAGTCTAAATACCTAAAAGAGTAAGGTATATTTCTGCCACAGCTTGTAAATAAAAAATAAAGACGTGGTTCTGTCTAATCTAAATATATTTAATATGTGTATTTCTGTGTCGGTGTGAGCGGATGATTTAAGAAATTTGTAGCTTCATTTTGATTGAAAAATTACGAAATCTAAACGATGACATCTTATTTGTTAATTTAAAGTTGATCCAATGGATATGTGTATCCTATATTGTAAGTAATAATTATTATTTTTACAAAATCAAACTTAGAAAGACATAGGTGGAAGGATGACAATAACGTTAAAAAGTTAACATTACAGGACGACACGGACCTAAATATCGATTTAACAGTTCAATTGTGAACATCAAATTTGCTATATAAAGTTCTTCAACCTCTTAAACACATCAAATTGGATCTCAACAGGTTAAAACAAATTTGCGCAAAGAAGAAATACGCCAGATGCCGGAGAGAGCAACGCTCTCGACCCTATTCTGAACAATTAAAAGAAGATCACAAAGGTAAAGTGATGCTGCTTGGCAACATGCCGGTTTTATGCAATGCAAAGTGCAGCAAGGTGTAGCAAAATCTGTTTCCCAGCGGGATGATAGGACAAGTAAATAATAACACCAGTAAATTCAAACATAATCTCCACGTCTTGGCGTAGGAAAAAACTTCAAAACCACTGCAAACAGAAAAAAAATGAGAGATATGAATTGGAAGTTCTGAATACGTTGGAACAGGATTTTGTTGAGCAAAGAGTATTGAAAAGTTTTGAGATGGCGATTTTTTCAATTTCGCCAAAAATACCTGGTGCACAATAAAATATTGATGTTTGCGAAATTCTATTTCACTATTTTACGATTAAAAAGCGCATAACCATAAAATTTTTGTGTCAGATAAAGTAAGATTAGATACCTAATATCCATTTTTTCAAAATTAATATAAAATAATTTAAACTTAAATAGAGCTGGAAGAAGAAAAAGTGACAACAAGTCATTTGAAAAAGAGATTTTTGGTAAAGCATATCCCTCTCCACAAAGCGCTAAGTTTTTATAAAGCACTGGGGACGAAGTTGATATTTGTCACTTCACGTGTTTACTTCAAGTGTTCGGATATCTCCCGAAGAATTCGGGGAAATGCAGCAAAAAAAGTGCAGGAAAGCCAGACAACAGAAATGGATTTAGGAAAAGCACTATCTGAACTTCCTTTACCTAAACTTTTCGTGTTTGACCTAGATTATACTCTTTGGCCTTTTTGGTGTGATACTCATGTTGTTCCACCGTTCCATAGAAATAAGAAAGGAACTGTAACTGATAAATGTAAATTCCCAATTGTGTTATACAAAGAAGTATTGGATATATTACAGGCTTTAAAGGAAGCAGGATGCTTATTAGCAGCTGCATCAAGAACACATACACCAGATATTGCAGAAGAACTACTACACTTGCTTGATATAGGAAAGTATTTTGACTTTAAAGAAATTTATCCTGGTTCGAAAGTAAAGCATTTTAAAAAGTTTCAGGAAAGCAGTGGAATACAGTATGACGAGATGATATTTTATGACGATGAGCAAAGAAATATTGTTGAAATTGGTAAACTTGGTGTAACAACACAGTATGTCAACAACGGTCTTACTATAAAAGATGTAATAAATGGTATAAATTCATATCGTACAAACTTGCAGCTTTTGTTTAGTAAAAAATTAGATAAAAAATGATTTTTTAACTGTCCAGCAAACATTTTGTTTTTGGTTAAAAGGGTAAATAATCAGGTTGATTTGTAATAAACTCACAGACAGTGCTGACTTTTCCTAGAGAAATTGATACCATAAATACTTTAATAGGCATTTTTTTAATTCTTGAGACAGACATTAATAAGGACTGGGCATTTATTAGGAAACTAAAATATTTTAATATTCATTTTAAATTCAACACAAATAAATTATACCTTAAGGGAAGAAAAGTTTGTGCAAGAAGAGATATGGAATTAAAGATTGCAAATATAGTCGAAAAAATCATAAATTGCGGAACTAAAGATTGCAATTTCTGATATTGTGTCAAGAGATTGTGGAATTTAAAATTGCGAATTGAAACAATGACCCATGAATTTTTCCATGAAATCGCTTGTTTATTTTTTTTTTTTATCTTTGCCTTTTTTTCTTTGAAAATTTCTTTTGATACAAATAATGGAGGGGTTTCCCCTGAAAACCTTCATATAGCAAAACAATGACAGAAATACCTCGTCTTTTTCTTGGAAATTGACAAAATTAGATTGCCAATTTATTTTTTCTTCTTGGAATTGCAGAAGAAAAGATTGATTTGAATTGAATGAAAGGAATGAATTTGTACATTTTACAACTGTGCTAAATTTTCATCGCTGAGGCATAAAGTAGTTTGGGATATATATGACCGAAAAAAGCCCAAGTATAATTGTGTTAAGAAATCCTGATGTTCTTCCCTGGAGATCTGCCAATAAATGATTGGTGGTCACCCTATTATCCCAAATTATCCTAAATATAACTTATGTGATTGTTTTTCCTTTTCTTGTGAATGTCACCTTTCATTTATTTTTGCTTGTAACTTCATTTTATAATAACCTTCTGGTTGTTTACAAGCAACTGTCAAGGCTATCGATAAGAAAAAAACACCAGAGCAATAAACAGCTCGCCCAAGGTTACAATAATTTACACTGGGCGAGCAATCTGAATAAATAGAATAAGTTTATAAATGCATATTTTATTACAAAATCTTTTTATCTATTTTATTTTGTCTTTTTTATATATTTTGGTTATTTTTTACTGCAAATAATAAGAAAGATAACATTGATTTCTATGTGAGATGAATTGATATTGCTCAGCCCGACAAAATTTTTGTGGAACTGGGAGAGCAATTAATGGCTCATCTAGTTTCTCATTTCTCAGAATTGGGCGAGCCTTTGCGTAAGCAAGAGCGATTGCTCTCCCCTTTTTGATAGGCCTGAACTGTATATAATTTTATAACACACACACTATAAGAAGTATTTGATACAAGCAACAAATTATTTGGTATAAGATTTTAAAGCAATATATATACATTAGCCTTTTTTTCCTAAATGTTTATATTTATATTTATAGAACAGTTGCTTTTTTCTTTCATTTTACTTTTAATTGAACCAACAATTGTACACTGGATCAAATGATCTGGCTATTACCATATCTGTAAAAAATTGACATCAAATCAAACACATTTGATAAACAAAGGTATTTTTTGGAAGATATATTTTACATCTCCTGTATTTCCATTTGAAGTTATAAAATAATAAACAACTTCTCAAGACATTAGTTATAAATTATGTAGTCTGATGTTTGTTTCTTTTCATCAAAGTAATGATTTTTTTCCTTATGAGGACCAATGGCAAATCGAAAATAAAAACATTTATATTAGTGAAGCTGTCTATAGTGTAAAAACATTTAAAAGATTACACAGATTCTGTCCTAATTTTGTCCCTGTGTGAGATATTTAAATTTCCTTGATGCTTATTCGAATATCGTACAAAAGTTAACATTTTTTTATCAGGGTGAATAAAATTAATTTACTTCTTGTCAATTTTGATAAAGGAGGGAGTATTTATTTTCATGATCCTGTGGTGAGAATTTGTTTATTTTTAGGTCAATTATATTATCATTATATATCATAGCATTACATAAAAAATGATGGAGTTTAATTTCGAGGATGATCTGTTTGAAGAGAAAAAAAGCAATGTGCATGTGGAAAGTGAGAAGATTTTTTATAGACCCAAGCAATGTACTGATGAGGTATACTGTGGTTGTATAGAACAGTTTTTTCATGTAATATGTTATTACTAGTCGATAAGCACATGGAAAAATCCACTTCGGCAGGTCTGTCTTTGAATTTTGATGACTTCAGCAATGAACTGTCGGCACACAGAAAATTTTTTAAGATATTTGTTTTCGTGTTGCCTTTTGTGTAGAGCTTGAAATGCTGATAGAAAAATGCATGGGATGGTGTACTTTTGACAACCGGATACAGAGATATTGGGGTTAAATGGTTTTTTGTTGACTTTATTAACCTGTTGGTTCCGAAATGGGTGGGTTGATCAAGCTTTAGGAAATTGGTTCTAATTTGGTTCCAGGTAGTCCCTTCTTACCCACGCAAGAGAAAATGTCAGTTATTTTCACCCGTTTCCAATTTATTTGGCCTTAAACTTTAAAGACACAGACAGTCTTTGTATTATTATTAGATGAAGAAATGATTTATCGGCTTTATTTATAGTAAAAAAAAGAAACTGGTTAAACAAATGGTATGTTATTATATGTATAAATCATTTTAGTGGTTTTTGTCAGCAGACACTGTGGAACTATTGAGTCCAGAGGATATCCAAAAGATAACTTTTGCAGCAAACCTGTTATATTACAAAGGTGATTACGAAGCAGCGTTGAGAAAATATGAGGAGAGAGTCAAATTTTTATCAAATCTGAGGAATGCGCCAATGCTTCGTGAAATAAATGAATCCATCATTCGCTGTTACTTAAAGCTTAAACAATATGACTTAGCTGAGAGCAGATTACAAATGCTGGTATCTATGATTATGGCAGTTTATTGTTTTAGATAAAATAAATGCACAAACACTTCTGAAAGTTTTATCTATTTTTTATCTAACAAGAATTTTTGTTGGAATATACAGTAGTTTATTTACTAGGTTAAGAGTTATTTTTCCAGGCCACAAAATTTGTGGGTATCGATCTGTTTCTTCTTTTTGATGAACACTGAATAAGTAAGAAGAAATATAAAGAGCAGATCCTTTTTGAATTAGTAAAAAAGTATGACAGAGAAACTTGGCCATTGTTTACTATGGCAACAAAATAAAAATTACAACTGTATATGCCAAGTCATCCATTTTTTTTCAAAAATATTACCCACCCCTGAAGATTTTAATGATTTTTAGGATGTAAGTACTAATTGTAACAAACAAGGACATTTCGATTCTTTCTAAAAAATGGAGATATTCGTATCAATAGTATGAATTAGAGATAAAATTTACAGATGACAATGGTTTCGTTTGAGCAATTCCTTACATCAGTTGGTGTATTATTTTGTTTTGTTTTTTAAATTTTCAGTTGCGTGGATATAACAACCCTGCAGATTCATCAATGTATAAACTGGCTTATGACATATACATTGTAAGTGGAAAACCTCGTGGTGAGTGAACTTTGCCATATATATGTAAATGATCTTTGAACCCTGTTTACACTGTAAAAAAATATTTGTATAATAAAAATGCTTAGTAAATAAATAATTTCCTTTACAGAGGCTGCTGTACAACTTGTCAAAGCTATTGACACCAACCCTTACTATCCTGCATATTGGTTGGCATTATTTGATGCGTTAAAAATACTACATGCCAATCAAGAGAGTTTTGGTTTTGACGATGTCAAGTGTTCTTTAAACTCAAACCTTCTCTGCCATATCTTGGTTCAAGCAAAGTAAGATTTTTCACACAGACACATTTGTTACATCACTCTTCACACTAAGTGATGCTCATTATTATTATTATTATGGTTATATACTTTTTCCAGTAATGGATATTAATAAAAATAACAGATATAAATACATTTATCAGCCTATTAAACTTTTATTTATATGTTGAAAATATAATGACAGTCACATATAAGGACAAGTTTAGGCTTGCGAATAAAATTTCCTTTTCCTCTTTCTGAAAACGTCCGCACTTTTTTCCGCTTATTAGCACCTTCGTAATATTTTAGGTAAAAGTTTTAATCCCTTTGCACACTTCGATTTCTTGAAGTGCAGGGTGCAAATATTCCATGAAATGTTCCATCCATGCTTTGCAGTGAAGAAATTTTGTTTTGATATAAAGTAAATGTGGAATGTGAAGTTTTAACATTGTTAATTCTCACTGACTCTTATTTTCTGTTTCTAGGATTCTGCTTACTGACTCTCTAAAGGGTCGCAAAAGTTGTGATGCTAATATAAAAAACAAGACAATGTTAAACGAGGCAACTACTTATTCAATTTGTATTTATTTTATTCTGTTTACAAAGATGTTATGGTTGTTGTTTTTTATGTTATGCGCTTGCTTTAGATTGAAAGAAATCTAGACAAGTTTACATCAGTCTCTCAAGAGCAGAAATTACTATTTGAAAAGGTATTATTCCACAGGACATGTTCCTTTTTAAAAAAATTTGTTCCCTATCGATCGTCAAAGCTATTAAAATCTGTTTTGATGGTATCGACGATGTGACATTGCTTGCGGTATTTAATTATAAGAGTTACCTTAAGGAAGGACAGTTTTGTGGTAAAAAAATAATTTTAATAAATTCTGATTTTAGGCCCCATTCACAAAATAATTTCCTCGAAAAGTTCTGAAATTTTTGTATCAAAAAACTATAAAATCGCAAATTATTTCAAATTCTTAAAAAAGTTGCTGTTTCAAAAATGTATTTACCTGATAGGAGATCAAGAAATATCATTAAGGCTATACATAAAACTATTTCTTGACCCCTTGAAAACAATTCAAAATCAAATTATTAATAAAAAAAAGCATTCCAATCAAAAACATTTCCGTATTTTATTCACAAGAGCTTCCAATTCCAAAAATATGATCCATAAATTTTTTTTATTTAGGTCTCTAAATCAAATTTCGCACAAATTATTTAGCTTAAGACATCCAATACCTTATAACTGTACTTTCTTGTTATAGACGTGTCGGAATGGTCATGTCAACGGAACCGATCTAAATCACGATAACAATGAGAGGAAGAGCATCAGTTTTTTTAAAAGATGGTTTTATATAATGGACGAATACACGAACAATTAGCGGCTGTATTTCTCTACTTTTCATTTTGTTTTCAATTTATACTCATTTCTAGAAGTAACTAGAAAATAAAATGGATGATACGAATTACTTCGGTGGAAATACGTTGGATAGGTCGAGTGAATTAAGAACGAACTTAACAATGCTAGCAAATATGATATCCAGTGAGAATGCTAAGTTCTTGGTTTTTAAACGTTGTAATCCAATGGTTGAAAACATTGGTGGGGACTTGAAGTTATGTGTGTTTAACTATCAAGACGTGTATGCCCTATTACTGGATCTTGTGGATGGTGATATAGACACTTTGAAATCACGTTGGCCAGATAATTTAGTGTTTCTTGGAAAAGAACGAAATGATGCGAAAGCCTTTTGGTTTGCGTTTAATACAGAAAATGAAAGCGAGTCTATTATGACGTCATCACGCATGTTCGCTCACCAACGGTATGATCTGTTCCGTGTGCACATGGAACACGCTTCAGTTGTCAGTCAGGCGAAATCTCTTTTTCATTGGTTAGATCGTTATCGCTTTTGTGCAACATGTGGAAAGAAAATGATCACCGAAGAAGCAGGGTATAAACGTACCTGCCTCGATAATGCGTGTAGAAGTAATCGAGGTAAAGATCCTGTAATGTTTCTATTTTTAGTTTAGGAATCGAGTCTGTTCAGAATCATGTAATGGTAAACAGGTATTGGTAGTAATCATCAATGTTAAAAACATTTCATTCAAAGTTATTTTTGTCGTGCTATTGTATAATTTTGAAATATTTTTGGGGTGTTTATTTTCGCGAAGGATGCAAAGAGCGGTTTTGGTTACTGGTGTATGCTTCGTACGAAGTCCGCATATTTGTGTAGCCAACTTTACTTGCTAAGAGTTGCTAGCAACCCAGTGAAATAAGGAAATCGAAAAAAAGACCTGTTGAGAAATAATCAGCATTTTTGATTGAATTTCTAAAAATAAATTTAGTCAATCATATTGTGGTTATTATTTTATTTTCAATGTGTCGATCGTTTTCCTAACTTAAGCTACTGGGTTTCGGGTTGTTTTTTTATAGCACAAAAATTTTGGATTTTAAGCTGAAATTTTCAAATAAAATTATGAAAAATAGAAAAAAGATAGAAGATAGAAGAAAGATATTTTTTTTAAAAATGTCAGTAGTAAACGGTATTATCATTTTGTGAGCTAACTTTCTGCCAGCCGAAATTTTTAGAGTTTATAATTTTAGCAGCACCGATGTTCCTTCAGCCAACCTGAGCCTAGTGAACAACACTTTTCAACAAGTTCCTTTAACGTATTACATTTAGGCGTACACAACACGTGTTATCCGCGCACAGATCCTACCGCTATCATGTGTGTCGTGTCTTCAGATGGCGAGAGATTTTTGCTGGGAAGGAAGAAAGTTTTCCCTCCCAAAATGTATTCATGTCTTGCTGGCTTCATTGAACCTGGTGAGACAGCGGAGGATGCTGTGGTCCGTGAAACGAAGGAGGAGAGTGGTAAGTATGTTGCGCCTATTTTTTTTACCATAATGTGTTGTGTGTTTAATAACGCTGGTTTGTTTAGTAGTTTTGTGTTAACCCCACCCTCTTTTACTATGACTCGTGCTAAAGCTGTAAACTCGTGCTAAATGCTGTAAACATCTGAAAATTTTGATATATAAAATTAATAAAAAAGTATATATTATATTTTCACTATAAAAATCGATGAAAATATTTTTGGGTATGCAAACCTCAGTAATTTTCATAAAGAATTGAAAAATTTGATGTATGATGTTTGATGCAAATATTTCATGATTAGTTCGCGTTCGTTTTGATAACTTTGCCTATAGTGATCCGACTGTGAAGAAAATGTTACTCAAAATTTAGCTTGGTTAAAATAGCATCAGACGGATTTATTTTTTTCGTGTAGGTATTGATGTGACAGATGTTACGTATGTTTCATCTCAACCCTGGCCATTCCCTTCCTCGTTGATGATAGGTTTCAAGGCCGTTGCAACTTCTGAGGATATCACCATGTGTGAAGAAGAGATGGAGGACGTAAAGTGGTTTCCGACGACCGAAGTAACTCTGGCTTTACAAAACGAATCAAAGGTTTTAACAATTCCACCAAGGCAGGCGATCGCTCATCAACTAATAAAGACGTGTGTCTTAAAAAGTAAAACTGTGAGAAACAGCTCTCTGTAGTGTGATATAAAACTTTCAAATGTGAGAGCTATTGGCGTTTGTAATTTACATTAATTTTTTTAGAATAATAGTCCATCATACCAAAATTTTTGGTATTGTGTCATTGACATTGCACCTCCTTGACGGCGCATGCGTTGCGGATACATCTATCTCGTTGTACTCAGGGTTTGTTGCGTAATGTTAAAGCCGCTAGTGCTTACTTGGCGGTTAGCCTCCGAGGTTGCATCTCTCGCGGTTTAACCTCTAGTTCTCTCATGGAGGAGCTTCTTTTATACCTCCCATGGTTCTCTGGAGTGATAAAACTTTGCCGGTAACATATACTTGAATCCTATTAGGTTTAAGTTTTCGGTGTCTTTCCAGCCGATGACTTAGGTAAAACAAGCTGAAATCAGAATCCTTGCAATGCGGATATTAAGGATTGCGCGTTTAAATACACATAACCGCAATGCATTGCAAGACAGCCCTAAAGGGGGATTTTCACGAAGCGAATTGAACGGCGAATTCGACGGCAAATTGTATCTGAGCATGCGCAGTTTTGTGCAAAATCAAAACAAACAAAACTGCGCATGCTCAGATACAATTCGCCGTCGAATTCGCCGTTCAATTCGCTTCGTGAAAATCCCCCTTAAATATTTGCATTCTCGTTCAAATTTTACGTGGAAACAATTATAGTTAGAGAAATAGATTTTCCTAAGCACGATCTTTTGCGATCCAGTCCTTTCGTTCCCCACTTTTCAGTATTTATTTATTTATTTTTTTAAAAAAAGGTTTAAACAGCTGCTGTGCAATCCCGCAGGACCAAAATGGCTGATATTTTGATACAAATTTTAAGCGAGATTTGTTCTTCAAACATTTTGTTCTGCACTAAATTTTCAAAAATAAATTTTCATTTCTAGTTTAATTTCTAGAACTTTCTACAAACCAACACGTTTTACTTATTCCTCTTGACGTCAAAAAACGAAACCTCGAATATCATAGTAATTTTGCTAACACTTCTCGCGCCGTGGTGATAAGTGTTCATCATTCGATGGTAGCCATGGTAACATAGCAGGTTACTAAATTCTTTAATTATCATGCTCAAAAGAGGAAAAATAGAACAAACTCACATTCGAAATGGTAGACCTCATGGTTCAATAAACGTTCGAATAAATATGGCGAACACAGCTTTTCTTTTTCTTTTACTTACCTTTCTTCACAAATCATGGCAGGTATATTGATTTCTGTTTTCTTATTGTTCAAATCTTGTTTCCCTTACCCTTTTGTTTTACCTTATTTTTTATGGAGTTAGCTCCTTTTGATTTCACGGCTTTTTCCCACTACTTGTAGATGGCCGAAATTATCGAGATTCCATTTTCAAGACTTCAAGATATGGGTTTCGTTGTGGAGCCACACAGGGATAATAAAGTTACTTCCAAGCGTATGGTAAGTAAAAAGACAAAAACGTTGTCTATGCTGACACTACGACTGACATAAAAGATTTTTACGCCCTGTATACGCCTTACGCCATATATTTCGTCAAAAAATGAAAAAAGTTATTTGTCAAAAATTCTTCGCAGAAGCACCTAAACGATGCAAATTGCGATCGGTAAAGATTTTTTTTTTAATTTCAGGATATCAATTCTAATTCAAATATAGAGGTACCTATTGAGATTGCTAAACAGCTTGGTTTACTAAAACCTGGCGGTTGTCCACCTTGTCCTAACCCACCATGTGGAAGCGCTCCGCCCGGCTGTGATGTTAAAGCGAAGTCTATTTCCGAGGTGCAGATTAACGGTCATGGTGATTATAGTGCTCCGGTTGGACCAGTGTTCAGTGTCGGTGACGCACCGCCACCCGGTATAGTGCATCCGGTAGGTCTTTTAAAAGTGGTGTAGCTGCATTATTTTGCCTGCATGATTACAAAATCCTACGATTCTACTAAAGGTTATCTCGAAATTCAGAACCCAAGGATTGTGTAAAAAGGTCTTTCTTTGTTGAATGAGATCAAACGTTTAAGGGCTGTCACCTTGCGAATTGATTGTAGGATTAGGCGTAGTCCTCAGTTGACCACTTAGCTAGAACACTCAACTTTCTCTTCTAGGAATTATTAACGTTAAATTTAAAAGGTAAAGATGGCAAAATCGGTAAACCGGGTCCTAAGGGACCACCTGGTGATCCTGGACCACCCGGACCGCAAGGACCAATGGTAAGTTATGCGGTTTCGTATTTTTACACGCAGATTTTTACATTTCTTGAAGACCAAAGAAACGAATGTTAGATTGACCTTAAAGTTTGCGTTGGTATAACGTCCACCTTTTTGCACCATTTCCCTGAATGCCAAGGTCACAACTGCGTTATGATCCACTTAGCCTCAAAAAGAGACAAATGAAACGTAAAAATTGAAAAACGGATTAAAATCAAGACAATCTAATCTTAATTGAGATTTTGGACTTCTTTCATTGTGTGCTCCATAAGGAACATTTTAAAAAAGAAGTTGAATGCGCTGTGGAATTTGTTACAATTTGTGTTTTTAGCATTACAATTTGTTTTTTAGCATTATTTGTTGTAGCTTTTATTTTTGCTTTCTCTAAGGCAGCGCTTACATGAATAATGTTATACCGGCATTAGTTGGTGCCGGTATGAAACTCGTACCTGCCTTTGGTGAAGTTTCCTTTCGTGTTTACATGATTTGACATGACGAAATGAAACTTATACCGGTACAAATCTCATACCGGTACGAGAGTACCGGCATGAAGTTTTCATGTAAACACGATTTACCAGAAATAAAACTTTTGCGCATGTGTACAGTATAAAAAGCTGTTGCGCATGTGTAGAAAGTTATGACGCATGTGCAATTCCCATAAACCAAATATAAAAAACTCCATGGAAACACAACAAACTTCATTGCGGTATGAAATCTCATGCCTGTATGAGTTCATCTCGCGTCTCATGTAAACGCTGCCTAAGATGACCTTGAATTTTCTGCTTATCGTTTTACTAATATTGAGTTATGTCTTCCAGGGACCAAAAGGTGAGCAAGGAGATGAATGCATTGCTTCAAAAATGCCGAAAGATGTGAGTTCACTCTTTCGTAAATAACTCGTGTGAGAAACGTCTTACCTTTATCTTTAATTACTTTTTATTATTTTCTGCAGAAGCAATGCTCTCCTGACATTGTCAACAATCTGCTGCAGCGACTTGATAAAATAGAACACAATTGCGCATGGGTAAGTTTTTTTTCACGTGTAACATCTTACTTAAATCCTACGAAAAGAGGATATCTGATTTTGACAAAAAATATGTTGTTTTTTCAGAATACTACTTTGCTGGCTTCTATCACTCTTAATGTTGTCAACACACTGGCAAATCAAAAACATCCAAAACCAAAAGCAACAGTAGTTAAAGATCAAAGACCTCCTCTTCCAGAAAAGAAGGAAGATAAACCTGCTTCACCTGCCCCTCCACCATCGCCTCCTTCCGCGCCACCACCACCACCACCTCCACCGACATCGGCGGCTCCACCTCCTCCCGCTCCTCCTGCTCCACCACCACCACCGCCTCCACCAGGATCACCTCCAGCACCGTCTGGCGGTGGCGGCGGTGGAGATAGTGATCTTAAAGGAAGTAAGTGGTGTTGTTCTCAAAGCTTTTTTAAAAATAGAAAAAACAAATCAAGAATCTAAATGTTTATGCAGCTACATACGGAAGTATATCGCTTAAAAAACGTTTAGTTTTATTGAAATCACAATTTCAATCCGTTGCAACTTTTTTCTCTTTAGACGCCAACGTGCAGTCCGATGTGAAGATCAATCTAAATGGAGCAGAAAAAGACAAAGCTAATGCAGCCTGTCGAAGATCCGGCGTATGTGGTCCGGAACTTAACAAACCGCTATCTACTGAACCTGTTGCTGCAGCTCCTGCAGCTCCTGCACCTGCTGCTTCTGTAGCAGATACCACACAACATGAAACTTCCTCTGCAGCAAGTGCGTTACAAGCTTTGCAGCAGTTGGTCAGCCAAGACAAAACACAAAATGGCGTCACTAAAGACACGGCCACCGTGATGATTAACGGCGTGCCTGTAAAAATTCCGTTAGGAAAGTAAATTGTTTAGGGTGTATTAACAAAATTAGCAACGTAGTACTTAGCCTTCTCACAAGTATAGGAAAGACCTTTTTCAATGCGTTCGTGATGGTGATAATTTTTGGTGTAAAATGGTGATAATTTTTAACCTGTTTGCGCGTTCGATGGACGATGCTTATATTTCTTCTTTGTTTTTCATGCTATTTTGTTTCCTATCCTAATGAATCCCCACTCCTTATAAACCTTGTTCCCAGGGGGTTCTTGCTTTTTTCACATTCAGATCTGGCACCAAGTAAGTGATAGCTGCTCTGACCTTAAGCAACAAACCCTTGAGACGAGGATGACTTCTTATAAAAAAACATATTACCTGTATTTTTGTAAACTTTTTTTCAATGAAAAAATATGTACATACAACAATGCTTGATTGTCAAATCTTTCACGGGTGTGAATATGCAGTCTTTGTGGTTATTATGACGGTTGCTACGCCTTCTTAAACCTCCTGAAGTTTAATTATTTAAACCCTTTTTTTACATTTGCTAGTTGACGATCAAAGAATGCACGTTATGCAAAACATGTCAAGTTTCGAATGGCATCCATTATATTTTACTAAAAACAGCCATAGTTTTTTAGTGAGTAACTCAAAAACTTAAATCTTCCTAATTTTGAGGAAAACATAAAAAACTGTTGACCCTGATTACGCGTTGTACCTACGCTGGTATTAATTTGCACAAGCAGGGACCACTCGTTGTTTAAAAGCGAGTTCCAGGAATCTTTCTTTTGGTTTGACAAAAAAAAGAAAAATGTCCATGAAAAAACAAACTGTAAACAGTTTCCATAATCTGACTAAAAAAAACGAAAGAAAACAATCCAGATAAATTTATTTCCAGAACTTCTGCATTTTTGCAATTTTCTGGGAAATTTTTTCAGGAGTAGCTATATTCCATGAGTTTTTTTCTGAGTGTTTAGAGTAATGGCCACCTTGGCAAGATATTTTTTGACCAATCTCCCTGGTACGTCTTTTTGGCTTACCTTGAAGCCAAAACTTCCAACAGGGCATAAATTTAAAAGGGTAATATCAATTTCGTCAGATCGTTTCTCTACCCAGTGTTAAGGTGAATATTCAGGTTTTCGTTTTGAATTTATCAGAAGGTGACGGAAAATTCACATTCACAATAAGACGTAAGTTATATTTCTAAACTGCATTCTTTTTCGATACATTACTGTTCGTTAGTTGGGTTTTTCTCATAAAGATACCGCTACCGGGCAAATTTGCCGTTTGCATTCACATTTTGTCGCATGTTATTCTTTCAGTAATTCGTTAAGATTTTTTTAAGGGCAAAAACTGGGTCCGGGACGGAGCGGATTGCATCGGAAAATTATGATTTCTTTAATCAGATTGGTTGATAAATTTTTTGTATACGGAGCAAATAGTATTATTGTCAAGAGGAGACGCACCCCATGTTAAAGTGTTTATCGATAGGAAAAAGGATCGGTTGATAGAGTAAGCTATAACCACTATAAATATGTTTATTTAACTATCCGCAATGGCTGGGTTATAAAAGCAATCCTTTGATTATTACACAACTAAACATTTTTACATTTAAATTTCTTCACTACAATTATTCAAGATGCGAATTACAGTGTTGTGGATATTACATCACTGGTCAAAAATTATCAAAATATTATACAAGTTTTTTCCAATTAAATAATAAAAAATAATAAATGAAAAAATTGCAACTAATTAATTTAACGAAAAGAGGATATCTGATTTTAACCAAAAATATGTTGTTTTTTCAGAACACTACTTTAAAATAATGAAAAATAATAAACCAAAAAAATTCCCGTGAGGACTCAAAAGGATTATATTATTTATTTAGTTATTATCTTGAGGGTAAAAAATAAATAAAAAAACAGCAACTAATTAATTTCGTAATATATTGCATTTCCTAAAGTATATCTGATAGTGAAGTATTAAAAAATTGAGGGAAAAAAATATTGTACAAACCATTTATAATCTTTTATTTTCTTTTTTCGTTTCGTTTCGGGACGATTCTTTATGTTCGTCATCTGAGAAAAATAACAAAGGAAACATTCCCACAATACAACCAATTACAATCCCAACTGCTCGACCCTGAAAAAAGAAAAAGGGAAAGTAATTACAGCAAATACACAAAAATTAGAGCAATAATTAGCGATCGATAATGTGAAGCATATATTCCCCAATTTTTCGAGTTCTTTAGGAAATACTACAAAAATTCGAGTTTAAGATGAAGCTCACGCAAAGACTCGTCCAATTCTGAGAAATGAGAAACTAGCTGAGCCATTAATTGCTCCCCCAATTCCACAAAAAGTTTGTCTAGCTGAGCAGTATCAATTCATCTCACATAGAACTTAATGTTATCTTTCTTATTATTTGCAGTAAAACATAACCAAACTAAAAAAAAGATGAGATCAAATAGATAAAAAATATTTTGTATTAAAATATGTGTTTATAAACTTATTCTATTTATTCAGGTTGCTCGCCAAGTCTAAATTATTGTAACCTTGGGCGAGCGATTTATTTCTCGGGTGTTATTTTCTTATTGATAGGCTTAAAGATGGGCCGGGGTGTAAACACAAAATTAAAAACCCGCGTATATTTCATTTTTATACACATTTGATAATTCTTCACACAGAAGAGAAATATCTTATCATACTATCAACATGAAATCGGTGTGGGATGTCGGGAAGAAAATCTCAACTAAATGAAAAGACACTTTTATTTGAAGTAAAGAAACTCAGTACTCAAAAATATGTTTCAGAAATAATACCCGTATACGTCTGTCACGCAAAATGGTACCGCAAGTAGCAAGAGGGGCCCGTCCTTTTGATACCGCATTGCGTGCCCCATAATTCCACGGACCACCGACTAGTATGTTCGCGAGATGCGAAATATTTCAAATAATCCTAGATTAAATGTTATTTTAATTTTCTAACCCAAATGACAAGAGTGTGAAAACTTCTTACAGTATGGCATGCAACACGAGTTGCCCTCATCGTTAGTTGCTTTGCAGTTAACCGTGGTCCATCAAACCCCATCCGAGCAACAAGTGCTTCCACATAACCCGCCAATCCGATTCCAGCAACATCGGATATCATGTTACCAAATGCAGCAGCTGAAACAAAAACAAAAAAATTATTTGTAATAACACTAAAAAATGTTGTTGTTTATAAAGTTCATATAAAACATGTCACTTTACCAGCCATAGTCGAAATCCCTAGCATGGCACCCACTTTAATATCGATATATTCGCCCTATAATAAAAAAAAACAAAGTATGACACAATAAATAAGACACAAAACAACATTTTACAAAATATTGTGAAAAACATACCGCTACAATCATAATGGCGTTGTCAAGGAAACCAAATCCAATGAAAGGCAGGGAATTACTAACCGCCACTAGAATTAAAAACATTAAGAGTAAAAAAGCAGTGATGATAACAAGCAAAGTTTGTGATATAAAACCAGTGACGGCGATCACGTACACAAAACAAGCGATTGAAAAGATGGCGCTTCTTCCGAAATTTTTTCCAAATATATTTCTTGTTTCAAATCTTCTAAAGCTCTACTCAGACGATTCAATTCTTCTTCGTCCATGTCTCTAATGAGCTGGTCTGCAGCAAGTCGTGACGTTATTTTTACCGGTCGAATATTAACGCCTTGATCACACGCTGAAGTAGAAATCCAGCGTTCTTTATACGCCAGGGATGGGCAATGTAATCTGTAATAGTTTTGTCTAGTGTAACGTAAGCCATTTAGTTTGTAACAAGTTTGCTCGGGAGTGTGGCGTGACGTATGCATACATTTCATGCAATTATTTAAAAGTTTGTTTCCACGTTGAGCTCTCCACGATTGCTGGAGGCAATTTGTCATTCTGGAAAACATTTTTTTGTATTTTTTTAATCATGTTTCATAATATTCGACATAATAAAGTTATTTCTTTGTGTTCAGTACCTAAAAGAGAGAAAAATATCATATTATAACCGAGCAAGTAAAAATCGACATAATTTTAATTTCAAACACGTGTAAATATAACCTTAAGGTGTAAAGTAACAAAAATCTCGATCTAACATAGTGCCTAAAAATGTGAAATTAAAATCTCCTTATAGTAAGTTTTAAACACAAAAACCCGATGAAGTATTTGACGATAACAAGCCATTTATATGACTGCACCATGTATTCGAGTTTATATCTGTAATCATGTTTAAATACTGTAGCAATGTGTTAAAAGAAAATTAGACATTACGAATGTGTGAAGAATTATAAATTTAACCCTATTCAGGCCGGGCAAACGATTTCATGTGTGCTTGATAAGCGCATAGTACGACTTTGGAATTTTTAAAAAGGATATTTGAAGAAAAAAAAAATTTCTGACCACCAAGCAATGGACGTCATACCAAAAATATTTGGACTATGCTGGAGATGACTAGGATGGAGGGTCACCAAATTTTAACCCGGTACCGTTTAAACGGTATGTTTAAACGGTAATATTACAAAAAGTTTGGGAAGGGGGCTTTTAGCCAGCTCCCTACCCCGGCCCAAATAGGGTTAAATAGCTACGTCAGGAGTAAATAAAATGAGGTAATTAAATAAACACATTAAAAGGTTCTAGGGCTGATAAAGATGAAATATGAACAAAATTTTATATTTGTCTAACTACGATACATAAAATATAGCAAACACGAATTACTAATAAAAATAGTGCAAGTTAAATGTTAAAATTTGTGTTATAAGTGTTGGTTATAAATATCAAAAATATAGTTTTGAATATTTTTATAATAAAGAGAAGAGGGCCTCGTTTCAAATTTCAAGTGTATAACGAGGCAAAATCAAATTCAAGCTTTGTGAAAAGTTTCTTTCAGCTGCAAATGAAATCGTTATTTAGCTACAGGCGCCAAATTTTTAGTTATCTGTTAGTAATCAAAAGTTTAAAACTCTTTCTGATGGAAATAGCAGTTAGTTTTTAATTTATGAAATGAAACAATATCATATTAATAGCATTTTATAGATTAAGTAATTTTTTAGATAATGTAATACCATCACATTTTGCAGAATGTCTTAAACTATAGCATGATATAACTTTGAATCAGGACATTTTAGCTGAATCATACTGGGAAAATATTAGCAAAACAAATTGCAATTGATATCGACGCGAAAAAATGGTCAGCGGATTAAATTTTCCACACCAATCACTAGTGACTATTTTTTAAAAACACTTTATTATATACCGCTATTCAATATTCCCGCGTTTTCGCGACCAAGTCGGACATTGACCTAATCTCACACAGAATTTTATATGGTTATCAAGCCTAGCTATTTAAAAAAATATAAATTTCATTATTATTAAACAAAATTTAATAAAAAGGATAAAAAGGATATATAAGTTTAATGGTATAAATATTACTCAAAAAAAAAGATTATAAAAAAAAGAAATATTTAGTTGAAAATGAAACTGTTTTAAACTTCTAAAAAAACATTGGACAAAACTCAACTAAAACTACAATATAAGTGCAAATAAAAATAATTTTCAACCAAACTAAAACACCATAATTCACTTACTGTCTTACTCATTCCCTACTTCAACAATATATCAGGTATTTGCAAAGTGTTGCCTATTTCAAATGGATCTCGCGAGACAATATTACTGCCATACAACTTCATTCCACAAACATCAGATGTGTACTGTCCATTACTAGGATCCCCTCGATCAACCAAATAACAAATAAACGGCATTGGCCCGTCTGGCAATTTAATTTTTTTGTCCAAAGTGCTCACATCCAATCGTTTTCGAATTTTCCCTTTCTCCAAAGGTGGAAAATGTATTCCAATGTTGAATGTAAGCGATTTAAACCGATCCAATAATGAAGTTATGGCACTATCCATAGCGTCACGGAAATCTTTATCAAAATTCCAACCAATGACGAAAAAATCGTAACCAAACGAGGGAGTTATATTGGTAACTATGTGAGCTGTACCAAAACTTTTAACTAGTCCCATCAATTTTGAGATTTTAATCAAATCCAAAAAATAATTCTGACCAGTTGCATTGTTGTATTGCTTTGCGCAGTGACGAAAAAATTCCCATCGACCATAGTGGTATTCCTCAGCAAGCAATAAATGTGCATGACCGTGGCTCTGTGATGCACCGGCTCGACCTTTGCAATTCCAGCTGAACATTGGAAATATTGCTTTCGGATTACTCTCATTCGCACAGTTAAACCACTCTTCGCAAATGCTAAAGATGTCGTTTAACTTTTCCTGTTTCAGAAATAACAATTGTATATTTGAATTTGAGAAAATTAAGGATAGTAAAATTTGAATGTGTTTATTATCGCAAGTAAAAAAAACATCTCAGTAGCATTATTTATCAGTATTATATTCTGCAGTAAACAGCGCAAAGTTTTTCAGCAATTTTTGATTAAAATGTAAGAAAATTTAGGCTAAAATTTTTGGTAATTGTCAAAATAGAAGAAATTGCAAAGTTTCTGTTATGCGTCGTTTAAAACTAATATAGGTTAACAGAAAGCAATAAATAAACCAAAAGATTTCTGTGTATTTTTTTGAAAGTTCCTATAAAGTATTTAAAATTTACCCTGATATTTTTTTTCAGCTCTTTACTATTGCGAATGATGTATTGAGGAAGATTTTGTTCTTTAAATTTAGCTTCAAATTCGGAAAATTCCCGAAAACAAGTACACATATCAAAGGCAGGCCTGGAAATTTGGCGGAAACGATCGTTTCGTTTCCACGACGTTTCCGCCAATCAATGAAGACGGTAACGATAAATCGCTTCCCTTGGACAATATTTCAAAGTATAATAATTTTACTCACAATCTTATTCCTACTTTCGCCCTATTTCTTAAAGAGCAAGAATTTTCAACGATTCGAAAGTTTCGGGTTTCTGTATAGTGTTGACGGGTCTGCCATTATGAATTAGTATACACGAAAATGACAGAGGTACAAAACACTGTGAGTGCATGAGTAGTCCCCGAGTAGTTGTCAGAAAAGGCCAGAATATTTTGAACACAAAGTATATTTCCAAACTTTCACTATGAAGCTCTTTTGTTGCTTTTGAGTGTTTTTAGATAATACAACTACCGTGGATCATTATCCATTGATCTATGCTCAATGTTACCGTCGTTACCGTATCGTTTCCGCAAAGTCTACTTCGCGGAAATGAAAAAACGTTTTGATCGTTTCCCTAGACTCCACAAATTTCCAGGCCCGAAAGGCATATTGCCTAATAATTTCATTGCTATTTATGATGTTGAAAGTGAATTTTTTTCTTAACATTTTACGAATTACTGTGATGTGACAGAAATTCGAAAAACAATTTGGTAAATTTATTCGCAAAACCGTATAGACTGGATTAAGCACCTGGGCGAGTCAGGGGAGAGGGGGCTTATTTGAAGGGGCGCTTAATCAAGTCTTTACAACAAACTCATGCTCCTACCTTGCAATATTTAAGTGGGGAATGATCTTTAAATACTACGAGACTATGAAATCCATCATATTTCGCACAATTCCCTGCGGTTAAACATGTATCTCTTTCAATTCTTCCCCACAAATCTAAAGTTCAAACTGTAAATGAATATTTACACATGACAATAGTTTGGAAAAGGCCACTGCAAAGGAAAGTGTGCATGGCTTTAAAAATGCATTCCTATCTTCAAGTTTAAGAGAAAACTGTTAAACAAAATCACAAACTTTTGCAAAATTTAGATTAGTTTCTTTTTTTGAAAATTCTCAAGATCCTGCGTTTTTTTCATTGTTTTTTTCTGAAAAGTTATTTATTATATAATATTTTTTTCACACGCTATTTTTGCAAGTTTCAGGTTTTTTCAGATAAGGCATGATCATGGATAAAATAAGCACATCCCAACACAAATTGTTCAAATAAGAACAATAATATAAAGAAAATAAAGTTTCATCTACAAGCAGAATTATCTTTTTATATGTGCAACATTGAAATAATGTGCACATAAGCAAAACATTGAACTTATTATCAACATTATTACACTTTTCATCTGTAACAGTTTGTGAAAGGTTGCAACTGTTCTAAAACAACATCATTGGTGAGGTGCAAACATTTTTTAATACAAAATAATGCAAAAATGATCAATTATTTCTTGCAAGTGTATAAAAAAAATGCTCACAAATTCAAAAAATCTGATATATATTGGACGAAAATAGTTTAATTTATTAATATTTTCCTTTACAGATTGCCACAAAAAACAAATGCTTGCATACCGACAGCAGTATAGCTCAATGGCGAGCAGAAATCACATTTTTCTGGTATTTCTTCTAATGTATCAGCAACTTCAGTGTGGGATTTTATCTCCAACTGATTGTTCATTGGCCTAGAAGCTCTCAATGGGTTAAACAGGGTTTGTTCATACGTCCATTTGTTGACAATTCGAACTAAATAAGAAATTTATGTATACAATTATGTTATGTTCCTTTGTTTCTCTTTTTTACAAAAGACAAAAGTTGTGAGTAAAGCAGTGTAGCAACTAGAAGTTTCAAATTGGATATATGAACCTACATATATGAACTTTTACTACTTGGACTCCTGTTTATACACTTTTTTACATAAATTTGTGTTTGATTTTTTTCACATGTTCAGCCTGAAATTTTTATTATATATTATATACTTTGAGCATTATTTTTTTTTTATTCACAATAATAAAAATATTTGTAATCCAAAATTTAAGTACAAGTTTCACACTTTTTCAGGAAAAAAAAGATATCAATACAGCAAAATTCTGCCTTCTCATCGTTCTTCTTTTGTTCCTATTCCTAGCCTCATTGTTTAAAATTGTGCCTATAAAAACAGCTATTAAAAAGCTAAGAACAGGCTCAGAGTATTTCAAAATGAAAAAGAAAAGAAATAAACCAAAATAAAACATCCTATATAAATAACTAAATAATTGCTTAACATATTTTTCAAATCTCAATTAAGAAGACTTTGGTAATTTGGATTGGGAAGTTATTATACTTGTAAAAGAACAACTCTTACCAACAGTTTGTTTTTCAACACGCAAAACTGCTTCTTCAGAAGAGTTGTCATCTATTTTTCCAAACCATTTTTGTACTTTGGAGTTAAATGTTTCGGGCACATAACATTGCCCAATTGATATATGGGCATCGAAAATACCAAGAACCATTTCCCATTCTTCATCCTGAGACGGCATTGACTTTGCCTGTGCTACTGCTTCTGCAAACTCCAACACACTTTTGATTGTTTGACGAGACATTTCTCAACTAAATTACAAAGAAACATGGCAAAGCATTATTAGTTGGATATGTAAATATGAATATTCAAATATCCAGCAATATTTAAATTTATGCGGAAATTAAGAGGCAAAAATAATATTATTTTTTGTATTTTGTATATGTTTTTTTTGTTTTTTTAAAGAAAAACGTTATTTTGTAGAAAATTGTGTAAGACCTATGTTCACACAAAATTTTATTGTAAATGGGCATGCTGATACCAAGTAATATGTTTGCCAACAAAAATTCAAGAGGCTAGAAATAATTGATTTAACTATACATTGTTACAG
The DNA here is from genome assembly GCA_030067915.1 of Hydractinia echinata. Taxonomy (NCBI): domain Eukaryota; kingdom Metazoa; phylum Cnidaria; class Hydrozoa; order Anthoathecata; family Hydractiniidae; genus Hydractinia; species Hydractinia echinata. Next base: position 1,263,412 of record JASGCC010000066.1, read on the forward strand.
TCTTTGATTACAAACATGTCAAACTTGCCATGTGTTTGAGCACTTGCATGAAAAAAAGTTCATTATTTTCAAAATTCTAATTTTATGCTTAAAAATTTCCATTTTATTACGATAAGCCGTTTGTTAGTCATTTTCATCATTTTCTTCACCCAACACAAAATCCTTTTCCTAGTTTGCTAGTTATTCAGTTAATGAAAGACATGATCTTTCGCAAAATCTACTCAACCTAGCTCTTCAAACTCCCCAGCATGAAATTATGCTCAAGTTTCCCTCATTTCTGCACGCAAGGCCTATTTCGCCAGGGATCAGTTTACTAATTAGTTTCTGTAGCTCACCAAGAGAAAATCAAATTTTGTTAGTAACATACATTCCCAGAAGTTAATAGACTCATTTGAATAGAAAAAGAAGTCCCCAGTATCAGTGAATTGAAAGATAAAAATTCAAGTTAGATTTTCTCACCCTCTCATGCTAAGATAATTTCGGATATTCCCAAGTCTTGTCTTTGCTCAAAGCTAACTCATCAGAGTCATGGAGAAGCATGTGGTAATAATAATAATAATAATAATAATAATAATAATAATAATAATAAATATTTAAAGTGGCTAGCCCAGAAAATCACAAAAACCTATAGTTAGTGGATTGTTTCCACTGGGGGCCACTAAATTTGGTTTTTTATTCTTAGCAATGAAAGCCAAAATGGCAGGCTTTTAGCTCGAACGAAGGTTTCTTTCTTTGTAGTGAAAATAGGTCAGTGGCAAAAATAGGTCACTATATATACAGTACAGTCCGAATGTAACGCGCAACTCGCATAAATAATTACTTTCATAATAGACTATTGTCTTTCAGAGAAAATAATCACACCGCAAGAAATTGAAAAGATCAGGGAAACTTATTGTAGAAAAAACAATAATCTGCGTGTGACAATGTTGAGAATACTTTCAGCGCGAAGTCTATAGAATTTGTAAACAAAGGCATTTAAAAATATAAAAATAAACTTTACTGTAATATCTTAATTTTATCTTGAAAAAGATTTAATTATCTTATATTTTCTATTTATGTCACACTGTAACTTGCGCAAGTAATCGTGACGCTGATCTGAAAAGACTCAAGAAAAAAACAAGATGCGCGTTATTGTCGTAACTCCCTCCATCTTTATGATTATTATAATATATCATATATTATATATATAATGGTGAAATACGTTTGCTAGCTAAAATGTAATGCAGCTGAACTATCGCTTAAATAGTCCGCTTTATAGGAAAAATAATAAAAAAATACTTCGCAGAATATATTTGTCGTAACACCTTCCTCCGTAATGATTATTATAATACATCATATATTATAATAGCTAATGGTGAAATACATTTGCTAGCTAAAATGTAATACTGCTGACTATCGCTTAAATAGTCCGCTTTATAGGGAAAAAAATATAAAAAATACATTGCAGAATATGTTTGTCGTAACACCCTCCTCCGTTATGATTTAAGATAATTTTTGCCCATATTATATTTCTTAAAAAAAATTGCACATCAGGGACATAGATTTTTTTATAAGACTGCACATAAAAGCAATAATAAAATTTTTAATAAAATAATTTTTTAGTTTTTTTTTAAAGTGAAAGGAGAATAACTTGCTGTATAAATTTCGAAACAAAACAATCTTAACCTGCCAACCTTAACCTGCTGTATAACTTTCAAAACAACACCATATTCTGTATAACTTTTAAATCAGCAAAATATAATTCTTGCCACATAATTTTTAAAACAGCACTTCTTGCTGCATAACTACTTATTTTGCTAATTCAAAACAAGAAAACAAATTTATTAATTTTTTATGGGAAGACTAATTATTTATTTTTTATTAATTATCTGCGTGCGTGATGTAAAAATACACACAATTTGCTTATCGTAACACCCTCCTCCGTTGTAGATACTGCTGCTAAAGTTATTCCTAAAGTTTTGTTAAGAAAAAAGATCGCAATAAAATGTTCAAAAGAAAATTTTTTTAAAAAAAGTCTTTTAAACAAAAAACAATCGCGTGCCATGAAATTTTTGTAACAAAAATAGTTTTGGGTGCGATTCCTTTTGCGTAATGTTTTGTTAAAAAAAATAAAGTAGAATAAAATGTTGAAAAATATACATTTTTTAAACAGACCAAGTTTGAAAGATAATAAAAAAAACATGGACAAACGTTTTTAAAAAACAATAGTTTTTGCGTGATTTATTTTAATCTTTTGCGTAGTTAACAAATCATTAAACTTTAGTACTTCGCGCTAATACCTAAGGGATTTTATTTTCAATAAGTTTTAACAATGAAACTCGCAGTTATGAGAAAATAATTACAGTATTGTTTTATCGCGAAGCTTTTGTTAAATCACTCGCAACATAGCTCTCGCAAAGATCATTAAAGTAATTACGATAAACAAAAGATTACGCATATGCGGAAAGCTACATTCGGACTGTACTGTAGGCTAAAGGCACTGAGCACAAAGTTGAGCACTTGTATATAAGATTTTTGTATTTGTGTATGTACTTATTTACACAAGCCTACAGAAATTTCAGGTTGGACATTGATTCAAGCTAACTGAACGATAGACAGGCAATTGACATGTATAATTCCCCCACCAGGATTACAAGGGTGCTGACTTTCTGAGTAACGTGGATAACTTTATAATTTCGCTTAAAAAAGACTGCATCCATTTAAAAAATAAAAAATATTGAGATTTGTTGAGAATTGCTAAGAATTGCGTTTTTTGGCGTAGAGTTTCAAAAAGGCTTCATTCTATACAATTTGATCAATAAATATATAGTTTTAACAACAAAAGTTTGAAATTTGTTTCAAATGCCACTATCTGCTTAAAATTATTAACATTCTGTTGGAAGTTTCTAAAAGCTAAATAAAAAATAAATTCACACAATTCTGCAATTCTTCGAAAGTATTTTTGTGACTGAGTCAATGAATTGAATTGAATTGAATTTTTTATTTCAGTGATATAGATACAAATAATATATAGTTACAGTTTTTAAATATGGAGACCGTCAAATAGCTGTATTAGCTAATCGAGAGGTCACCAGTGAGAAAAAACCTACATATAAAAACTGATATAAATATATATATATATGATGACAAATAGTAGATATTAACTCAGATTGAGCTCAGTTTAAGTTTGAGAAAAAATTTTATTCGGTTTTACTTAACTTATATATAGCTAGCTAGCTAGCTATATAACTACTAAACATCTGTTATGGATATCTACTAACTTGTTTGTTTAGACAAATATAAAATATTGAACAGCAAATTTGTTGTTGCTAGCAAGAAGAATATGTAACCTATACAGAATTTTTTTACTGTTAACAATAGGCAAAGGTTGGGAAAGGAAAGGCATAACACACGTTCGGTCAACACAACACCAGTCACGCCATCTGCTTGTCCTTTTAAATTAAAAACATCTGAGCAAGCGAGATCAAAACATTATCGAGACAATGTTTTCGTTAAATGTCTAGACCAGACAGACATGAAAGTTGAATGTTGTCTCGTATGTTGTCACTTATTCATCTTAATTAGTCCTCTTAATGTGCACTAGTTTTTCAATGTATTTGGAGACAATTTGCTATTGGTTTGATAAAAGTTTGAATCCATTTCGTGCATGTTGTTAACAGATCACAGTTTGAATTAGCAGCATACGTCATTTCATCTCGTTGTGCCGAAAAGTATTTTAAACTTTTGGGCCTTTATTCCGAGATAAACGAGTTAAAAACAATCAGGTCATCTTTTCATAATGGCTTACGGAAAAGATTTCGAAAGACTAGAAGAAAAAAACACGAACGTGAAGAAGGCTGTATCGTTTTGGTTTTATTTAGCTACTTTTAGATGATATTTAATTAAAATTAAATGGCTAGCCCAAGAACACGAAGAGTGCTTCGAGAGTTGAAATTTAAAGATGGAAATAATGTATGGTTCGTTTTTCTAGCTATATTTTGTGCTTTCAAAGGAAAAGAAAGCGAGTCTCTAACACGTGACGTGTACAAACACTAATTTTTTTGTTGTAGGAAATTACCAATCTTAATTTAACTTTTTTCTTTCTTTTTTATCATCAGTGCTTTTTGGTTTTTTACTTTTTTAGCTAGCTACCTAGCAGTCAGGGATAACCACAAATTATGCCATAATAGTCTAATTTGTCTATGATATGACGGGCTATTGAGACAATTTATCTATCCTAATAGATGAATTCCAGTGTGACGTTTTTTGTTTACTTTCCAGTGGTAAGCTCTGTAGCTCTGGCAATTGCTTGGCAGAAAAAAAGATACTAGGATTTGGTGAAAAGAGGTCTTTTCCTGTGGATTCCCACTGCCTATCATCAGGTTCTTCCACGCACAATGCCGTCACAAAGACAATTTTTTTTAGATTGTGAACGTCACAACCTATTGTGACTGTTGCATTGTGATCTTAAGAACAGTGCTATCCTGACTTTGGCGGTTTTTTGTTAATTTGTGCATTTTTATTAAATAAATAAATGCAGAAACATTTGGCAAAAAAGATCAAGAAACAAATATTAAATTATTCAAAGTAAGAATGTTCGTTATCCACCTCGCGTCGTTTAAACTTTAAACGTCTAACGTTTAAAGAAGGTTTAAAGAAAGAAAACAAATTAAACAAATTTTCAGCCTGTGAAATTAACGTCGTAAAAGTACAAAGTGTTGAAGTTACGTTTGTAAAAAAAAACTATTTATTTCTATTTCTATTATTTTCACAACCCACAATTTAAGATTCACAAAGTTAATTTCACAAGTTTTAAAACTACTTTTTAAAAAACTTAATGCTATTTTAACGTTATTATTTTTAGCATTATTAGCTCATGGTCTTATATTAACCTTGAAAAATAACTTTTCCTGTTTAATTAATTAGGGTGGTTTACACATGGTAAACAAAGTTTATTAGCAATTTCATGGGACAAGAATGGCTTGTCTGAAGCCCATAATGTTACATAAAAATTATATAAAAAACATTGATTTACACATGCGATAAATTGCACTCCTGAACAATTCTGTATGTGTGAGGATGTGCACGTGCGACGGCATGGCTCTCACGAATGGTCTGGATCCTAACACAAAATAGGATATGTTGTGAAGGATAAAAGTTATTTATATACAACACAAGTAAAGAAAACAATGTTTTTTTTGTTTTTTTTCTAAACTAATAGTTTCATGCCGCCACACGGACGACAATCTTCAGTAGTAATAAAACCTAACCGTAAAAGTTGCAATACAATGGTATCAAAAATTACAATACAATGGTATCAAAAATGGACCTTAAAAAGATGTAAAAATGACGTCAGTCATGTGAGTTGTACGTAGCCAGATAAAATTTGTTCATGTATATACAACACTAATAAAAGTCTGAAACAAGCCATTATGAAAACATTTTTTACCATTAATGTGCCTATGAAACCACTAATATGGTGTGAAGATCAGAATAATGGTGCCCTGGCTCACAAATTGTGATAAGAGTGAAGTAAGCATTGGACTCCTTGCTTGCAGTATCAAAGAATGCCAAATTGGTAAAAAGTAGGGCAGGAAATTTTAAAATGTTGAGAATTGAACAGTGGATACATTGTTTCATATTTGTGATCAGTTATTTTTTAGTATATTAAATTCATCTATGGCTCCAAGCTCTGGGGACCACTGAATAAATTCCACTCCCACCAGGCTGTATGTTAGTGACTTCAACTTTACTTATCTTTTGTTCTTAAAAAGTGGGTTTGAAATGGTGCATGTTCTAGTCAGTGTATTTTTATGAAACCAATTATAACCGTATGTAGGGTTGCAGGGAAGTCTTGCTTACTCCTTCCTTTTTCAGAATAAACATCCCAGACACAAAAATGTGTTGTAGTAGTAAATAGTTTGTTCACACATATAACTACAGTAATGTTAAATAATAAACCAAGAAAAATTAAGGTTTTTCATTAAAAAATATCGAAAATATGCTTATTTTCTATTGCAAAAGTTTGATATAATAAAATTGTATCAAGAAATAAAATCTAAGTGCGTGCAGCAGATTACTAATGATTTTCCTATGTGTTTAAGGATGAACAATTTGGTACTAGCTGGGATAAATTATTATATTTATTATTTTTATTTATTTCCTTTCTTAATGTTTTTTATAAAAACTATAAGCTCTGAAATCAAATGATTCCAAGAAAATCTAAGGAGCATATACTAAGTGTGATAATTTTCCATAGGCGTGTTTCGAATGTAATGGGCATAATCCACAATGGGTTAGTGTTACATATGGTATATGGATTTGTTTGGATTGCTCTGGAAAGCATAGAGGTTTAGGAGTACACTTAAGGTAACGTTTATTTAGAAATTCATACAGTAGGTAAAATTCTTGTGACATATGTATATATGTATATATGATTGGTGATTCTGTGTTGATCTAGCTTTGTTCGCTCAGTCACAATGGATAAATGGAAAGATGCAGAGCTTGATAAAATGAAAGTGAGTTGTGATTTGTGTGGAGTAAAATCTGCATATTCTGTTTAGTAGTAGGTTATATTTGATTTTTAATACACAGGCAAAAAGAAGTAGAAATTTAAGTTAATTTTACATAATTTAGGTTGGTGGTAATATGAAAGCTAAAGCATTTTTTAACTCACAACCAGATTATACAGAAGGGGGATCATTAAAAGAGAAATATAACTCTAAGGCAGCTGCTTTGTATCGAGATAAGGTAATGATTTCTTTTAAAATGTGTTGTTTAACCCTTAATTGACAGATTTGGTATATATACAGTCAAAAGCAGCCCCACAGTTTTACCGCCACAACTGAGGACTATAGGTTTTTATGAAATGTGCCCCCCATGGTTTTAAAAAATGATGAATTGAGTTACCCAACGTTCCCAAATATGACCCATCTATGTCTTTTCCTCGGCCGCAAAGTGCAAATCAAATTTTGAAAAGCTAATTTTTTTTCTGTACAAAAAGGGTTCTTTTTCTAACAGGTGCATATTTTAAGGGTTAATCAGAATTTAGAACCTTTTCGCTTCTATAATAATATTGTTTTTGTTTTAGATTAACACTGAAGCACAAGGTAAGACTTGGTCAGAAGCAACATCATCAGCTCGAAACTATACAGCACCTGTTCTAAATGGCTCAAACTCATTAAAATCCAGTCCTAACCCAGCACTGAGCAAAATGTCATCGGCCAGCTCAACACAAAATGACATTAACAGTATGGACGACCTTGAATCATTTCTGGGAAAATCAAAGTAAGCAACAAATTCTTTATATTTGCATTTGTTTACGTCAAAGTTGTGGTCTTATACATATCTGTCTTTATGTTAGGAACGAAATCAACCGTGAAAAAGATGATTATTTTAAAAAGAGGCAACTTGAAAACGAGGCACGACCAGAGTAAGAATGGATAGCATTAAATTATACGCATTTTTGACGTATTGCTCATCAAAACAAATCAAAGATAAATGTTCAAGAAATTATGATAACAACAGAAGGTTGCAGCCTAGTTTAAACCCATATCTCAAAATTGTGATTCTATAAAGAAATAACTCTTATGAAAAAGTTACTTTTCGGCTTTTATGTGAAATTTGAAGGAATTCTTTTGAATAATTAAGTTCATAAGTTTCGGGTTTTTGTTTACATTCCCACTCTATAGCAGGCAAGTAATGCCATATGCATCACATGTTACTCAAACTGGGTATCCCTGGACAAACAAACAAAAAGAGTCTACCAGTGTGTTCTTGTCCCTTCCGCAGATTGTACATATGATCTCATGTTTCTTAAAAAGATGTTTCTTTTGAAATAACCTGTAGTGTAGTTGCCCAAGAAAATGAAAGAAGAAAGTTTGCAAAAATGTCATGATGCGAGAAAATAACTGGCGCGGCGATAAAAACTCGTTAAAAAAATTCAATTATTAGGGTCTATTCTTTCTTTATTTCACAGGCAATTGTTTTACATGAGTTAAAACGTAAAAACTAAGAGATGATGTTGTTATTTATAAACCAAGATATTTATTTTATTTCTTACTAGCAATTTGCCACCAAATCAAGGCGGTAAATATGTTGGCTTTGGAAGCAGTCCAGCCCCACAAAGTTCAAGCGCAGATTCAGGTAAGTGTGACAACATTGTAAATACAGAAATTTTGAACAAAAAACAATTTTATAGAATCGTTTAATTTTCTGTCAATAGGTTGGGACAGTACGTTATCCACGCTCCAGTTTGTACGTATTTTAAACGGCTTTTAATTTGTTGTTGGATTTGTTGTTGTTGATTTTTTTTTTGGTTACTTTGGTTGTTTTGATTTATTTTTTATTGATTTATTTATTTTTCAGGGATGGTCTTCTTTTTCTCTTGGTGCTCAACAGCTCGCAGCAGTTGCATCAGAGAAGGTATTGCAGTGAAGAAGTTAACTTTTTTCGTTTATTATCCTGGATACAAATAATAATTTTGGTTGAAATTTTGTAGGCTGTTAAACTCGGCAGTAAAATGAATGAAAATGTTATCAAACCAGCCTCACACAAGGTCAGCTGATTTTTAGTTATTCCTTATTTTATTCCTCTATTTTTCTTTTTATATCGGATTGCTTTCTAATGTAAGAAATTTATAAATTGAAAGTTATAAAGTTACGTTTATATAACTTTTAAAAAAACTCCACTAATAAATTTTAAACCCATACCAATTTCTGTTCGTCATTCCTTGTTCTACTCGTATACACCTCATCCGTATAATGTCAAAGTTAGCCTACGCATGAAAACGAGGTTTTCACTGCAACAATAATTGCGCACAAACAGATACTTCCTAAAGTTAAATTGAGTTGGTCTAAGTTTCACAAGTTTGAAATTTGGAGAAGGTGTATTCCAGTCGAGCAATGGCACGTGGCACGCTTATGAGAAATTTTAAAAAGTTATTAATATTTTTTTACTAGCTACTTTACGCTGCGTTTAACTTAACTGACTGTACGAGTGCTTTGAACACCAGTGACGTAGACATGGATTGTTCTCGATCACCTGTGAAACAAAACATGACTCGACAAGGCACTAACACTGCATGTGGTAACGAGTACATGCGGGATAGATATATAAAGCATTCATTAACCGGTAGTGTATTTAATTTCGGGTTTTTTTTGGACGTTACGATAATTATAATTTTAACAATACCACTTATTTCGTTAAAGTTTAAAACAGTAAATATTTAATATCATAAATATAAATACCATATAAAGTTTAATTTAAACAATAAGATACGTTTTTTAAACGTTTCTGGATTCAGCCTGAATGTTTCTTTAACACTGTTGACCCCTATACCTTCAAACCTTAAAAATGCTGTTTAGCAAAAATCCTGTTTGTTTATCCATTTTTTCAATATTATTGAAATTTCATATAGCTAACAGTAGAGTACCTATATCCTCAGCCTTGTGTTTCTTATTAAAAAAGACGCGTGTATATCTTTATGTGATGTTTTTAAACGGTGACTGACCTTTTGGGTTTATTTTTAGGCCAAAGAGCTAGGCACAAATATTTCAACGAAGGTGAAGCTTTTGTTTTGTACTGAATAACTTTGTTAAATTCACTTCTTTGTACATTCTTTTCACTTTGTTTACATTTTTTTCACAACGCAGGCAAATGAAGGAAAGTTAGTTGATGAAGTATCAACGTCATTGCACGGAGCAGCTTCGAAGGTGCGTGTGGCAGTCGAGTACTCCTACCGTAGTTCTTTTTATTGTGGTTGTATCAATGCAATGAAATTCATGGATTGTTTTTTTTATAGGCGCAGGAGTATGGTGTGAAAGGATGGTACAATTTGCAATCTTACTTAGGTTATAGTACAAACCAATCCATAACAAACCAGGAAGCCACTGGAAATAGTTCATCTGAAATGCAAGAGAAGCAAGATGCGGGCGGCTATGGCGGTTTGTCTGCAGACAATGGTGTAAATCCATTCCAAGCTGCGATGGAGAGCAGAAAAAAAGAAAAAGAAGAGAGCAGAACGGAAGATTTACTGGGCGCTTCGTCGTCGGGTGCGAATGACGGATGGGAAACCGCTGATTGGGATGGCGAGTCACGCGATGATTGGAATAGCGATGACTGGGGAAACGAGCAAACTCCTGTGAAGACAAAAAAGAAAAACATAATTAAACAGGACAGTTGGGGTAATGACGTAGACGAGTGGGAAAATTGGTTAAATGAAGATTCTACTACGTCAGCACCGAAGAATCGGTCACCGGCTGTTAGGAAGAAGGGAGAATAACTACTTCACATCAATTTTAAAATTTGCAAGTCTTGAAACCAGTGTAACGAAGTGAAATTTCGCGAAGAAAATTTCTTGAAAGGACCTGTTGTTATGCAATAGGTCGTTATTTTTGTGATTTTATTTTGTGTCCTTTTTTTTATTGTCAGGGATAATGTGTCGGAGGTTCGACGTATTCCTGTCAAAAACATAGCGGCTTTATTTTCCTTAATAATTTTATAAATTTCATAAATTTCGCGAGATTTCTTATTTCACGAATGTGTCAAGTCAAAATTTTTGGTGATGTTTGTTACATAAATCGCCCTAACGTAAAAATAGCCAATAAAAAATTCCTGGAAAAACTTCAATTCAACGTTTGCTGAAAATTTTTCGGAATCTAACACGCGAAAATATAGATATTGGATGTACTTTCTTATATTTTTGCTTCATAGAAAAGCAGTATTTTTTAGGTCCACACTTCTCTTGCATTTTAAGAAACTTTCACAGTAATATATTTGATAGACATTTTTTTTTTCAACCTTGCAAAATTTACTATATCAGTGCATGTAAACAGTCAATATTTTCGCCTAAGAATCCTTCTCCGTAATAAACTTTGTGGTTTGTCCTAATAAGCGAGGGTTGGTGTACGTAAAAGTTTTATGTGACAGAAGTCGATAAAAAAAGTAACGTTTCATGATTTTATGGTGAAGTATATATTAGTGAACAATTTTTGTGTCAATTTGTAGTATGCGCATGCGTAGTAATTTACATTTATAGAATTATATTTATTTATCATTTTAAAATATGTCTTTAATTCTACCCTAGTCTTTTTACTCTAAACAAAGTCTTAAACTTAACTACCCATTTTGATCGACTGCAATCTTGTTCAGCTAGCGCTGTTTTTAAAACAAAAATATGGTAGCGAAGCATACATTAATTTTCACTAGTTTCCTGTAATTAACTTTTCCCGTCTCCAACGTCGTTGTGTTGAGAGAACTTGGCAAATCATGCTGCGTACATTTAGTTAACTAACCTTCGGGTTTTTTTAATTAGTCAGTACAAAACAGCACCAGTTTTTCGTCCAATTCTAAAAATTGGCCAGAAGCAGCATCTGCTTCTGCTAGTCTACCGGTTAAGAAGTAGGCATAAAACAAAAGTTGGCAAAAAATTTAGTTAGTTTGACATAATTAAATCACTTATTGACGAATGTTTTTATTTTGTCGCTTTTTGCCGACTAATTTTCAGATCAAAAACGACCACAAAAGTGTGAATTTTCAAAAAAAATTTATTTCAATAAAAATTTCACTAAGAGCACGATGAAAACTATAAAATCAATCAATTTCATTGATTATATTTCCTTTTCTTTCATTTGAACATTTTTTCTGCTTTGGTTTTCAATTTCTGCCTCATTCTTTTCTCCTCGGCACTCTTGTTTTTCTCTGCTACGCTCACATGAAACTTTATTCAGACTAATACAAGGCTAAGTTTTGTGTTCTCTGTATTCCGTTATGGTTTCATTAATAAATTGAAAAATGGGCAAAAGAGAGAAAAATGGGCAAAAGAGAGAAAAATGGGCAAAAGAGAGAAAAATGGGCAAAAGAGAGAAAAATGGGCAAAAGAGAGAAAAATGGGCAAAAATGTTTGGTCGTATAAAAGAAAACCGACAAAAATTGTTGGTCGGCAAATAATATTGGTCATTTAGCAAAAATTTGGTCACTTACCGTTAAGCAAGGGGGGTTAACTCCCCCTCCCTCCCTTGCGTTAAGGTAGTTCATTAATCGCTCTTAAACCGTCTGTGTTTCAAAACCCTCCACATCAGAGGGGAAAACCGGGAAAAAAAAGTTGACTTCGGCAAGAAACTTTGAAATTTCTTATCTTATTGAATAACTAAATCTGTGAGTCCTAAATCCTCTGTAAACAGGCGAGAAGTAAGCCCACTTTCGTACGTATGTCTTATAGAATGAGTGACAATTATTTTCGGGATAAACTGTCTGGAATTTTCTCTTCTATTTCAACATATTTGTTTGCAAAATATAGTGTTTTGAGTTAACAGTAAAATTGAAAATATCTTGGAATTTGACTTTAAGATACTTTGCGGCATCAAAAAGTAGTGTGGAATGCGAGCGAAAACTGATGCTTGAGAGGTTCCATTTTTTATTTCAATATATCCAAATAAAATGACCAACAGAACCTTGCTTTTAAATATATAAATTTTCTTTTTTAATTAAAAATCACCGTGTTTATTTTAATAACTAACACCCAAAATGTACGTCACGGTTCGTTACATTTTAGCTTTTTGCCTCGTTTAGCAGCTGCCATTTTGGTTTCAAGACTCACTCACATAAGCATGAAAGTTTATCTCAAGTTTTACAGCTGATAGTCAGCAAAACGCATGCAAAAATGTTTTTATTTACATTATAGCAACATGCATTTACTTTTTATATCGTTGTTTCTGTGTATTGAAATCATAAGCAAACATCAATATGTACATTCAAGTTACTTGTCGCATATTGTGCGGAAAAAAACTTTGATAGAACTTCCTGTGGATGTTGAGCAAAAATATCATGTCGCAAGCACTGCTCGAGGCGGAATTCGACAGATATCGAGTTACAGTTCTAACCGTGTTGCTGATCGGACGTCTGAGGAACCTCTAAACAAAGAACAAAAATTAACTAACGTAAGTGCAACCAGAGATGTCAGCAAAAACAAGACAGTCGATGGACAATCTGACGAACCTGAGGAATGCGCGGAGGATGATACAAGCGCGGATGGTAAAGAAGACGAATTCGTTAGTGGCGTACAAGCGATTAACAGCTTAACAAAAGATGAGAAGCTTTTATATAAGAAGGACAACAAAAATAAATCAGAGAAAAAGAAGAAGAAGAAAAACGAATTTTCTACTGATATTGACTTAAAAGACATACAAAATCTATTCAAGGGTAAAGACATTGAAAAGTTCCAAGAAAACTTCACTGCAAAAATGAAAAAGAAAGCCTTTGAAGAACTCAAGAAGAAACTATATAACAAAGGATCTAAATTGAAAATTTTAGACTCGTTTGATTCAGTTGATAACAACACCGACATAAAACTGCATGAAATGCTGGAAAAGACATTAAAAAAAGAAGAAAACAGCATTAAATATAAAATAAATTTCCCGATGTTTTATCACGCGGTAGGAACTATAACTCTACCGTTTGATGATCTAGTGGAACCGTTTGAAACTTGGTACGCAGGTGAATTGAACATGAGCAGAATTGATTATTATTATGGTGAGGTTAAACTAATTTTTAAAAGGAATGGCATCAACTATGATGTCACAAAAATCACTTATACACATCTCGTAATTTGCAGAGCTGAAAGAGATGAAACAAAGATAATTATGAAAGAGCACTCTTAACTTCAAACAGAAAGGAAATCTCCGAATTCACAATGTTATTGATTTAAGATCTTCCATTAAGTGATCCAATTTTTTAATGTTTTATAAATATACAGTTTTATATAGTCTAACCTGAATGAATGGTATAAATGGAACACTAAGGAAACGTTCTGGCATATTTGATTACGGGCAATAAAAACACCTTTCAACCCCGGCTATGGCATGTGGCAATATCTTTTCCAATTGACTCTTGCCTTTTCACTGTATCCGTTTTTCTTTTTTTCTTTCCTTCCTTTTGTATATTTTTTATTATTATTATTTATTTTTAAACTCAATTTTAACTTCTCCTCACATTTTTTTCTTGAAGTCAGAACAGGTAAAACCTTACTATATATCTTCTTCCACGCATTTTTTTAGGTATGGATAAAAGTTATCAACGAGGCGACATAGGTAAACACGGAGTGGTTGTGAAGATTACTCCCGCTCACTGGAGCAAAAAAGCGGACCTGGATGAGAACACTATATCCTGTTGGTACAAAGAAGAATCAAAATGGTCAAACAGAAGAGGACAAACTGTTATTCCCATGAATATGAAAAAGTTTAAGGTATATATTTAGATACGTTTATTGATAATTTTTTCGCAAAATAACAACAAATAATGTTGTGCCACAATTGGAAGAAGAAACCTGTGCATATGCAACTTCATATTAAAAAGTTTCTTTAATCACCAGTTTTTAACATCAAAAATCTTTCTTTATGAATTTCAATTCATTTAATTTTAGTATGCTGGCCCACATCGATTCAATGGTGTTCCCGCTTACAAATTTGTTTATCAAAAACGCTTCGTGGATAAAAATAATACATACACATTTCACGTTAGCCAATCAAAACCGTATAAACCATTACGCTACGAAATGATTGGCTACGATCATTTATTGCGGTCGCACTATGACCACTACATTATCGATTACTTTTCATTCGAACCGTGGAAGTTCGATTATAAAGTACTTCAAATTCCGAAAGGTTAGTACTGTTAGACAACAATATTTTGTCTCTATAATAATAACCCTTGCCTGGCTGTTTGTCGGCCAAAGCGGGTTATGCTAAGATACGCTCGAAATCTTCAAGCTACATATAATAACAAACGCGATACGTTGTTATCGACTTTGCTGCGACATGCGAATTCCCATGGATTTTCCACGGCTAACGACTAGTGGTGTTGGTAACAGTTAACTGCTAACTCCAAGTCCATGCTCCAAACAGTATTTTTGTTACGTTAACCGACGGAAATACGTACAGAATCTCTCTCACTAACTCGCCTCACCCCTCCATCTAATAATCTCTCACCCACCCATAACCTTGCACTCTCGTAATCATTCTTGACAAATAAGCCTGTATGTAGTTTTTTTTTCGTAGAGTTTAAATGTTACAAAAAATTAAAGAAAATGAAATCACACTTTGAAGCAAATCCAATGTGGGATTTTTTACATAGTGAAGAGCCGGGACATCGAGAAGACGAACTTAGCGAGACTTACACAACTTATAAACACAAACATGATAAACAATACGATGATTTGGAAAATCAGAAACGGAAAGATATATTTAGACATAACGCACGGTAATGACTATGAAAAAGTTTCTAAATTTTCGCAAAAATAACAACACAACTAACCCAGCTCAGAAAAACAACAACTGTGATGTCTGCCTGACTTTTTCTTCTCTACTTTTTTCACTGCTGTGTTTTTTCTTTGTTTTCTTTGCTCTCTTCCTTCTTTAAAGGGCAGGCTGATCAAGCTAGAGGATCTATACAACAACGTTTTGAACGTTATCAACAATTCCAAACTTCTTCTCAGTAATGCCCTGAATTAAAACCGATTATTTGTCATTTAATTTTTAATGCTTCACGGTAAAACTGGTCAGGCGGTTTTTTAAGTTCTTTGAGCATTCTAAAAATCGAGCAAAATTTATATTTTACAGCTTCGTACACTCTCATAATCGAGCAAAATTGAATTATTCTTTGGAGTTGAATCATTTTTCTGATCTCTCCGACGAAGAATTTGAAATGATGAAAGGACAACCCAATGTTAATGATACTCCGGATATGCAAAAAGAATTAAATGATATTCCTCAACTGCGTTTGGAAATTCCGACAACGCCTTTGCTAACAAATTTAGACTGGAGAGATTACGGTAAATATATATATTTTGTTTTACTTTATAAGCCAATATGACAAAAAGTTAACCGAATTTTAGAAAGTTTAATACCCGCGAAACTCTTTTCAAAATGTGCTTCTTACGCAAATAAATGCACAGGATTTTGTCTCTATTTTGTGATCTGCGTATAGAACACGAAAAAAATACAGCGGAACGGAATTCGGTTTATTTTTCTTTCTCTTGACTGCACTCTTTGTAATAACCAAGAAATTTGGCCTGATGGTGTTATATTTGTCAACATGTTTAGCCTCAAATTGTTCTTATTTTGTCCTTTTGAGCATTTTTTATTTTTTTTTAAACTGTTTTAATTTAAATGTTTCGTGACCAAAGTGCAAGTTTTAAAAAATTACAGCACCTGATTTAAAGTAATACTATGCCTTGAAAGATATTTCTTTATATTGGCTGTGTTTTTTCAGAAAATAAAGAAAATCAGTAAAATTTTACTCTTGCCATTGTTCTTCTTTGTTCTTATTTTTTAGCCATTCCCAACCTCGTTGTACTTATAAACTTGTTCTGACAAAAAGAAAACTGTAACCAATTACAATCGTTGGTTCCTCACCTCCACAAATGCCTTAATTATTCGCGAAAATTTATCCACTCGCATCAAAAATGAATGCACGCTACAATTAGTATTCTTAGGGTATAATTTGATACAATGATCGGATATTTTTGCTTAAGATTCATTCACTCAGATCAGTCAAATGGTATTAAAAAAACGCAACTCTACATTTTAGGTGTTGTAAGTGCAGTACACAGTCAAAGTTTTTGTGCTTCGTGTTGGGCGTTTTCTGCTGTTGGAGCAATCGAGGCTGCCTTTGCTATTCAAGTACGTTTTTTGGATTTTTTGAGAATGTATGAAAGATATATGAAAAAAAATCAGTAATTTTGGGCAACCTCGTCCCCAGAGCTTTTCTACGCCTATGCTATTCGCACGGGACGGCTCCGTTTTTTCACATCACTGACCAAAAACAAAGTATCGTGTAGGGTATATCCTGCATAAAGCTAATCCGTCAATAATTTTAAAACGCCCTGAAGTAACTTGTGATGCACCTTCTTAGAATGGCAGTTTAGAAGAATTATCTGTACAAGAGCTGATTGATTGTAGTTGGGGATATGATAACAACGGGTGTCGAGGAGGGTGGTCGTGGCGTGCTCTGAAGTTTGTTGGTGAACACGGATTGGCAACGAGAAAAAGTTATGGAAAATATTTAGGACAGGTAAAAAAATATTCTTTTTCGTCCCGCTCCTTGTGCGCTAAAGGTTTCGAAGAATCTTTGTAACTATTTCGCAATCAAGGCTGTCTGATTTTAAATATTAAACTACCTTGAACCATGGATATACGAAAAGAAATCTCTTTTTAGTATATCTTTGTTTGAACAAATTAACTCAAAAGTATATTCACCTGTTTATCTTTTATTATTGCGCGCTTAATTAGTGGGTTGTGATTGTTACAAATGGTCGTATATCTAGCTTTGAATGCCTCTACGAGGGAGAGTTGAGAACACTTATTGGAGAGGATGTTGATAATTTATTTTTATAACAGAGGCTCTTGGTGGAGAGGCATACTCAACCAGCGTCAGTGGTTAATAGATGTATACTGTGGCACAAGCAGTTCATTTTTTTATGTTTAAACATTTTAAAAAGGAGTAATTGAAGAATGAATGTCTTATTGAAGTAGAGAAGATTGAACGTAAGCGAGTAATATCGACGCGAATTGTTCCCATCACATTTATTTTCATCTTAGGAGAGTTACTGTCATTGTGGAAAAAAGGACAATTGTGAAATAGTAAAAAAGATATCTTATCGAACTATTGAAAAACACGATGCAGAAAAATTAAAAGTTGCTCTCTCGATGTTCGGTCCTGGAAGTATATCAGTGCAATGCGCAAGAAAGACATTTAAATTCTATTCTTCAGGAATATATGATGATCCCAAATGTGGTAAGTGTGACCATAGATTATTTCACAAAGGGTATCAGAGCCAACCAAAATTGGTTCCAGTAAAAATAATTTGAATCCAGTCCTTGGAACCAACGAAGACAAAAATAGGCCTAAGGAAAAGTAAAATACATGCCATAATTAATTTTTCGGATATAAATTATATGCTTTTTCTATAGTCAACCTTCACCTTCATATCTAGTGCAGACAACGTTCCCTTTTTAGATTTTTATTCACTTAAACACTCAGGTGTAATGAAGGTACGATAAAATGCTCTCCAGAAATGTTTGCACTCAGTATCCAAAAGAGGATACAGTTATTAAAGCAGATTTTGGACATTGTCAATTGAATTCTCTGTACCCTAATTCATGGAAATTTGGCGCATCTTCTTCTCGCATTTAATTTTCGCGCACCTCGGTTTAGCGCACATGTAATTTTCGCGCACTTCTTACTGGTTGTACACCTCAATGAATTGCACATATTTTAAAATTAGGTTATAACATTATAAGTGGGTCAGTTTGGGTGACTGATTTGCGTTCAAAACTTCAGTAGATTTACGACAACCAACACTGACACTTCTTACTGGTTGTACACCTCAATGAATTGCACATATTTTAAAATTAGGTTACAACATTATAAGTGGGTCAGTTTGGGTGACTGATTTGCGTTCAAAACTTCAGTAGATTTACGACAACCAACACTGACACTTCTTACTGGTTGTACACCTCAATGAATTGCACATATTTTAAAATTAGGTTATAACAATATAAGTGGGTCAGTTTGGGTGACTGATTTGCGTTCAAAACTTCAGTAGATTTACGACAACCAACACTGACACTTCTTACTGGTTGTACACCTCAATGAATTGCACATATTTTAAAATTAGGTTATAACATTATAAGTGGGTCAGTTTGGGTGACTGATTTGCGTTCAAAACTTCAGTAGATTTACGACAACTAACACTGACAATAATTTATAATTAATTTTCTGTGAGAAAAAAGCGTTACGAAACTTTCGAATCTCGTTATTAGTTTGTTTTTTTATTTTCGCGCACCTTTTGAAAAGATCCGCGCACATCAACTTTTCACGCAGCTAAATGCGTTTAAAATTAGTATTTTCACGCAAACTAATTGTTCGCGCAGCGGCTTTGTTGGCCACTCCGTAATTACGGCTCAGGGGCCACAAGACCCTGGGACGAGGTTGCAGCTTAACTTCTTTGCAATTTTTTTTTTTCAGGAAATAAAACAGACCATGCAGTTGTTATCGTTGGTTATGGAGAAGAGAACCAGATTCCATACTGGTTGATAAAAAATAGTTGGGGAAAACTTTGGGGAAATAAAGGTTATATAAAAATAGCGATGAAAAAAGACTTATGCGGTGTATTACAAAATGGAGCTCTGATGGTTTCAATGGGAACCTGGAAAAAGGACGGATTTCCTTTTCAAAAAATGAAGAAAATAAAAAAACAAAATACAGAAAATTTTAGTAAATTACAGAACGAAGAAAGCATATTAGATTTATTTTCACCTTCTGATCACGTGACTAGATACATTGAAAACAATAAATATTAATATGCACCATGTTCCAGACCTCTCTCGATATATCCAGATATCGCAATATTTTATAGTTTTCGTTTATTATTCATAATGATTTACAAAAACAATAAACATGTTATTCACAAGAGAATTGATTTTATCAATACTTCTTTTTACTACACCTTATGCAGCTGCGATTTATTAGGATAGATTTTTTTCCCAGTTTTTCTTTATTCTCACTTCGTATTTTTGCACCTGCATTGGAAAACGTTCGAGACCAGAAAAGAAGATGTATTGAGTGTTTCACAGGTAAACTATCTGTTGTTGCCAATATTTGTAATTATTTATTTGTTTATGTTAGTTATATTTGTTTGTGTGTGTTATATTTACTTGTTTGTTTTTCTTGCAAACAACTAACAATTTCACAAATTATAATTTTAGAAGATTTGATTGAGACTGAAATCAACGAAGATGACGATCGACGTGAAAGGATTGGTGCGCGAGTATATCCTCATTATTGTTCTTTACTGTATCGACTTGGGCACAGAATTTGCATGTTATTCTGAAATACAGAATTCTCGTTCTCGCTACGAGAGCCATTTGTCTAAAAGTGCGGTGTACTTGTTCAACAGGACAACTAAGTTTGGAGTATGTCAATCAGGAGAATGGGATCGAGAAGAATTTCAACTCAAAGTTGATGTTTACGGACGAGTCGTCGCGGCTTATCTCTTCTTTCTCGTCATCTCTGGCTTCATATTTATTTGTTACTGTGCTGCGTATTTCTGGTTTGTTCTTCGGGCCTGGCATCGTGCGACATACGTTGAAGATAACCGCGATCAAATCGTTCGAGTGAAATTCGCTTTTGGCTTTCTGCTCAGTTTTGTTCTCGATATCCCAGGTTCTTGTATAGCTGTTGTGTTATATTCAATGCGTTACGGAGAGCGCGGCCTACACTGTTGGGATTGTGCTCAAGATCCGACAGGTTGTTTTAAAAAGCAGGAGCTTGAACATCGTATCTACATGTCTCAAGTGGTAATTGTGGTGATGCTTTTTGGATTAGTCGCTGTTTCTTTGTGGAAGGGAATAACAACATTTTACAGATGGTCGAAAACAGATAAAGTCGATTGCTGGCAGATACGTGGCTGTGTAGCGCTCTTTGTTGGAACATACTATGTCGTGATCATACTCACCCCCGCACTTGGTGTATTCAAGTACAAGTTCTTCATGCTACCTTCACAAAAAGAAAATGTTTTCGCCAATATCACGGATAGTTTGTTCATGATAGGAATGCTGGGCTGGGTAATTTTTCTCGTTGTTGGCTGTTGTTTCCCGATTCTCCGGTGTATCCGAATTGGTTCGCCATCGAATTTGTTAAATTCGAAGAAAACATATCAAAACGTATAAAAACATTGGAATGCAACGCGAAAAAAGTTTGACAGCATAAAGATGCATTCACAGAGCTAAACAGCGTTGTTGGAAACGAATGCAATGTCTTAAGTAAACTTTAGGATTAACCAATTTAAGTAAGGCGTATCGTATCATTGTATGACCGTTTACTAATATATTTATTTTTACATATTATTAATATATAATAATTATTACTACCCTGATGTCAAAATTAACGATTTTAGGAGGAACATTTTAAATGTATTTTTGACGTGTGAGGAGAAAATATACAAAGAACAAGTAACCTTTTTGTATGAGCAAAATATAAATGAAACAGTAGCTATCTTCAACCTGATCCCGCTTACAAAATACGATAAAAACATTCACCACTGGAAAGATAATGTAAAATTGTGATATATCAATATTATTTATCACAACAAGCCACGGATATTATTTGCTGGTTTACAGAAAAGAAATTAAAAATTTATTCCAGTTTACATTCGACTACGATAGGTTCTGTCAGAATCTTAGGTTGCATTTTCCTAATGTTTCTCTGATATTTTTGTATATCTTAAAAGAAGAAAGTTTTACTTTAATTTGGCGATTGGTTGAAATCAAATCTTTGGCATGGATTAAATTTAGCCAGCGATAGAAATGGTATTTGCTTGAAAATAGTCTTATCCTATAGTTTTTTTTAATAAAGAAAAAAATCTAAAAAAGGCAGTATATATTGTGTTCATTCATAATTGATTATTTGACACCAGCACTGTAGATTTTTGAAAGAATCTATATAATAATACGCTAAGTGTGTCTGTGTGTCTGTGACAGGCAAAGTGGATTATATTTTTTACAACTTTCTTTAAAAGCGTCTATAATGTATCCCCTATAAAAATGTTCCGTATTTTATAAACGTTTTGTTTACGATTTTAATTGGACAGAACAAATCATGTGTTAAAATAAAGTAATTTCATTAGTTGGGAATATTATTGCATGCGAATTTAAATTTACCGTGACGGGAGCTTTGTTATACGAGTAAAGTCACAGCCAATTAACGTTGTTATTATAGTTGTCAATTTCGTTCAAAAGTTTTAATTCATTGTTCGTACTTTTTTAATGAAATTGACAACAAATCATTTTTTGATATAAAACATAAATAATTTTTAAATGTTCTTCAGTGGATTTAAAACGTTTTTTCAGCCTTCTTAATGAAATTGCTAACAAACTTTTTTGTAATATATTTTTTTAAAAATTAGTGGATATTCCACGGGTTTAAATAACTAGTTAACGAATATAGTTTTAATTAAATATATAGTGAAATATTTTAAATTTAGCATACAATTTAAGTTTTTTTAAAAAAAATCTGAACTCTAAGATCTCTAAACTTTCTCCACGCCTAATTATACCTCGTTTTCCCTGATAATATTTTCGTTATTTTCAAGCAAATGGCCATAGAGTGTATCGATAATCATCGATTGACCTATTCCTGTGTTACGGATAAATTTTGAGAGGGACCATGTTTTTTTGAGGACCGCGAAGAGAAAACTTTCGCGAGACTATGTTTTTTGCAAATCTCGCGGAAAAACTTTCGCGAGAAAACATGGGCATAAAACTTTCGTTATAAGTCAATTGTCTCTTGCTCAGTAACTTCTTCCAACCCATCGCTATTTTCATCGTGGTTCAGACCTTCAGTAGAAAGGAGCGGAGAGAGAAGAAGAAAAACCATAAACTTTCGTGAGAACCGCAAAAATTGCGACCCTGCCCGCGAATCTTTCTGCTCTTAAAGTACTGGTCGTGTTAATTATGCACAAGTTTTTAATGTGGTTTTTCCCTGATCTAGCAGACACTATGTACGATAAGAAATACTACTACTTTGCAAAAAGAAAATTTAACAGTTGAAAAAGTGATTCTGCGAGAATTTAATTTTGAGTTCAAAGACCAAAAATATCGTTTGAGGCATAATCTTTTTCCTAAAAAAAGACAAGAAAGTTTTGAAATAAAATTGAATAAAAATAAATTCAAATTTTTTATTTAAACTAACTCTTTCAACACAGGCATACTTTCAAGTTGTTCCTCCGTAACTAAATCCCACAACACACCAGTTATCGGTTTCCGTAATTTCTGTCTGACGTTTATTATTCTTGTCGGCGTCACGATAATATCAACGGGTAAATCATGCGTCGCTAACAACGATGTCGGAAGTTTTTTTTCCGATAGTACTTGACAATCATGCACAGTAGTGACAACTGTCGTATTTTTTGTCACAGCTCCCATTGTATATAAAACCGCCCACTCCATTTCGGCATAACCCATGCCTTTACCTAACCGAACTCCATTCGGCGAGCATGCGACAGAGGCCACAACAAATAAATCTATTTTGATTTTTTCCTGCGTTGTTATAGCTCGGCCTAGTTCTTTAGATCCAGCTTTACTTGAGGCGCGTTTCAACTGCCAAAAACGCTTCAAAAGTTTCGGGTCTACTTCATACATGAAATCTTCACTTAGTGAAGGCGAAGGAACATATAATGTTTTTCCGTGTTGCAGAGTTAAAAATCTCAAATGCATTTGCGCGAGAGAAGGATTGATTTTTACACATTTCGCTTTTTTGAATTCACGCAATCGACTCAACTTTGTAGCAGCCACGCCGCATCGTTTGAAGTTTGGAATCTTGTTATGACATGGTCTTGGGTAATCTTTCACGAAATTTCTTTTTTCCATTAAATCCCATATCTTTGTGCGAATGGCCATCTTTAAATCGCCCTGACATGTATCACGACGCGACGGACGATCATAAAGCGAGATGTTAGTCATATGACGCGTCAAACTTCCGTCGTCGTCGTCGTCGTTAATATCAACTCGTGTCGGTTTGTACTCTTTCTTTGTTTTTTCTGTCATTTTATTTTTAGTTCCCTTTGAAAAAAAAGACAGACTCGAATAATTGAGGAGGTAGGGCTAGGAGTAGGGTTATTGCTTAAAGAGGGTGGCAAATATATGGAATTGAAGTTCTTGTTCAAATTAACAATCAGTTAAGGCAAACAATCAATTTAACAATTTTTCTTGATATGAACTTTTAGTTATTTTCGGTAACTTAAAATATGAATTAATTTAAAGAATAAACACATATATAAAAATAACGCAAAAATACTTAATGAAATTTTCGCGAATTAAAAATTTTTAAAGCGACAGCTACATTTTTGCGGACGAATTTTACGTAAACATCAAAATTAAATCCACGTCGATTCCTTTGAAAATTTAAAAACAACTTTGGTTGAGTAGATTGCGCTTCATAATATATAATTGTATTTTCATTAGCAAATATGAATCAACACCATAGAAATTACCTACGAAGTGAAATCTCCGTTAAATCTAGCAAAACACAGTATACTCACGTTAGGTGGGACCCCGGATAAGTAGGACGCCCACTATATACAGTGGACTCTCTATAACTCGAACAGCCACGGGGAATGGGAAACCGTTCGAGTTATAGAGAGGTTCGGGTAATAGAGAGTTGGGAGTTTTTCCAAGTTTTTGTATAAATTTTGTATAAATGGCCACTTTCTTACCCTTTTCAAACAAAAAAAACTTCGCTTAAGTGGGACATTCAATGGACCGACTTCATATTTTTTCGAGACTGAAGACATTGCAATGATTTGAAAGTAAAAATTTTTAAACAAATATTGTGATTATGAATTTACGAATCCCTCTAAGATTTTTCAAGTCTTTTAAAAATCTCTCGATAACTGCGACTAATTGAGCTATTTGATAAAAATCCTACTTATTCGCTTAAGTAGAACGCCCGCCAAGTAGTACATTTATCCTCCGTCCCTTGAATGTCCAACTTAACGAGAGTATACTGTATACGCTTCCCAAAAATTAATCCGCGCTCAGAATTCCATTTTAGTTAGTCACTAAATTCACTCCAAAGCAAATCAGTAATTTAACGACATCACAATCTGCAACTTGTTACATATATATGTTGAAATTACAGAATTTTAAAATTGCGTCAATATAAATAAAAAATAAATAACTTCTACCAAAGTAATATTCACACAATAAACAATTTAATTTAGATAGTCGTAGAATTTAAGGAAATCATGCGGAAATTAAGGATTTAGAGTGGCGTATTTTTTGACAACAAAAATCACTGCTTTCGCAATATTGATATATACTTCATACTAGATATCCCTATTTTTTTCACTTTAAAAATCTATACACACACTAACTCCCATAATTTAATAACTTAGGAATTTACTCGTATTTCTATAGAGGGGTACAAATGCATTTCACATTATAAGCTTACTCACTAAAAATTATTTAAATGGGCTTATATACACCTACAACACGTGTACCTAGACGCAAGAGTTGCCCATGAAAGCCTAATAAGGAAATAAATTTTCGCAGACCTTAGCAAAAATACCTAAAAGCTAAATCACGAAATAAATATCCGCAATTATTATATTTTTCTCGGCAAGACATGATTGATTGCGTGAAAATAAAATTTATTCGACACAAATTATTCGGTTTAGCCAATTTACGGGGATCCGTGGAATCAAAATTCTACGAAAAAACGTCATAAATTTTTCATTCACAAAGATAAGTCCAACGATGTGCGCATTTTTCCATTCGCTAAATTAAACTTCTGCGAAGATTTCTTCTCTCGTATTCATTCAACAGCTGTTGTTATATGTTGATATAAGATCAAATATGCGATAAAAATTACAATTCATCAAATTATATAAATCTCCAACTAAAAAATTCACTCCACAGTTTTTTTTCTGGGGAAACCTTTTAGTTTCAGATCAGAAAACACAAATTCACTTTCATCAATTGTTCCCTCTAGGAATTTTCCATTTAAATAATCTCTATATCTTCTCAAGGCTTCGAAAAATGGCACTTTGTCGACGGCCCTCGGCAACTGTGCACATCGAGCGCTTGAAGAAGGCATCACCCAAATTCTCGTCTCCGTGTCTTCCACCACTTTTTCTTGCAGTCCAAACTGAAACTTCTTTTGCTTGGAATAAATTTCATAACTAATCTTTCCGTTAAAAACAACAATTTTCGGTTTAAATATTTTCAATTTCTCCGTCAAAATCTTTCCGCCTTCCGCTATTTCCACTTTGCTTAAATCGTTGCTACCTTTCGTCGTCCTAGCAACCATGTTTGTGAATCCAATCCCATAATCCATCATTTTAACATCGTCATTAGAATTCATTTTCGTCTCAACGAATCCAGACAAATACAAACAGCTCCAAAAATGATTCCCAGGACCTGTATAATAATGCCCTGTATAAGCAGCAGCCAACCCGGGGTTGATCCCGACAAAGACGACATCTAAACCTTCTTTCAAGTGATCAGGAAGACCACGTTTAAGTACTTCCTCCTCCGGCATCCCATTAAATCTATCGAATTTCCGCTTGCTCGCTGGAAATTGGTCAGTTATCTTAGATTGTTTACGTTTTTTGCAAGATTTCTTGGTATCATGTGTATTATCAGAAACACTTTTTGTAGTTGTGAAACAATGGAGGTCTTGATCACCTCGCAGCACATCCATTGTTGTAATTGTTTTAAGCTATAAGATAGACAAGTCAGACTTCAACAACAAGGTCGAAAAACGTTTTTAGTATCACCAATGGCGACTTTGATAATTTTTTCCGTTACAAGCAATGTCTGGTTATTACACAAGTCCCAAACATTAATTCTTACCAAAAAACCCGAAACACTGCAACAATTTTTTTTATATTTATATATAACAAAATAATGGTACAAGAATATATATAAAGAGTATAAAAAGAATTTAAAAAGATTATAAAAAGAATCGGTAAAACAGTCTCTATTCTACATATGCAAAACCAATTTCAAAAAATTTGCACAAACTCCCGTGTAGGAGACACATGGATTTTTATTTCCCCTAATCAAGTCAAATTTCGGGAATTTTTATGACTTTTGACAATTTTCCCAAATTCCCAAACCAATTGGCTTCTCTGTAGTCCACTATCCTATAAACGATATAAAAGTACGATTTTTCTCCGTTAAACAGCAAGTTCGATGACCAACGTACTTAAAACACAACCAGTTGTGAGTAACAGCAAAATGACACGGAAAAAGATGGCGCTTTTTAAAAAGAAAAGCAGAAGAACGTTAAATTTTTAAAAAGATATTTTTATATATATGCGTATGTTGGGTACAGTAAAAAAAATATATATAAATGACAAATATAAAGAATGCCAATAAAGAAATAATTAGCTTTTCATGAATTGTTGTATAATTATTGCATAGTCAATGTTATTTAGAGCAAGGGACCATGTTAAAATATTTCTGCACGCTTGCATTTAGAGAATCCATGCTATGAACGCAACATCTTGGAAGTGATAAACTATGGTGTATAAACACAAAGTAAACCGGCAATCCAGCTAGTATAAATAGTGCAACTAATGTCGACTCTAATGGATTCCTAAAAAACGGGATGATGACTAGAAACAGTGAAATCAATGACATCAAAATCGGGATCAAAATAAAAACTTTAAACGGTCGATGTGCATTCGGTTGGCGTATTCGCAAAATAACAACACCAAACAGAGATGCACCATACATCACCCACTGTGCTTGACTGAATATTAAAATCAACGAATTCAAGCTGCTGGCACTTGGAAGAAGCATGAGAGATGAGAGCAAAGTCAACAAAATAATAGCCGGGATAAGAGCACCACTGCGCCTGTGAATAAAGGAGAACATTGTTGGCATGTGACCTTCCCGAGAAGCTGATAAGGTGGTCCGAGGGCATGAAAAAACTGTTCCATTCAATGTACCATACGACGATAATCCAACTAACACCATCATTAGGTAAGACATTTTTTCGCCAAGAACTGCTTTCACAAAATCGACGCCAACTGCTTTCGAAGTGGACATGTCCTTGTGACTGAGCACTGATAAAAACGATATGTTGACCATCATATAGCAAAAGATTACGAACGGGAATGAAGTAACTACAGTTAGTAGCAAATTCCTTTCAACGTTATGAAGTTCCTCAATGATGTTATTTATAGCCGCCCATCCATCAAAAGACCATAATGCACCAAACAATGCAATACCAATATGCAAAGTGCTACCTGCATCCAGATCTGTCCCATTGAATACATTATGGAAATTTTCAACATTGTGCTCCGACAACTTCCAAACACCCAAAACAATAACAAACACAACTGATGAAATTTGAGCAACGGCAAAGACACTTTGAACTCGATTCGAAAACTTCACACTTATGCAATTGATAAAGCAACTGATAATAATAACACCAAGTGCAACCAATTTTGCAGCTGTATTAGCTTCTTCTGGCGAAGAGTAGAATGGCTTTGTAAAGTAGACACCAATAGTCAATGCAATAGCAGACGTGCTTGACGGGTCGATCACAAAACACGTCGTCCATGCACAAAGAAACGCACATACATTACCATATATATTCAATATATTAGCATAGTTCGAGCCAGTCATCTTGATAAGGCAGCCTAGTTCGCAGTAACAGAGGGAGCCCATTAACGCCAAAATACCAGCACACACCCATACAATTAGCATCATACCAGTCGAACTTGTATCATTAGCAACTAAACCAGGAGAAATGAATATACCACTACCCAGTATCAACCCAACCATGAGGGAAAAACCTTGTGGTAAACCAAGCGTACGCTGCAACTTCTGTTTTGACGAACTCACCAACGATTGCACACTCTCACTGTGACCATTCTGCCTCAAAGAATCAACAAACTCCAGATCAGCGTTTAAGGATGACGAATCAGCAGTTTGATCATCATGTTCAGAATTGCTCATATTGTTCTTATAAAAACTAATAAAAAATTATGGTATATAATGTATATATGACAGATATAATAACTTCTTTTCAAATCAACTTTTTTCAGCAATTGTAATCAAAGTACAAAAATTAACTCATATAAATGCATACAGGCTCAGATAGTCTGAGCCTTAAAAATTTAAAAAAATTTAATACATGTTAAAACTCTAATTTTAATAATAAACTTCACAAATCAATTATGTAAAAAAAAAGATTGTGTCATGATAATATTGTCTAAGCAAACAAAATCAAACAAAAATTGGACTTATCCTATTGTATATGTGCCAGAATTTCACGTCAACTTTAAATATTTTTAAAACTTTTATTTATCCTTATTGCAAATAAACAAGTCATTTGCTAACACTTTAGTGACTATAAAAACAAGAAAACCCTTGAATTGCATAATAGTAAAAATTCTTTAGTTATAAACAAAATTAGTACTATAATCAATAGAAGTATTTTGGACATTTCTGTTACTCTTGCATGGAAACTTAGTATTGAAACAGAAAACTAAAATTTAATAAAAACAAGCAAAAACAATCCTAAATTAATAAACAAGCATGGTCTCTGAAAATTGATCATACGTTTCTTATTACAGAAGACCATGAAGCCTAAGTGTTCAACCATGTAAATTAGTGATGTAACGCAGTTATGTTTCGATTCAAAACAGGTGTTTTTAGTTTTCCGACAGGCTGTTCTTTTAGTACATAAACTTATTCATTATCTTTATGATATATTTAATATACTGTAATTTCATAAGAATACTCACATGCTAAATTAAGATACGACCATGTGCTGACCAAAATAAACAAGAACCCCTGATTGTCAGAAATCACAGTCACGAATATTTAGCAATGCAACATCAGCCTAATAATAAATAGCTGTTTTGTCTGTCATGTGATGCAAATGTGTGTCAAGGACAATGTATACATGTGTACTACAGAGGGATGAAAATATAAAGGAAAGATTTCTATAATTGGAAAAATTGCAGAAATTCAACAATCATCTGATACGGTAAACTGGCATTATGTGGCTTCAAATACGAATCATGTAGACACATGGGATGACCATCAACGAACTCGCAGAAAACACGTTATGGTGAAATGGTTTAAACTTCCTGCAAAAGAAAAGATCAAATTTGCCATTAAAAGACATTGTTGGTGGGCCATGAGAAAGGTCGGTGTTGAAGAATGGGTGATATCAGTAGTACAAGGAATGTATACACTATTGCAAGATCGAAAGTGAGAGTTGGCTCGAAATACAGTGATGAATTCAGCGTAAATGTTGGAGTGCGTCAGGGCTCTGTCTTAAGCCCTTTGTTGTTCGCAATTGTTATGGAAGCAATTTCGCGTGAATCCCGACAAGGTTGTCCATGGGAATTGCTATATGCTGACGACTTGGTTCTATATGCTGACGACTTGGTTCTATCTGCAGACTCACTTCATTCGTTGTTTAAATTATTTGAACGTTGGAAATCTAATTTTAAATCTAAAGGCTTGAAAGTCAACATTGGAAAAACGAAAGCTCTTACTAGTAACCAAGATGTACCTACTCAAGTGGACAGATCTAAGTACCCTTGTGGAGTTTGTAAAAAAGGTTTTGGCTGAAACTCTATATTTTGTACACACTGCGACCATTGGATTCATTATCGTTGTACCAACATCCCTGCTTTAAGAGAAGACCAAACTTTCAAATGTAAAAGATGTAGTGGTGAGACTGTTCCTTTACTGCCACAGATGACAGATATAGCAATTGGAAATGAAAGATTTGATGTGGTAAAATCGTTTTGCTACCTTAGACATGTTATGGATCAGACTGGTGGGTGCTTCTCTGCCACTACTGCTAGGATAAGGGGTGCCTGGAAACACTTTTGTGAGCTACTATTACCAATACTAACAAATAGAAACATATCACTGAGAAGTAGAGGCCATGCCTACCAGACGCGTGTCAGAAGTGTGCTACTGTATGCCTCAGAAACTTGGCCGGTGAAGACAGAAGATATCCACCGTCTCAAACGAAATGAAAACATGATCGATGGTATAAGATGGATATGCTCTTCTAAGCTGAGTGAGAGAAAATCGATGTGTCAGCTGAGAAATGCACTAGGAATCACAAACTTCAATGATGCTCTTTGCTCCAACAGGCTTAGATGGTTTGGCCACCTAGAACGCATGGGAGACGATATGTGGCCTAAGCAAATAGGACAAACAGTAAAGGTGGTCAAAAGAAAAAATGGATGCATTGCATTAAAAAAGACCTTGCCTGTTTGAATTTGGAAAAGGGAGGAGCTCAAGGTGGAGAAAGGTGGAGAAATCTTATAAAACCAAGAAAATAGTATGATGTCTAATCCTCAAGCATGGGGAACCAAGGACGTTAATGTTGATAACAGAACTAAATGTGAATTGTTTTTAACTAATATAAGAGTTGTGGAGATAAAGATAATCCTTGAAGCTCAAAAAGATTCTTTTACCAATGAATACAAGCTTGTTTAAAAAAGTCAAGTTGTGACTGGTGGCCTTGTGGTAGAGCGTTCGCCTCCTTGGTCTTGGGTTCAAACCCCGACCAAGTCATGCCAGAGACTATAAAAGTGTGAATCAATCCTTTCTGCTTAACGTTCAGCATGAGAATAGGATTGATATCTTAGGCGGTTGTCTAATTGAGCGGTTGTTGTCAAGCATGCCTTCCGTAGCTCAAATGGGAGCTTTAAATGCACTAGGACCCCCTTCGCAGGACCCTCATTGATAACAGTTCCTATATAAACTGAAGAGGCTATCCTGGGTAAATAATAGTAATAATAAAGTTAATTCACCAAAGAGTTCATTATCTTGTTTAGTGCCAATTGTTGATGAAGATGGGTTTCTCAGAGCTATAATACAAGAATAAGAAAGGCAGAATATTTTCCAAAATCTGCACGATTTCCAATCATTCTATCCAGGAACCAAGGGTTACAAAGCTGATTGTAAAACACCAACAAGAGATTGATGATCCCAAGATAAACATGTCATTGTGAGTGTGTCATACCATCCAGGAGACCCAGCATAATTTTCTTACCACCGGGAAATCAGAGAAGGTGGGAAAAATTACGCTGGGTCTCAAACGATATTTTTGCAGTCAGAAACTGGCAGCACTTTTTAATTGGTTAATTCTATTGTTTTTTGTTCACGTGGTCAATATCGGGAAAAGCCCTTTTCATCCCGAATATTTCGAGGGAGTGATTTCACTCACCCTAACAAACATTATTAAACCCTGAAGTTTTTACTAGAGTAAGATGTGGCCAGGCTTGGTAAACAACTCACAGATAAATTAAAATGGCCTCCGAAGCGATTAGTCACATCGGTGGCGAAGAAGACCTGAGGACTTTGTGTAATGCAATTTTACACAAACAAGTAGCTATAAGCCAGTAAATCAGTGTGTTCTCTGCTCACACTCTGTACGTAGGACATCCCTTAAGAACTCTCGCGTTTATTATTGATTGTTTACAATCGAAGTCTGCCATTTTTAAAGGGACAGCGGCTGAAACAATGGCTTTGTGCTCATTGGTAAATTTAAACTCAGGGGTTTCCGCTGAGTCATTCGTTTGCGTCTAAGATTTTGTTTGAGAGAAACTCATTTTATTAAACTCAAAGAAGAAAGCTTAGTTTACTAGGCTAGTAGTTTGCTTGTTGTGGACACTACCATGATTTTGAGGACTCTGGGCAGCCATTTATTTTGACATTTATTGTGTCTATTGATAAATAAAATTAACTACCTTGCTATTGAACTAAAAATGATTTGTGATATTATTTATTTTTATGCACACGCACTGGGACTGTTCTTCCCAGATTGCGAAAACGGCCTGTTTATAAACAGGACGGCCAGATTATGTACGCATGGCCCGATTATATTTTTTTTGCCCTGATTATGTCGTGGTGACCAGATTATGAACGCTAATATAATGGCTGGCCAGGCAGGCTGTGATTGGCTTTTTCTTCAAACTTTTGTGAATGAAACATTGACTAGGCATAGCGAAAGAAAAACGTTTCGACATAATTTTTCTCTGCAGGATAAAACACCATTGAAAACTAGGCATAGCGAAAAAATGTCTCGACGTAATTCTTAGGATAAACTCCTCTTGTGAGTACATTTCAACATAATATACTTTGAAGTAACTAAATTTCACGGATGGGTGGGCTCATTTTATTTTTCGCGAGAATTGAATTCTAGGGATGAACTAAATTATTCGTTTTGCGGGAATTAAGTTTGGTGAAAAGTTGCGAATCCCAAAATTTCGTTTCACTTGAGAACAATAACAACTTTGCCACCAGGGCTATTTTCTTGTCAGAAGTGATGACAAATGATATAAAAGCCGGTCGGCCCCGATTATGTTTGTTCTATAAGTGAGGGATAACGTAAAATTGTCGCACATAAGCCAGCCTGGCCCGATTATGTTCGTTCTATGAAGTGAGAAATAATATTTTTAACTGTCGTACATAAGTGCCAAATAATATAAAAAGTGTCGTACATAAGCCGGCCTGCCCCGGTTATAAATATACAGAAGATAGGCTTAAAATTGCAGACCAGCTGTTTGGATCATAGAAGAGAAGTGTTGGAAGAGAAGTGAGCTGTTAGGGGCCCATCATGGGCGGCCATCGTAAAATGTGGGGTCTTCTTGGCCTTGAACTGTTGTCCTCACGCATTACCTTTTAGAAAGTTGGGTGTCGCTGATATAACGAATAATGAAATTTTCATGTAGCTAGCTAGCGCTTTTGAATGTCTGACTTCCTCAGCCTAAATTAGAATTAGCAAATTTTATTTTTTTATTTTTTTTATTTTCCATAATGTGAATTACATACATCTTTATGGGCAGCATGAGAAGAGCAGCAAGAAAATAGAAAATAATTTAGTTGAATAAAATATAACCTACGAAAACGGAAGGATATCAAAGTGAGTGCCATTAATTCCAGATACATATCGAACAGCGCATAAAAAAGAATTTTGTTTTGTGGTTTGTTGTCTTTTTGTTTATTGTTGTGGCATCTACCGCGCCATTATTAATTTATGCACCCTAATATATGCAGGCCTGTCGTGTTTCTCCGAGAAACGCTGCCCTCCCCCAACCTCGTCCTCAGGGTCTTGTGGCCCCTGAGCCATTACTACGGAGTGACCAACGCTGCTATCAACTTATCAGTAAGGCAAAATTCCCTGGGAACGAGGTTGCCTTTACTAATCTGAGCACATGGATCTGCAGGTGTAAGTGTGATGCATGGCTATGCTTTTGGCTGGATGACAGGAAGGGGTGGTGGTGGGTCAGCCGGTTGATGTTGATCTAATTCATGGACTGTGTAACGAAGGAGTCAGATCTTGGAAGCGCTGCTGGCTCTGAAGAAATTGATTGTGTAGGTAGGGAAGCAGAGTTAGTAACTGGGTGAATCTGAGGCAAGAATTTTCTATTGCGTGAGATAAAATGGCCGGTTCCATCAACCTTGCCATTATCATTGAGTTGAACGATCAGACTAGTTTTGTTACATTTCCTAGGAAACCTGCCATTCAGGTTCTAAATCCAACAGGAAGAGCCAATTTCAATAGGACGGATGATTTTCGTCATAGCCGCCAACGATTCGGTTGTCTTGCAAATCTCGTTTCCCCGCGTTTTTTCTAGATGTTCTCCCATAAGTGTCAGAGTCGTCGTAAACCTGGTCCTTGGCCGAAACGGCAATGCATCATAAAGTCTCCCGAATGTCACTTTTGCTGGCGAGATAACATTCGCAGGATCAAGTATTTTTCAAAACTTTAGTATTCCTTGAGTAAATATTCTGACTCTATGTTTCCAGAGATTGTGACAGCATCGGTCAAAAGCCTCTTCATGGATTTAACTGTTGTATTTAGAAGCAGGAAAAATACGTCTGTACGCTACTCTATATATTTTCAACTGAACTTAATGTCTCGATAACCTCAAACACAACATTTCCCCCCTCTTTAGTTCAATGTGTCCATTGTCA
Organism: Hydractinia echinata; assembly: GCA_030067915.1. Taxonomy (NCBI): domain Eukaryota; kingdom Metazoa; phylum Cnidaria; class Hydrozoa; order Anthoathecata; family Hydractiniidae; genus Hydractinia; species Hydractinia echinata. Next base: position 1,297,917 of record JASGCC010000066.1, read on the forward strand.
CTTTACTAAACATAATAAGTTCGCAGATTGTATTTTTTTTACTTAAATTTACAATAAATCCGTTACTGTTGTTCAGGTATGTACATTTTCATGAAAGTAGTCTGGTCTTCTTCTAATTCTTCGAGGATATTTCCGTACATATAACTCAGTAGGTCTAGAGGTAGTTTCGTGTCTCCTGGAGTGTCAATATCGTCATCTTCCTCCCCCTCTTGATCAAAGTTGGTTGGTTTAAGCTTGGATAAGAACTTAAAGTGTTGAACGTTGCGTGTGACAGTATGTCCCGGTCGGCTTGCCGTCAATTTTGTACCTTGAACTCGTGTGATACAGTATGGTTTTGGATCAAAAGGGCTTGAAAGCTTGTTGCGTTTCGGTTGTTTTACCAGCACGTAGTCACCTTTGTTTATAGCTGGTCGGCGAGCATGAAAACGGGCGTCATACGTTTTCATTTTAAGTTTTTGTTGTGTCGGTGTGGTGCCTCCTTGATGGCATCCCTGTTCGGTTGGTTGTTAATACTGGGCAATTTTCCTCTAACTTGACGTTGAAATAGCGCTTCAGCTGGACTGACTCCGGTTGTTGAATGCGTCGATATGCGATAATTTAACAGGAAATTATACAGTGCGATTTCCCAGGGCTTCCCTTCTATTGTAGCAATTCGTAGAGTTTTGTTAAGGTTGCGCATGAAATTCTCGGCAGTTGAATTTACTTTCGGATGGAGGGTGTGATTCTGTGATGATCTATTCCTTTAGCATGCATGTAGCGTTTGAATTCGTTGCTGTGAAATGGACTACCGTTATCAGAAATAATTTTATGAGGGAGTCCATGCGTTGCAAAATTTTTACTTAGAGCTCCCATAGAGATATTATTAAAAGAGCTCCCAAAGTCGGTACAGCAGGTGTTGAACCAACGATCTCTCCTTCGGGAAAGCGTGTACGTTGGTCTATTACTACCAGTAAGTGCAAGCGATTTGGTAACGGTCCCAGAAAGTCTATGTTTAATGTGTGCCACGGCGATGGTGGTAAGGGGAGATGGTTTTAGTGGTGGCGGTGGTTCATGTTCATGTTATGTTTACGAGATGACCGACATACACGTGCGAAGTGATTCAATTTTTCACACGATCGACACACTTGATTTTTAGCAGGGCACTGTTTTGAATGGGGCCAAGCATTTCCGCAGTTAAAACATGATTTACTTTGTGTTTCTTTTTTGTTGACTTGCAGTTGTAGATCAGCGATTTGTTTACGTAAAACTTGAACTTCCTCTGCTTGTGAAGATTCACCTATATTGTTTGTTGCTCCGGCTTCAATTTCTTGAGATTGATGCTCCACGTCTTCGTATAATTTACCTCGTGTGAGAATGTCTTGTAGAGATGCTTCTTTGTTACTGAAACAGTATTTTCTAAGCTTGTTTGACGTTGTTCCTAAAATTAGCTGTGTTTTGATCTGTTGGTTGATACTGTCGAAATTACAAGGTGAAGCAATAGTTTTAAGTCGTACATAATAAGATTGTAAAGTTTCGCCATCATTCTGTATTGTTTTTTGAAAATTCCAAACTTCAAAACATTCTTTCTTTTTTTGGCTCAAAATATCGACTAAATGCATTAGTTAAATCTTCGATCGTATTTCCAGTATTGTCAAGTACTTCAAAAATGTCTTGTAATTCAAATCCTCCGTAATGTAATAACAAAAGGCTCCCTTTCTTGTTTGGTCTTCGATGTTCATTGCCGTTATAAAGTTATTAAATCTACTAACATATTTCTTTCATCGTATACCAACACTGTGCATTTCAAAATTTAGGAAAATCTGGTAAAAAAGTACTCGTCGCCATTGTTGTATTTAGAAGCAGGAAAAACACGTCTGTACGCTACTCTATATATTTCAACTGAACTTAATGTCTCGATAAACTCAAACACAACATTAACTGCTACCTCTGCTCTACCATTGGATCTTGGATGATAGACAGAAGATTTACAGTGTCTTACACCCCAACATTGGAGAAAATCTTTGGTCTTGTTTGCCACAAACTTTGGTCCACTATCACTGCTTAACTCTTCGATGTGCAGCATGATGAATTTTGGATACTTCATGGCGCAGCAGAGAGGGGATTAAAATCCGATCACCCACAAGAAAAACTGCATCTACAATCAAAAGGTTTTTGAGATATCTTCAGTAAGGTTGTATGTCGCAGGACAGGTCATCAGGTACGATGGGAAATCGTTGATTTTGAAATGTTTTAACTGCTGTAACACGTAGTCATTGCTTGTGACACATTCCCATGTCACGTCTTTGACTTTGTCAACAGCGGTACGAACAATGATCAGTCCACAAGAATAGTGTTTCAGGACTTAGTAGTGGCTTGAACGGTTTCGTAATGTTGGTTAGCTTGCTGTAATGAGAGACCTGGTTGACTAGACCGAAACAGGCTCTCACATATGCAATGTTCTGTGGTCGTGGAAACATTCGAATATAGTCAAGGCATTTCGGAAGTGGCTTACCTAATTTGAAATTATTTGAAATCCGTTAATCTCAATTGTTTTCTGAGCAAATTGGAATTTTGAAGGAAACTTCTTTACCCATAAGCTACAAGAAGTCAATCAAACGCCAATGTGTTTTAAGACAATTGTTGTGACGTTGATACACTTGGTCTGTCGTGTTGTCATATCTATTGGTTATATCCATCGCCCCTAACCATGTACACTTGTGGTACAACACAATAATGGTATCGACCGAACTCCGTGATAAAAGTAAGGAGATGTTTGTCCTCCTCGCACACTGGGACAGAATGGTAACCATTTAAGGAGCCTGTAACGGACAGATAAGTTCCAGGCGGTATCAATCTAGCCTGTTTAAACGGTTATACTGTGTGATTGGTGTCACGAAGACAATGCTTGTTCAGGGATTGGAAATTTCACCACTCTTCTTAGGCTGACGTCAAGCTTTTGTACCCATATCGTTCTGTTGCACCATGTTGTTGCTTTAATTACACCAAGAGTAACACATGAGCCTAGTTGTTCCTTAATCTGTTGACGTCAGTGAATAGCTATTGAAGCCGGTAGCATCAGTTAAATGTGGATTTTACATATCTTTTAAGAAGCTGCTCTTTTATGCTAGGTACGTTTTCGTCAGTTGCGGGAGAAAAGGAAGTTTGTCTGGACGCACAGACACCTGTTCGTTTTGGATAATCACATGGACTTTTCTTTGTGACTGATAGGTTAGCTGGCGATATGTCCCTTAAATTTTCCATTGCTTGCCGAATTATGTCGAATAGATCGGTGGTATCTGTTTATAACATTACTGTGCATACCATTTCAAGGGCCTCAAAGCTATTACCATAGGCATCAGTCCCGGACAATGAAATGAATGCGGCACTAAGAATATTTACTCCTTCGTTGTTAGCTGCATTTATTTTCTTTCTGACAAGTAATAAACACGAATAGTCAAATCCACGTGAATTTAGCACCTTTAGTCCCATCAAGGATGATCATGCCTCTTTATCGGCAATAGCTGAGATTTTTTATGGTACGATTTTAGGAAATGGGACATTGAAGCGGTTATAGTCATTCAATTTTGTACACATCTTTAGGGTGACACATGGTTGCTTGCATGCTTCCTTTATCGTCCACCAATAGTTTCCGTCAAATATATGGAGGTCAAGCGATATGTTTGGGTGTGAAAAATTTCTTTCCTGTTGCCATACATGGTACACCAGTTGTATTAGCATTTTTTGAAGGTTAGTTGTGAAGCTTATGCCATCATTTAATGCAATGCGTAAATTCTTTAGGTATTCCTCATAGCACGCATCTTCTTTTCTTTTCTTTTGATTAGAGGAATTGTTTCATATTGAGGGATGTTTTGTCCAATTCTACATGGCTTATAATGTCTTGTTTTGTTTCTTTGTCTGCAATGCCAGAAATGACAACATACTTGACAATATCCAGGGGCGGATCCAGCATTTTTTTATAAGTAGGCTCAATAAAAAATTTGCATAATTTCTTGATGATCAACGTCTAAAGGGCGCAATATTAATAAGCCAACGCTTTTAACGACGCCTCAGAGTCTCAAATGGCTTAAGATTGATGGAAACATGACAACAACACTCTCCTGTTTTTTAGATGCAAAGTCCACGAATCGAAGAAATATAGAAAAAATGGTTCAAACTGTGACAGTCTTCTAAACAACCAAAAAGAACAAACTTTCTTTCTTTTTCATTATTAAACAACGTTTTAAGCTAAACTTTTTTTCTGTCTTTCTTCGTTCTATCTAATTTTTCTGAAATAAAACAGATTGCAATCAATAGTGACTCCTGCCGGGAATTGAACCCAGATATCAAGAGTTTCGGTTATAAAGAAATAGACACTTACCATTCTACGTTGTTGTTGTTGTCGTTGTGGCACTAATTTATTTTTTTTATGTCGCAATTTCTGAATTTTTAACTAAACGAGAAGAAAAAAGTAATGTTTACTGGAGTTGAATAGACTTTTACACAGGTTATAAGATAATCATCAAGCCTGAATCGAAGTATTTATTTATGGAAGATTTACAATCAAACGCAAATCGATATTGACAAAACTGAGTAAACCTGTCTTTTTTACAATAATACAATAAAAAATAACAATAAAATAATGATGCTCAAATAACTTATTACAACGAGAACATTTGCCAGTTAAACTGAATAGAATATGAACTGTCTTGTATTTCTATAGAAAACGTTTGTGAAAAATAAAACTGCTTATCAAAAAGGTGTTAATTGAACTATTAAACTCAATCACTGAAAATATTTGCGAATGTCATTCTACGTTTGTTAACTGCTGCAAACTGATCTACAACTTGATCTGGATTGACATTGACATCACGGTTAAACATAATAACACAGAGACTGTTTAGTCTCTCCTCTGTCATGGTATTTCGCATCCATGTTTTAACACGTCGCAAGCCAGAGATGCTCCTTTTTGCAGTAATATGTCTTTAAAATTCATGTTTCTTCTAGCTGACTACTAAATAAATATAACAGGAGTTATTCTTGAACAAACTAGCTACCAAAACAATTGTTGCTTGACTGGACTTACAATCTGTAGCTAGCTAAATATATATTTCGCAAGCCACGACATTAGAACGACAGTTGTGTTACCAACCTAAGGTGGGTTTCCACATAACGAAATTGTTCGAATCGTTTGCTAGCAAGCCATTTTCTTTACCTAGCTAAGCAAGCTGAAAATGTCTTAACATTATCTGTGCAGGCTACCTATAGGTATCTTAACCCTGATCAAGTAAGTAAGTAAGTAAGTAAGTAAGTAATAATTTATTCATCAATAGACAAAAAGTACATGATTTTATAGAAAAATGATTATATAAGTATTGTTGTAAATAAGTCTATTGAAAGGAGATCACCACAAAGCAAAATAGCTTAAATGAAAGTGGTGACCACCTAAGAAACAGGACATCACAAAAAGGACAAAATACAAAGACAGGACTGGGACTAATACAAAACACAAAGGTAGGAGTTTATGTAGATAAGTCTAGTCAAATAGGAATTTACCAAGAAAAATCAAAGCACAAGGCATGATGCAAAAAATACGGAGGCTGATACAGTTAAAAAATATAATAAAACTTAGTAGCTGTTTAAGAAATGCTGAAATAGGATAGGTTTGATCTCAGAAGTAGATTTACTAAGAAGTCGAAAAGGAAAAGATTTTTGTACCTCATTCCACGATTTTAAAGAGTGAAATCTGATAGACTTTTTCCCAAATGATGTTGAAAAAACAAAAGGTAATTTTAAAAGCCCTTGTTGATCAGCACGAGTGTGTTGATCATGAGAAAAGTTAATGGAAAAAGTATTTTTGATAGTGTCAGGAAGGCTATTATGAGCTACGTTGTGCAGAAAAATAATATTTTGCATAGAGATCATGTCGGGAAACTTAAGAAGTCCGAGATTGGAGTAGAGTGAACTGAGTGGTGTGTAGGGAGTTCCAAAAGAAATGAGTCGGATAGCATGATTTTGGAGTATTTCAATACGATGTGTACGATAACTTTTTTGACCCCAAACTTGTGAACAGTATAAAATACGTGAATAAAAGATGGCATAGTAAATCAGCAGGAGTATATTTTTGGGGACAAGGTGACGGATTTTGGCTAGAGCTCCATTAGCTTTCTTTAGACTAATAACGGTATTATTAATTTGTGATTTCCAGCTTAGGTCAGAGCCTAGAATGATTCCAAGATATTTGACTTGATCACTGGGATAGATTTTAGTACCATTAACATTTAATTTAAAGTTGAAATGAAGTGGCTTAAAAGGACTTTTGAAAATAACATATTCGGTCTTTGTTTTGTTGAGAGAAATCTTATTGGCATTAAGCCAGAGACATAGGAGTTTAAGATCTATATATAAATGCTTGGCGAGTTGTTTAGGCGATTTACTGATGTGCAGCATGTTGGTGTCATCAGCAAAAAGGTGAACTAAAGAATAATTGATAGCAAAATGAATATCATTTATGTACACTAAAAATAAAAGGGGACCAAGTACAGACCGCTGTGGTACACCATGATTGATAAATTTCTGAGAAGAGATAGAGTTATTGATACATACAAATTGTTTTCTATTTGTTAAAAAAGACCTAATTAAAGAAAGTGGGATGCCACGAATACCATAGTGGGATAATTTCTTTCAGTAAGATTTCATGATCAACTGTATCAAAAGCTTTTTGCAAATCAATAAATACACCGCAAGCAAAGAGACCATTGTCAAGAGCATCCATAATTTTTTGAGTGATGTTAATGAGTGCTTGGGAAGTGGAAAATTTCTTTCTAAAACCAAATTGATTATGGTAAATAGTTTTGTTGGAGGATAAAAATTTATATAAGCGATTGTAAATTAGTTTTTCAAAAACCTTGCAAGATGGGCTTGGTGATTTGGAGCTACGTAGGGAGATGATGGACTTTATACTATTCCAAATATTTTTAGTGTTCTTTTGGTTTGCAGTAAAAAATTCCCTGTAAAAATTATTTTTGCTTAATCTACATAAAGTGACAATTTTGTTTCTATATTTTTTAAACGTATCATGTAGGATAGACTTTAGAGAGGGATTTTTTTCTTTTAAAATTTTTTTATGTAGTTCATCACGTTTTCTGATGGAAGTGAGAATACCATTCGTCATCCATTTTTTATGATTGAAATTTTTTTTATATTTGTTGGAAGGTTTTTTAAAAGGAACACAGTCTTTTAAAGTAGAATCTATAAAATTATAGAAAATATCAAAAGATTTAGATGGGTTATTGTCATCAAGGCATAGTAAGTTATCCCAATCAACATAAGAAGTTTTCCAAATAAATTTGTTATGGTCAAATTTTTTCCAATCAGGAGCAGGTGGTTTATCATTTGGTGGACCTGAAGCAAAATTGTTTTTGTTAAGAATTAAAAACTGAGGGAAGTGGTCTGAAATTGATGAAATGAGGTTACCAGATATAGATGTATGTTCGTTAGAATCATGGAATATATTATCAATTAAAGTGCTAGTGTTCTCGGTGACTCTAGTGGGTAAAGTAACAGATGGAAAAAGGGAGAATGAAAATATTGAATCTAAAAAATTTGATATATTTGTATCAGAATCATATGATAAAAGATTGGCATTAAAATCACCTAAAAGGAAACTTTTTTTATTTTCTGAAGAGGCTATGTTAAGAATAGGAATCAGAAAATTGTTATTAAAATCTTGTAAATCCATATGAGGATGTCTGTACATACATCCAACTATAAAATTCTTAATCTTAGGTTGGACTATCTCAACAAAAACTGATTCTAACTCAGAGGATTTATATCCGAGAAGGTCTAGGTCTGTCCGTACAAAATAATTATGCTTATTTGAGATATATAAGAGAGCACCACCTTTACTGCTTTCAGTAGGGGTATGATTAAATGTGAATCCTTCAAGGTTACAGTTTATACTAGGAGTAGTGGATTTGAAACCAGTTTCTGTGATCCCAATTACACTAAAATTATGCCCAAGCTCACAGAAGAGACTATTAAGTTCATTAAAATGTTTGGAAAGAGAAGTTATATTTAGATGAAATATGGAAAAACACAATTGAAATTATGAGAATTGAAATCACAAGAGCTATAGTATTTACAGTTAACTCCTCCTCCTATGATGTCATTGGAGTTATTGGTGACAAAACTGTTAAGTTGCGAGAGGAAGTTTTTCCTTTCGACAGAAGATGTTGTAGGTGAGAAGTGTATACGTAATGATGAAGGTGTTTTGGCTAGCACAGAGGAGGAGAAAAGGGTAGCTTGGAAGAATTATTATCAGAGGTTGCTTAACACTGAGTTTGATTGGGATGAGGATAATTTGTCTGATGATGATGTTGTAGAAGGGCCAGCTATGCAGATCAAGACAGAATGGGTAGTGGAGGCTATTAGGAAATTGAAGATTGGCAAGGCTGCAGGAGTATCAGGTATTGTTGCAGAGATGGTAAAAGCATCTGGATATATTGGAGTTGAGCTTATTACAAGTCTTGCTAATCAGATTATAAAGGATGGTGCTATTCCGAGTGAGTGGCAGTCGAGTGTAATAGTGAATTGTTTCAAGGGCAAGGGTGATGCATTAGAAAGAGGTAACTATAGAGGTTTGAAGTTGGTTGATCAAGTAATGAAAGTTATTGAAAGAGTGATTGATAAGTTACTTAGAGAAAGAATTGATATAGATAAGATGCAATTTGGTTTTGTTCCAGGACGTGGCACTACAGATGCAATATTTTTACTCAGACAGCTTCAGGAAAAGTATTTAGGAAAGAGAAAGAATCTCTATTTTGCCTTTGTAGATTTAGAGAAAGCTTTTGATAGAGTGCCACGTAAAGTTATTTGGTGGGCTATGAGAAAATTAGGTGTGGATGAGTGGCTAGTTACGATGGTACAGTCTATGTACAGCAATGCTAGAAGTCATGTCAGGATTAACGATTCACTTAGTGATGAATTTAGTGTAAATGTTGGTGTACATCAGGGTTCTGTACTTAGTCCTTTGTTGTTTGTTCTAGTCTTAGAAGCGCTGTCGATGGAGTTCAGAACAGGTTGTCCATGGGAGTTATTGTATGCAGATGATTTGGTTCTCATAGCAGAGTCGATGGAAGAATTAGTTGAAAAGTTTGAGAAGTGGAAGAAAGGACTAGAAGAGAAAGGACTAAGGGTGAACACAGCGAAGTCTAAAGTCATGATTAGTAGCATTGCAGCCAAGTGTGACCTTGTAGTTGGAAAGTGGCCTTGTGGAGTTTGCAGGAAAGAGATTGGTAGTAACTCAATTTTTTGTCAGACTTGCAAGCATTGGGTACATAAGAAGTGCAGTAGTATTGGTGGAAGGTTAAGGGCTGAAATTCAGTTTGTATGCAAGCGTTGCAAAGGTGAGATTATAGAGAATGAAGTATTTCCAGCTTTAATGATGTACAAAAGTGGCTCGTTAGAGATAGTTGAGAACTTCTGTTAATTAGGTGATAAGTTGGGCAGTGAAGGGGGTGTTGGAAGAAGTGTTACTTGCAGGATAGGTTCTGCTTGGAAAAAGTTCAGAGAGTTACTTCCTTTGTTGACTAGCAGAGTCTTGTCAATTGAGGTAAAAGGTAGGTTGTATGAGGCCTGTGTAAGAAGTGTTACGTTGTACGGTAGTGAGACATGGGCAGTGAAGCAGGAAGATCTTGACCGTTTAGAAAGGAATGATATGAGAATGGTTAGGTGGATATGTAACGCCAGTCTGAGAGACAGAAAGAGTTCAGATGAGCTAAGAAGCAGGCTAAGTATCCGTAGAATTAAAGATGTTATCCAGATAAGAAGATTGAATTGACTGGGGCACTTGGAAAGAATGGAGGAGGATAATTGGGTAAGAAAGTGTAGAGACTTGATAGTTCCTGGGGCAAAGCCCAGAGGCAGACCGAGAAAGACTTGGCAGGAGGTTATAAGGACAGACTTGATACAGAGGAAGTTGAGTTTAGATCTAACACAGTCTAGATCAGATTGGAAGAGGGTCATTAATATACCCCGTCCAACACATGCTAGCATGGAAAACGGACGTTAAGCCGAGAATGATGATGATGATGATGATGTCAAACAACTATGTGATAATGGTGTAGATATATCAACAAAAGGAAGAGCATTTTGAATACATTTCAGACAAAACCAATTATCATTAGATTTTTTAAGCATTTCATAATCCGAGGCACCCAAACCATTACACTTTATATGTACCCACTGATCACATATATCACACAAAACGGCCCGGTGATTAGAGTTGACCGAGCCATGGCAAATCCCACAAGGATAATTTATCATACTTGAAAACCTACTATAGACTATAGCTAGCAGCTAGCTAGCTATAACACAAAAAACAAACAAACACAAAAGCTCTCAAAAAGTGATTTGAGAAAAAAACAAAGAAAATCAAACAACAAATCAAGTGCAAAGGAAACTGTTTTGAAATTGAAGCCAAAACAGTAAGAAAACATAAATTAGGTGGCAAACACAAAAACAAATAAATATAGAGAGAAAATAACCTGCACACGATGGTTCGCAAAAATAACGTATGTAGCATTAGCTACCATTTTGAAGTTATATAAATTCAGCTGGTACAGAAAACTGTAAAGATAAACTAAAGAAATTAAATGTTACTCAAGTTCAGGTTCTTCATCTTCAAGTTCAGGTTCTTCATCTTCAAACAGATGATCAATATCATCAAGATGTGTTATTTTGAAAGACTTTGCATTTTCGGTCTCTTTGATGTTTATTATACCGTTATACGCCCAAAAACTCGCTATTTTCTGTTCATTGTAAAGGGACTTGCATTTACCCCGCAACATTCTGTAATACGGACACAAGTTATTATTAACATAAATTCTACGTTGACCCAGACCAATGTCATTTAAACGATTATTATTTTTTAGATTTTTCTTTTTTCGATGAAATTGTTCAGCGATTTTACGATTACAGAATCGTACGATGGTTCTTAGAGGTTCCGTATGATTTCTTCTAGATTTATTGGAAGGAAGTCGGTGACAGGCTTCAATGTCAAAACTTTTAATTTTAATATCTAGAACTTCACCAATTTCTATAACTTTTTTTTCCAGATTATCATGGGATATCGTATTAGGAATACCTGCAATTTCAATATTGTTCCTTCGTACATATTGTTGCAGTTCGGTTACATCGCGTTCTATGTCCGTTATAAGCTCGTCTTTCTCTTTAAGTTCTTTCTTTAAGTTTTTTACAGGTTTTTTCAGTGAACTGTTCTCTGCATATAGCATTTCTATAATTTCGTCTCTAGTCTCTGAGATAACTTTTGTTAAGTCAGCTTTTGAAGTCAGGATGGATGTTTTTAGACTTTGAATTTCATAGAGTAAAAAATCCAGAGTGACAGGTGAACTTTGTGAATCTTCCATATCTTCGTATTTTTTTTTCCGTGTGGCGACCATAAGATAAGATGCGCTGAGATGTAGTGGATGTAAAGTGCAGGAAGGTTAGTAAGAAAATAAATGGATAGTTATTAGATGCAGATATTAGATGCAAATCTTAACAATACACAACTTTCCGGTTTCGGAAAATAAAAAAAAAATCATAATGGTAGCTTTTTGGAAGGTAAACACGAAAAACGGTGAATTTTACATAACTATGAAAATCTCAAAAAAAGAGTTAAACTTGTCAACAACTATATAAAACCTATACAAATATCGACAAAGGAAAGATTGAACTTGGTATTTCAATAAAAAAACACTAAGAAATATTATTTTTGTGCGTTTTTGAAGGAAAAATCTTGATTGTAACCGCTAAAAATTATGTTTACATGTGATATTTATCCATTTTTTTATTTTCTCACTCATATAAATCTTGTTCTACTTAATTATAACGTGAAAGGAACTAATGGTGCTTTAGCCCATATAATTTTTTTTTGTTAAAGACCAATGCAAGTATCAAAAATCTCTCTTACTTTACACTGGCGTATCAATGATTTTTAACCTTTGCGGCTTTCGCTTTTCAAAACAAAATAAGATTTCGATTGCGCATTTTACATAACCAAAATTATGCCGAAGAGCGAAATGAAAATTTTCAAACAAACTTCACGTGTGACTCTTTTGAGAATTCACGTGTTAGCTATAAACACTTGCGACATGAATGATGATATAAATTTGGATATGTCCCTAGATAAATTTAAACTGTGGAGTACAAACGCCTTAAAATCTTTTCTACATGTAAGAAACAAAATCACTGATGGATCCTTTGAAGAACTAACTGCCAGGTAATTTTCTGCAAGGGAAATCGTTCACATATTTCGCATGTCAGTTTGTTCGTGAGATATTTGTAAATACAATAAGCGAAGACTCAAAATATTGTATGTTGAAATGTCGCGTAGTTCCTTCGCAAAGAGTCAAAAACAAACCCTACTTTGTTTGGGCAATAATTGTAAAAGATACTCCAAGTCGACCTGGTGGACAAATCATAAGTGCTTATTGCTCGTGTACCGCTGGGCTTTATGGTGCATGCAATCATATAACAGCTATGTGTTTCCGCATTGAATACGCAGTAAGAGCGGGCATGACTAATCCTAGCAAGACCAGTACATTATGTACATGGAACGTCCCTTCAGGAACGAAAGTAAATACAAAAGCTGAAGAGATTAGTGAAATACATTTCAATAAACCACACTACATGAAAGATCACGAGGCTAGTCAAAAAATTATCGAAACTAAAGCAAAGTTTAAGTTATTTTCACCATCTGATCCCAGTCGTCTAAAAAAGCTTCAAAATAAAGATAACATCAGAACAAAACTATTCGCAGTTATTAAAGACGACATTAAGGGCAGTACCTTGTGGGAATATATGGAAGGCATTAGCATATCTAGAGAGGCAGAGAAAATGAACTCAAACAAAACAACTTTGTTAACTTTACCCGCCGAAGCAGAAACGTTTTTAGAAAATAGGAAACTAGACAGCGACCAAAATATTACTTCATTCAAAAAAAGCCTTGTTTATACTGATGAACATATTAGATATCTCAATGAGGCAACAAAAAATCAAAATCAAAGTTCAGAATGGCACAGTCATAGAAAGGGTCGAATCACTGCATCGAATTTTCACAGAGTATTTACAAAAACTACCACACTTCAATCAACAAAAAAAACAGTTTCCGCTGATGCTTTAATTTCGGACCTCAGGGGTATAAAGACAATCCTACAACACATGCATTAAAACATGGAACATCTTTAGAGCCACATGCAAAAAGAAAATATCAACTTTTAAATAAAAAAAAACATAAAAAATTTAAAACACAAGACTCTGGTCTTGTTGTATTGAAGCAATATCCTTATATACAGTACCGCCTGCGTGTAACTTTACATGTACGCGATAGTTATCACCTTCGCACGAGCTTTCGGTAGCCTTAGAACTTTCGTTGTTATTGTTAACCTATTGTTAAATACATGAGCTATTTTTGCATGTTGAAAACAATAGAGTTCATGTCTTGTTCGCGAAATTTAATTAGCTCATGTGAACTGCGTGTGTCCCATTGTTGTATTTAATTGCTACAGTCGTCAAGAGATCCACGAACGAAAATAAAATTTAACAAAGGTTTATTGTTTTTACTCACTTTACTTAAAACTTTAAAAATAAAAGCTTTTTTAGATCGCGTTTTAAAAGTTTAAAAACGAAAAACGGCGATAGAAAAGCTTCGTTAGATCGCATTTTAAAAGTTTAAAAACGAAAAACGGCGATAGAAAAGCTTTTTTAGATCGCATTTTAAAAGTTTAAAAACGAAAAACGCTGATAGAAAAGATTTTTAAGATCCCATTTTAAAAGTTTGAAAACGAAAAACGGCGATAGAAAAGCTTTTTTAGATCGCATTTTAAAAGTTTAAAAACGAAAAACGGTGATAGAAAAGCTTTTTTAGATCGCATTTTAAAAGTTTAAAAACGAAAAACGCTGATAGAAAAGATTTTTAAGATCCCATTTTCAAAGTTTGAAAAAGAAAAACGGCGATATAAAGGCTTCGTTAGATCGCATTTTAAAAGTTTAAAAACGAAAAGCGGCGATAGAAAAGCTTCGTCAGATCGCATTTTAAAAATTTAAGAACGAAAAGCGGCGATAGAAATGCTTTTTTAGATCGCATTTTAAAAGTTTAAGAACGAAGAACGGCGATAGAAAAACTTTTTTAGATCGCATTTTAAAAATTTAAGAACGAAAAGCGGCGATAGAAAAGATTTTTTAGATCGCATTTTAAAAGTTTAAGAACAAAAAGCGGCGATAGAAATGCTTTTTTAGATCGCATTTTAAAAGTTTAAGAACGAAAAGCGGCGATAGAAACGATGATAAAGAATTATTATTAAAAGTTTTAAAAAGTAGCAACATTAGTTTTTTTTAAATATTAAGTGTTATGTTCGTTCTTTTTTCTAAAATAATATATTTCAATAGCCTTCGTGATCTTTAACACTTTTAAACAATAACATGCATGTTACATGTGACAACAAAAGGATTCATCAAATCTTATTGTTATGACTCGCGCATGACGATAACAATAGAAAGCAATTAAGTTCGTGTGTAAACAAAAGATATGTGAACGTTCTTTATGTAGACATGAGATCGTTACATGAGGTCGTAAAACTCGCGTACATGTAAAGTTACATGCAGGCGGTACTGTAGGTGCATCTCCTGATTTGCTTGTAGAATGTGAATGCTGTGGAGCAGGGTTAGTAGAAATAAAATGCCCGTTCTCAATCAAAGATCAAATTCCCACTAGCAATAATCTCTCTTATTTACATGAAGTTACAGACGAATTAGGAGCTAGGGTGACATTAAAAAAGAACACCAGTTACTATTTTCAAATTGAAGGGCAAATGGGTATAACAGGCCGGAGCTACTGTGACTTTTTTGTTTATACCCACCACGGATATTTTCAAGAGAGAATTCATTTGTTGAAGACTTTTGGACTGCTTTATTAGAAAAACTAGATTTTTTCTGGACGCACTACATAGCACCCGAATTATTACATAAAAATATTATCAATGAAGGTTCAACTAAATGTTCTACTTCGAAAAATAGTGAAGATGACGAAAACCAAAAGAAAAATGAGTACACCACTTCCATAAATAATGTAAATATCATTCCTATAGCATCTTCAACATCTAACTTAATTATTGGAGAAAGTCCAAAAAGAAAAATGAAAAAATCAGAGCCTACATTTCAAACGCATGTTAACAATAAAATAACAGTGGATTGCAATAAAATAAAAGTAAAAACTAATACAATATTAACATCACCAGTGGATTTTGTTATTGCAGCAAAAGAAACAATATCAACTAATACAAGTGTCATAAATGTAAACAACAAAAAAACGATTAAAAAGAATCTCACTAAACTATTACCAACAAAAATTGTAAATGTAACAGATGAGCAGTGCACACAGAAAAGAAAGAACAAAGATAACTGTGACAACAAAATCACCAGCAAGACACCTAAAGTGGAAAATAAATATTACTGTGGATTTTGCAAAAAAGAACTCCCATATGCACCTAAATCATTTGACGAAAACAGTATTGGTTGTGATAAATGTCCACTATGGTATCACTTTTTCTGTGTTCAAATAAAATCAGAAAATGTTCCACCTAAAGATGAAGAGTGGTTTTGTCCAAATTGTAAATAAATTCTAAAACAATGTGTATATATATACGTTATATAGCTAGGTTATTTATTATATATATTTACTTTCCATATATCGGCTTTTTGAGGTTACATAAGGCTGCACAAATTATAATGATGTCATCTAGTGACATAAAAGAGTTATAGGAACTTCTTTTGCAATGAGGTGAAACTTTTTCAAACGAGAAATAACTTGTTCAACCAGAATTCGCAACTTTGCAATTTTAGTGGTTTTTCTAACATCTGCTTGTGACTTTTGGCTCTGACCTCTTTTACCTGGTGGAACAATTATATTGATACAGCGAGCTGCACATTCATCAGCAATATTGAATCCTTTATCAACCATTACATCTGTATATGGTTCAACAAAGTCTAAGTATCCAGATTGTATTGTTATGCTTTGGATATAAATGCTATATGAGAATTAGGTAAAACTACAACCAATATTTTAGCAGTGTTACGGTGCTTGTAACTAGACCAGGTTTGCCGTTGTGCTATATGATTTTTGGGGGTCTGAATGAATATTTCAGTACCATCAGCTATTGAATGAAGATTTTGAACATCTCTGAACCTTGGAGGTCTTGTAGCAGCAATGTGTCCATAATCAGGAAAGTAAACAAATGATTTCAATACACTTGCTGTTGCTTTTACCCAAGTTGCAAATATGCGACTAGATATAGTAGCAGAAATACCAAATCTTTGAGCTAAATCTTGCCCTAATAATCCAAGCCTAATTTTCATTAGCATTAACAGGAACTCATCTTTGACACATAACTTTGATTTAGGACCAGGTTTATTTGGTGTCCTTTTATATTTTCTAACTAGAGTAATATTGGTTTCTTTAAGTCCTCTCCATTTACGTTTGACATATGGTGTAATATATGAACATAGTTTATCGAATAATATTCTGGAAGTAATTCCAGTATAAAACATAACATCTTCATCAGAATTTAATAGCAGCTCATTACCAGGTTTCTTGCATGTACAGTTTTTTACTTTCTCTTCCAGCTGTTTATTAAGCCTGTTGAGAATGTTGACTTTGTTAAGAAGAGCTTTAATAGTCAGCTGCAACAGTAACTTTTCCTGTTTATGTTGTGACGGGGAATTTTCAACAGTGCGACATTTTGCAAAAATACAGAAAAATGGTAAATAACTACTCAAAAACAGGAACATTTTGAACAGGTAGAAATAACTATGTGAAATAATTGGAAGACTATATATAAACAGAATTTATTAAATGTGCTTCCTTCTTGGTGAATTCTATTAGTGATGCAATCTGTAACTCTGTAACGTATTTCTCCTTTGCATTTTTTAATGTGGAAACAGCAACTTGTAAAGGAGATTCCATTTTATGTGAAGATTTTATCTGACGCATAACTGTCTCAGCTTTTTGCTTACAATTGTAACCCATATGCAATGATGGAAATGGGTGACTATCAGTAGGACTTTGTGAAACAAAGTGTTTGGAACATACTCTAGAAGACTTTCCTGGAGACCACAACTTGTTCCTTTTTACTGCATCCATACGATTTATCATCTGTAGCCAGATTTTCCTCATCATACAATCCTTCTTCTCAGTTGGAAATGGAAACAATCTATTAAAAATAAAAGTTTATATGCATTATGGCTATGCAGCTTTAGTAGCTCTAGCTAGCTGCTATACATTAGCTGTAGCTAGAATAGAAATAAAACACTCCTTTTCCTTCAACTTCAATCAGTTTCTTTCAATAAAATACTAAAAATGTATGTAAAAAATGCTTACGTAAAAGGTGGTTCGCAAGAACATTGACTTTCACTATGACATACTTTATGAACGCTGCATATTGATTTACGCCATTTTGTTAATAAATAATCGCCATTATTACATCCTGTTACGGCACAGTGTCGAGACATTACAGCTAATTTGATGAACTTTCGATTAGAGTATCAATTTTCCAATATGTTTTTGACAGGGTTTTAAAGTTTGGTCTTCTGGTGAAATGCAGTGTTTACCTACCAAAATTCTAATTTCGTCATTTATGAAGATGCACGCGCATGATTTTTTGAAACCGGAAAGTTGTGTATTGGCTTCTTGCCTGTTGACGCCCTTTTTTCCGCGCCAAAAGTTCTTTCTCTAAGCACGTCCGATCACTTTGAAAGCTAACACTTAAACTCAGGGACCTAGAAATAGTGTGAGTTTTTTTATCTGTGACTTAATCAGAGACTTAATAATCAGCAGTCAGCAGCTATAGTAGCTAGTTACAGTTAGCTTGCCTTTTCTTTCGTTTTCCTTTCTACTCTACTGCTAGTCAGCATAGCTATAGCTAGCTAACTAGCTATACATGCTCATCTCAGTGATACCTATAGTTTACGAAACAACAGATAGAGATAGTATATATTCCAAAACTTACCAAGCTGCTACTGCTAACCATGGATGCAACGAATGAAACGATAGAGAACCATGGTCATTCACTGAACTTTCAAGCCTACTTGTGAGTTAAGATTAAGCCTACTTGCGAGTAAAAAAGAGCAGGCAACTAGACTGTACTTTTCCGAATTTTCAAGTCTCCAAGATTTCACAGAGTGTTATCGGTTACCAAAAACATTTGTCCAGGCTTGAGCCTAACTTGCGAGTTCTGGGACGAGTTATATTCTTTTCAAAGGTCGGGGTACCTCTGGTCGCAGGTTCGCGCGTCTTGATATTTGTAAAAAATCGGGCGAAATGGTTAAGGGGCGAATGCAACATCGACCCCAGGGCTTCGAATGCGCAAAAAAGCAACCGGCGGAAATATTATTTGCGATACTTTATTACTTTAAACCAGCGATATTTAAGATTGACAGATACAGGAATCTGGTGTGATGATATACGAAATTTTGATTGCACTTTTTAATGTAGGCTTTAGCCTACTTTGCCTATTGCTGGATCCGACCCTGATATCCTCCGTATAATAAACATTCTGTCCACAATTAGCAGCAATACATCGCTTGGTAAATGTGCATGCCTTTCCTTCGAGTGTAGCGGCAAACGAACGAATGATCCTGTCGCATGGTCAGCAGTAGCCAGGAGACCCAGCGTAATTTTTCTTACCACCGGGAAATCGGAGTAGTTAAGGTGGGAAAACTTACGCTGGGTCTCAAACGATTTTTCTGCGGCCAAATTCTGGCCGCGCGTTTTGATTGGCTAATTCCATTGTTCTTTGCTCACGTGGTCCATGTCGGGGAAAGCCCTTTTCATCCGAATATTCCAGCGAGTGGTTTCACTCACCCTAACAAATATTAGTAAACTATAAAGTTTTTACCAGAGTAAGATGTGGCCAAGCTTGGTAAACAACTCACAGATAAATTAAAATGGCCTCCGAAGCGATTAGTCACATTGCCAATTTAAACTCGGGGTTTCCGCTGAGTCATTCGTTTGCGTCTAAGCTTTAGTTTGAGAGAAACTCATTTTATCAACTCGAAGAAGAAAGCTTAGTTAACTAGGCTAGGTCAGCAGCTCTGTTTTTCGAACACTTGTGGCGGTTGAAATAACTGTGAGACGTTTAATTGTAGCAAGCAAAATATTTTCTGTCATTGCAGAAATGCCCTCAATGTCTATGAAAAGAACGTCCTTTTCAATACTACTAAAGCTGTGTTGAGACCTGACCTCTTAATTCAGTTCAATTCAATTTATTTATTTGCCATAGTGGGTATATGTCAAACGTTTCTTCGCTGCCAGCCTCGATGTCAAAGAGGCAAGAAACCCTACTGGGGACAGGGTTGGGACTCAGTTGCGCCTGCTGCAGCAACATCATTATGATACAAATTCCTTATGAACTGAAGTCAGGAAAACCCTCCCACTCGCCATGCTAACCCTAGCTGGTTATGTGAACTCTGTTGGATAAGAAATAAAAGGGGCGGTTCCATGGCGCTCATCAAATCTGGCCTTCAAAACGCCCGTCTTGCCATGTTGATAATGGTCTCATTGCATCAGACACTATAAGGCAGTTTTGAGCTCACAAAGATTTTTGAGCGAGAGAAAGTGGAAATCACAACTTTTGATAAAAAAGGAGAACAAGCTATGAAGCTGGTAAACTGTCTATTTGTTTCTTTTTAATTAAATTTTCAAGTAACTTTAGCTGAAATAAACAGGTGCTATTTTAAGTATAATTTCTGTGTAGTTATTCCCAACGCAACATTCTTTGTTTGGCGAAAATAATGGCTGGGAGAAGGCTGCTTTAGCTAGCAAGGCTAAAGTCATTAGCTGCTAACACCCCAATAGATAGATAGATGTGCATATTTTACATGGCTAGCCTCACAAATATTGAGGGATATACCCTGTCTATCAATAGAGAAAGCGTATTTTAAAAGGTTGCAAATGTAAAGTCATTAGGCACATTGCAAGAGGCAAAGGTAGGCAAAGCAAAGGCACGGTAAGGGCAGGGAAAGCAAAGGAAGACAGCTACCAGGGTGTGTATATACACACCCCAATCTCATTAAGAAACAAACTGCCTCCAAAATTTGTTCATCCGAAATATTAAACCGCCAAGAAATCTTATTTGTTGGCTGTGTTGTTCTATAACATAAACCAACATTTACATAAACTTGTAGAAAAAATTGCCTGAAACAGTTGCACTGGTATCTACTGATGAGTCATCAGGTGTTTTCTTATTCATTTTGTTGTTCTTTTCTTTTTTCAAAAAACAGGTTGCATAAAGGTACACATGGCAAAACTTTCGTTCGGAAATGGTTATTCAAATATAAAAAATACAAAAAAACAGAAAAAACTATAAAATTTAAATAAAAATCCTCTCTTTTTCATCTTCTTTTTCTAAAATGACAGATAATAACTTATCTTTACTATATATATATACATGTTTCATCCTAATAAAAGATTGCTACAGATCCTTGGATTGAGGAGGTATAAGCTGCAAAGTCGCATTTTTAATAAGAACCAGTAAGATTTCCAAAGGAGGCATGCGTCCCCCAGCAAGGTTATAATGTCAAATTTTAAAGTTGTCTTTACAATGATAAGAAATAACATGAACACAAGGCAATAGCTTTATAAGAGTTTTACTACACCACACCGCGTACAGTCAAACCTTAAAGGGATCCCAAGGTGCTTTTACAAGTTGGACGCACCTAAAAGATTTGCATGAGAAATGCTAAATGATATATCCACTTTTTGTTAAAACAGATATAGCTTTTTAAATATTTATTTTTCTTCTTGCTCAACCGTCATCTTGGCTATCTTCTAGCTCAAGTCTTTTTCAGTGGCCGTTATCCTGTTATGTAATACTTATGTAGCTCTTTAAACATTACTGACTGTTATAGCCGGAACAGATGCCTTCTCTCAGCAAAGTGAAACCAAAGTTCTCTACAAACAATTTTATTTTTTTTTAAATTAAAATAATTCTGCATTTTTTTTAAAATTAAAATAATTCTGCATAAAGTTCTTTACGAAAAATTATTTTGTTTTAGAAAATAGAAATAATTCTGCATATGTTCTTTAGCTGAGCAATCAAACGAAAAATAAAATGTGCATGATTTTTATTTCAAAGGACTTCTATTTGAGACGCAAGTTGTGCATGATTTTTATTTCAAAGGACTTTTATTTGAGACATAGGTTGTGAAATTTACTGATTATTCACCATGTCACACATTTGTTTATGATTTTTATTTCAAAAGGATATATTTTGGAAGGCAAATAAAAGTAACAAAATATCAAGGTTTAACTATAAGCCCATAAAAAGTTATGGAAAATGTTAAAGAGGGAAGGGAGAGGGGGCTGCATCACCCCTCCCCCTTCAGCATGATTAGGATTAAGGGCGGTTACAACCGTTGTAATTTGAGACGGCACTCATTTCAAAACATATACCTAGTCAGCAATTATTTGCCGTGGTGAAATCGCACATAATAAGTCCTCTGGCCTTGTGCGATGTGTGAAAAAAAGCTGAAGATATAACAACGGAAAAAAGTATTTGTTTTTCCGGAGCATAGTTCAGTTGCCTCTTCGACAATGCACGAACAATAAACTCTAAGCGAAAAATCAGTTAACATATTTTTTGCACTTCAACTGCATCATTAAAAACAGTTCACCACTTGTGGTTTGATTAAATCATTGGAAAAAACGTTAAAATATATTTAATTATTATAATATATAATTATATTAAATAATTATATATATATATAATTATTTAATATCATAAGAAAACAAACTTTAATTAGACAGTAATTTCTGTCTCTTCCATTATCGTGGGATGAATTAAAGTAGTGTTCTTTTCTATTGATTTTTAAATATTTTTTAATTAAATATATATCCATCTACTAAGTAACTTAGGCAACCTCGTCCTCAAGGATTGTTGAGAACAAGGTTGCAATACTCATTTGAGCATCATACCCGCCTAGGTCAACAGGTTATAGATCAGTAATTTTTACAACCTGTTTGTTGAAATAAATTCTTTTAAATTTGAAATAAAAGAAATCATGCACACCTGCTGCTAATATATTATCTTTTTCGTTTTATTGCCTAGACGGCTAGTATATCATGCTGAATTATTTTTTTAAATAAAAACAAAAATCATTCGTACAGAGATCCATTTGGAAAGTACGTTGAATTTTTTTAACTTTGTTGCGACAGCATATTTGTTTTTGGCTATGAAAGTCATTAATTATAGCGAATGAAAGTCATTAATTTGTGAGCGCTACATTAATATGACGTAACAGGGTCACGTGCCACTAAAAAAGACTGGAGTTAGTCTGAAATTTTTAACGAACAAGAAGATCGAAGCAGCCATCAAGGTGGCAAGAAAAACAAATATTTAAAAAACGATATCTGGGGTTACATGAAGTTTTAACAAAAAGTGAATATGTCATTGGGAATTTCTTATGAAAATCTTTCAGGTAAGTTCAACTTGTAAAAGTACCTTGGGATCCCTTAAATAGCCTGGTTGTATTATAGGTGTGAAATCCCACTGTACAACATTGCCCATCTTCTTTACATCACAGTCATTTAATTTAAAAGTAGTTAGAAAACAATGTTTAAAAGTTATACACAATATTTACTTCCTAAATGGACGTTTTATGGCATCTAATCTGCCAAGTAAGCTTCCGCGTAAAAGGAACGATTTATGAAGTCCCAGTCCCGTGATTTACGTTTCAATTTCAAGATGAATCTCAGACCCATTGAAATTACTTAGATGTCAACCATCCAAATTATACTCTTGTCTGTCAATTTAAAAACTGAGTTTGGAGGGAGTTGTAATCGAAAACAAATTTCTAATTGACCCTATAATCACACTCTATGCTAACAGACAGGCAAGGCAATGATGTGGAAAATGTGTACAGTGGGCGATCCCGTGGAATTTTCTGTGAGTTAATGACTGGTATAATAAAAATGAATGTCAGAAACACATTAATATGGCTTCACATATGTTGCTTATATTTTTGTAAAGAACACTTTGCACAACAGATATTAAAATAACATTTAAAATTTTATGAAAATTTGATTTAATAATTTTTGCTGCTTAATTTTCATGTACTTGCAAGTATTTTTAGCTTTTCCTCTCTGGCTGGTTATTTTAGGGTATTTACTTTTGGTGAATTACTATTAAAAGCTAAATATTAAAAGCTCAATTATAAAAAACTATAACTTTTAATGAGCTGAATAATGTTTTTTATACTAGGATCAATGTCATGGTAAATCTTAAGCATTATAAAATAGATTTTTAACATCCCTTGAACTTAAAAACATTGCACGTGCCAAGTTAAAAGAATTAAACTCTTGTAACTTATTTTGCATGGTAGTCTTTTTAATTTTTCTCACTATTCAAGACGATTCATCCTAAATAAGGGAAACATTAAATCAAATTGTGAAACGAATAAGGGATCATCTTCAAGATACTTATATATATACTTTTAAAGATCTTATCCTTACCATTATATGTTGTTTATTAAGAGAAAAAGATCTGTTTACCTAAAAACACTTTTAGGCCAATTTACATTTCATTTCTTATCTTCAATTCATGTTTTCTTGTCTGGATGTTTAAAAACAAATGTTTCAAACATTTTACATAATGGGAGATAATGTTTGATTGAAGTTATAGCATCTTGTGTATAGCCCTATTAGGTTTGGGTATTTTGTATATACATATTATGAGAGGGGGATTCTTCCGTCCATAACTTTTGATAGGTTTTCCTAAATGAAATTAAACTTGTTATAGTTACATATAGTATGCCATAAATGGAAAACAATCATGGCATTCTTGTTTTGCTTACAGCTTTCTAAGTCAAATTTGCATCAACAAAAAATTGCAGACGTGATATGTTATTTGCCTACCTGCTTTGTTAACGCTGTGGCTTTTGCGTCGGCAATTGCTGATTGCCTGGCTTATGATAGTATTTTTTATTTGACATTATATCAGAAGATTGAAATTTGTCCAAAGTACTGCTGTCTGCTTAAAATCTAATTACTTCACTTTTAACATTCTGTTCAAAGTTTCTGAATAAAAGTTTAGATATTACATATGACAAAATGCCAACAATCGCCCTAAAAGCTGATTTTTCCTAATTTTCTGATGAAATCCAAAATAATTGGAAAACCAGGTTAATGACATGTCACAACTCTCTAAAATGATTCCTTTTTTCATGAAATAAAGTTATATATGTTGTATAAGTTTCAAGTTCTAAAAGCATAATCATAATTAATTATAGAAATTCAAGGGTTGGTTTTAAGTAATAGCCTATATTAAGGCGCTGGGAGATATAGGATCTTAATTTGGCAGGCAGATGTCTAACAGATAAATATAAAAACTCAGTATTGTATATAGTTATTGCACATAGCAAAAAAAGCTATTAAAAAAACTGGCTGGCGTGTGTAATCCACACACTCCCATCCAAGGCCAAAACAGGTTTTACAAATCCTTGAATCTACAGATGTAGTAGTACTACATCTCCAATCTCTCGTTAATATTTTCTTGAGAATTTTTTTAAGATGATAGGCTGTCATGAAATTGTTTTTTACTATTTTTATGAAATCCATGAATTTCCTTGTCAGCAAGTAATGAATTACTTTACATGGCTACATCCATGGCTACATCCATCCATTTAAACACACAAAATATGGTTTATTACAAGGATTTGCAACATTATTTTTTAGGATTCTTTAAATTATTTGACAGACCTTTCTACACTTTAAGTTAATTCCAGATAGATTTTTGGTTAATCACAATTATTAATCATCTAGCCATGGGAATTAGATTTATGTTATGTTATGTTTAATTTTTATTTTTTTTAATTATTATTTTAGAATGAACGGCAAGATGTGATTAAAAGCTTTAAAGATTTAAAAAAAACATATTGAGAGAGGGTCATAGCAGCATTGAGTATCTCTATAAGCAACATTTATCTTTTTTTAGAATTCTGTTTTTTCTATAAAGATAAAGTTTGTAGCTAAATAAATTTTGGTGTGTATTTGAAAGGTTATTATTTTATTTTTTACTTTTTTTTGTTTCTTCTTTTTATTTACAAGATTTCCCTGATGTGAACAAAAGAGTAATTTTATTCAATAATTTTATGACAGAGTAATGTCCACATGGAGCCATTATTGCTGTAATGCCATCCTCTTTTGTAGTTCTTTTAAGTAAAGGTTGTTAAAAAAGACACTTTTAAATGTTTCGTTGCTGGCTTGTTAAAATAAGCAGAAGTTTTTTTGCAAATAGAAAGGCGTGAACAATCAATATTTGATCACATAGAAGCCTAGAAGCTTCAATGAACATTATAAAAACATGTTGAATTTTGGTTATGAACTATGTAATATCATTATTGTTATTTTGATTAGAATTTAAGTTGTAAATTTAAATAATATTAAGGCTGTTCTCAATGGGATTTATTATTTACAATTTGTGTATGTATTTGTATATTATATATAATTTGTATATATATTTGTATATATATTCTTCCTTCAGTAAACCTTCTTTTGAACATGAAAAAAAGTTAATTATTATTGGTTACAAGAAATTATGGTTTTCAACTGTACACATCAAAAGGATTTAGCAAAGATATATTTTTTATATTGGGCTTTGCATTTTTTATGAGTAATACATATGAGAATAACATTTTTTATTTTAGTGAAGAAAAAAACAACAACTAAAAACTATGCTTAAAAAGCAAGATGTCCTATGTACTTGCATTAATTTGGCTAACACAATTCACGCAAGAAGTATCAGCTAAAGGTATGTATAAAGATTTACAAATAATGATTTATCTTTCCCAAACACTGTTATTGAAAGTTTAAAACCACAGCAATAACAATTTTTAAATGACTTATATAATGATTGTTATAAATTTTATTAAGGTTACTAATCTTTTGTAGAATCAGTTAATTGCTGACAACGCGCAGGGAAAAACAACAATCAAAACTGCAAGTTTGGCGGATATGAGGGGTCTCGGAGGATGTGTGTGTACTGTATATAATTGCAACAGAGGTCAACAAAGACCGCAACAAACTGTCTCAGACAGTTTCTCGTAAATGTAGTACGGTCAACAAGGACCACAGAAACAAACTGTCAATCAATATAAGTAAAACAAACTGTCAACAAAGACAGGTTCTAAACAAACTGTCAACAAAGACAGGTTCTAACAAACTGCCAACAAGGACAGCTTAAGATTGATAGGTCATGAATAGCAAAATATTACTTAAGAATACATGCATGAGATTAAAATACACAACACACGTTAAGTAAACTTAACTACTTTAAAATGAGCATGTCAGACTGAAACAAAACTTTGTCCCCTTAAGGGTATAGAAAGACTAAGAAAAAACTAAAAACAAAATCTTGTTGTATTTTGTTAATTTGTTGTTATGATGTTCATAAAAGCTCCATTTTTTGCAGTGTGTATATCTAACTTGGTACTAAAATATTTTTAAATGTAACCAAATAAAAAGGCCAAAGAGTTACAATTTATTGCGGGTCTTCTCAATAAAATCACAACAAAAATTCAGGTGGGTAAGGTGTACAATTTTATTTTAACCCTATTCGGTCCGGGGGTTTTCGAACATATTATGACCGGGGGGGGGAGGGGGGTCGGATTCTCCCCCCCCCCCCCCCTCAATAACTTTTCATAGGCTTGTTCAAATTGAATTAAACTTGGCACACTTATAGTACGTCACCTAAAAATTTGGCATGCAGGTGTCTAATAGATAAATATTGAAACTCAGTAAGTATCATAGCCATGTAGCATAGCGTTAAGGAGTTATTTGAAAAAAACGTTAGGGGGGGGGGGCGGAATCCGCCCCCGGACCGAATAGGGTTAATAAAGGAGATTTAAAAGCAGAAATGAGTAAGGATACTAGGCTGGACAAAAAGAAGATTCTACTAATTCATGAGAATATATACAAATATATTTTCAATTGTCATCGCTACATCTGATGCCCAAACTTCTGTAGTGTTTACCACATGTGCCTCCAAACAGAAGTTGTAGGGTAAGACGTTTCCTGCCGTATTCTTACGTCAGAGGAGGGTGCTGTTAAGTACACAAAAAGAAAGGGCAGGGCTTTTTAGCAGTAGTCAAATAACTCTGTAAAAGCAGCTGTTAATGAGAAAATCAAAGGCAAACTTTGGCATTTTGGTGAAGGTTTCCTCAAAAGTTTTTCTCAAGCGTGGGTATGCAAATGCTTGTAAGCATAAAATGGTTAATTAAAATACCGTCTCTTATAACTTCTTATAACTTTGTTTGAATTTAATAAAAAATTTTGTATCATTATTAATACAGTCTTTGTCGTATTGTTAAATTACCAATCTTATACAAAGTTTGTGTAATTTATGATTTCACAATGAAGTAACAAGTTTTAAATTATTAAGTTTGTATGAAAAAAAAATCGTTTTATTAAATGAATTTCATTTATATGTATTGTGCTATTATTACACACAGTTTATATTAATTTGAAGGTTAAACAATGTCATCAATACTCCCCAAGCTTGATCATATGAAGCTTGAACATATGAAGCTTGAACAATGCCATATTTTTTTCTGCAACCATCCAATCATGATCAAACAGAGCCTAAATAATGGCATATTTGTTTTAAAAGTTCCATACAATTGTACAAAGCTTAAACGACTCTGTGTTTTGTTCTAAAACAAAATTTTGTTCTGAAATTAAAATGCAATCATACAAAGCTTATGTAAAAATGGTGCTCTATTTTGTTCTGAAACTCCTATAACACAATCATACGAAATTTAAACCATGAAAAATTTTGTTCTAAAACATTGAAATGTGATTGTTAAAGCATAACAACACTGCATTTCGTTTAAAAACTCCCAAAACTGTTGATTTTAGTTTACTTTTGGCACTTAATCTTTTCGGAAAAACAACTGTTGGATAAAATTAAATTACTAGAGAATGACTTTGTGTCACAAGTTTGTTTGAAACTATTAAAAAAAATCTTATATATTTGTTAAACTCGCAATATGTGTATGACTAACCTGTAGGTTATCTTCACAGTTCTCCTAATAACGCAACACCAAATAAACCCAATTGATTTATACACAACACAATATACACCACTATTCTAAACACAATGATTTAACCAGCAAGATTGGCTCAACACAAGTAAACCCCACCACCAATTGATTCTTATTAGTAATCGCTTAGAATGGAAGATTAACAATATTTTCCTTTGTTTAATTTTTTTGTTGCAATTGTACTACTATTTTGAAGTTCATTTCATGTTAGCTAAGTCTATACAGCAATTCACTTTGTTTAGAATTTAAATCAATTTTTTTTTATTATGAATTTGTGTAAGTTTGTATCAGTTCTTTAAAGACTTTGTGTTAACTATGTTGAGAATTTTTATTTCAAAAAAGCCACTGTATATCATTCATTTAACGAAACATAATAGTCCATTCATGAGACTGCCCAAGACTACAAGATCCCTTATATGCCTTAGCCCACAGCATGGTACCCAATGTGGTTTTGGACTAGACAAATAAATTCTTAATGGAGATCTTACCCCTAACTCAGCAACAAAGAAGAAAATGTGAACTTAATTTGTGGCTGAGAGACAAGATTTTTGATGAACAAGACCTTATGCACCTCTATTGGTGCACATGTTATGTCAGGCTTAATCCTAGTGAACCACAAGCTTTTGGGATTTTGACACTAACAATTTTCCCAGGCTAGTAAACGTTGAAGAAAAGACCAAGGATTAAATCAAGGATTTTGGTACATACCTATTGTCCTACTTAAGGCTCACACTAGTTAAGAGCGTGCTACAGGTTTTTTTCTAAGATAGATAAATTCTTTGAAATATGAAATATTCTATCTATATTTCATTTGCTTTATGTTTGAAAAAAAACGAAATTTGATGCAAATCGAACCTTGAAGTTACCTTACAAAGTAAATATTTGCTACAAAAATTAATCAGCTGATTACATATCAAGTATAAAAATCAGGCTGTAATTTTACTTATTTTATAAATGGATATTATTTCTGCTAGATGTTGCAGATGTTACAGGGGTGGGGTAGTTCATTAATAATTGCTAGCAGATGTCAGAAAGGAACTGGGAAATTGTTTCAACATGATTCCAGGTTGAGATCTTCGCTTGTTAACAAACTACTTTAAAAATTTAATTGCATTCACATGGAAAAAACAAACAAATCTTGCATAATCAAGATCTTTGCAAGCAGGTAATTTATTTACCAATATGAACAAATTTTTCCTTGGTATAGGTGAGATAAATCCATGTCTATTCGGCATAATTGTTAGTTGTCACATCCTACTTTCCCCTGGAAGAAAATATTTCCCTTATGAACAGCCCATAGTCACTTTTTTATTAACAATTGAGTTTTTTAATGGTATTATGAATTCGCTGAGAGCGATTTTGTATATTTGTCGGGCATGCGATTTGACAGATTTTTTGTTAAAGAAGCTGTTCCAAGTTGCCTTCTACTGTGCTGTTGATACTACCATGAAAACATACAAATTACTTTAATAGCACACACAGTCAACACACACTCAATCTCTTTTCAAGTACTACAAAATTTTCTTTATCCAACACAAAACATAATTAATTATAATGTGCTTAGTAAAAAAAAATACAAATTCAAATGACAAGTTATCCATATTAGAGAATTGTATTTTAAGAATTTTGAAAGAACAATGACAACAATTAATAAAAATAGTCACATCTGTGCATAGGAGATACCCATATCCGGGGTGCCTCTGATGGGCACATATCTAAGTTTTACATTGTGACTGTAATTCCACAAATGAAGATCTAGGTGTCTATTATACTGCACATTTGCTGTGTGTGTGTTTTACACAATGCAAATACAGCTTTTAAATTGACTCATTTTGGATATAAAAAATTTGAAAATGAAATTATTTTTTTAGTTTCATCATAGGTCTGAACTCTTAAATATATCAATTCAAAACAGCCTTAAAACTAAAAAAGAAGTCAAAAGTAAAAATAACATTTAAATTTTAGAATGCACTTCACAGCTACGATTATCATTAAACAAGTCAAGTCTTACAGTTCATCGAGGAGATAATGTCACACTTGACTGTATAGCTGGTGCAGCAGCTAGTGGAACGGCTCACACGTTTTTGCATTGGAAAAGAGAAAGAAACAAAATTTTAACAGCAGCTCATGCAGTAACTCTACCTGATCTCCATCAACAAAATGAGATTTGTGATGTAGAAAGACTTCTAATTTACAATTTCACCTTGAAAGATAATGGGAAATATATTTGCACTAGAGAAAATAGTCAACAAGGATTTTTACCCAACTCAGTGGAAATCAACATTAACATGTTCAGTAAGTAAACTGTATGTACTTGTCTTTAACTATACATTTCATCTACTGCTATAACATAAACAACTAAATTTTTACCCATAACTTACCCAGCAAAAGGTGCAAGTCTTAGTTGATATTAAACAATTCTTAGTTGATGTTAAACAAGTCTTAGTTGATGTTATTATCACCAAAGGGTAGTAAAGAAGCACAATAAAACAAGAAATAAGAGAAGTGTTTTAATTAAATAAAAATTTCTCTCTTATTCTACATCGGGCATATGTGTTTTTGCTACATGTGAGAATGCCTAAATCATTGGCTTTTTTTCGTTGTTTTAAAAATTAGAGGTACAAAAATTAGGTCTTAAATGTTCAAAATGTTTTCAAAATAAGATTCGCTTTAATCGCATTATCTCTGAGCCGAATTTGTTGTTGCTGATTGCATAGTGTAAAAATTTACAAAACAAGATAATAGCTTCTTTCATATCATGTCATATTAAAAAGTTTGAGAAAAGCATGGTCTACATAAAAATTTTGTTATTCAATATTTACATTTTCTTGTCATTTTATCTTTTATCCACTTAACAAATTTGTATCATGTTTAAGTTTGCTCTTGGATACCACACTTTCACTATTTACACTGTGACTTAATCTCATATAAAGATGTTTGCTCTGTTACCCTGCAAAAAGGGGGCCACACCCAAATTAAAGAATTCCGAGACAAACTCAAAATTGTGGTGCTGTGCTTCTTAATATTCAAAACATTCAGGACACTTTTACCTCTAAATATAAGAATTATTGCTCCTTAAAACTCCTCAATTCTCCTCAATTTTGAGTCTCCTCAAAATTCTTTAAATATTTTCTAAAAGTAGATTTTTTACAACCTGTCGCATGTTTTTATTTTCAAAATGCACACAATGCTTCATTTTCACAGCAATTAATTGTCTTAATAACTCAGTAAAAACACACTTATTAATAGAGAATAGTGTATTATGAAATAACTTGTAGCGTACAACATTATTCACATGGATTGCAATTTTTGAATTTGGGAAATTGATCGGGATGCAGAGTAAGAAAAGTAATCGATATGAGGCAAGACAAATTATGTGTGCCGCCAGTAATCATAACGTGATAATCACTCCAAAATGTTTGCCAAGGCAAAGAGGGTAATTACCACAGTGTATGCACTTTTTTGTTGCCATTCACAATATAGCACGTTCTTGTGGATCAAATATTGTGAGTTTTTTCCAAGGCATGACCCAAATCTCTTCATGCATGAATTTCATTCTCATTTCCTGTATCCTCATGAGGTACACTTTCACTTCATTTATGTATAATTCTATTTACTTATTTATTTATTTTCTTGCATGAAGGTTGTTTTATTTCTCTTTCCTCTTTATTCATGAAAATACACTTTGACTTCACTATAAACAGATATCACATGGTGCATATTTGCACACAATAAACATGTGTTATCAAATAATCATGAGCTAAAGGTTGCATGCACAAGCTGGTCCTGTATATTGGCTCAGCATGTGTTACTACATAATAATATCAGGATTCATAAATGGTTGTGCCTCACAGTAATGAATACACAGGCCCCACACACGCATCTATCCAAATTTGTCGCTGACATAGAAAGCTTGACATCGGTAAAAAGGTGCATGTGGGGATTGGAATGGACCATTGCTCCCATCGCTGGACAAAAATCTTGACAACTCTTGTGGCCAAATGGTTATACAAGGAAACCGTGCAGCGAGAGCAATATTGCAGCCATATTTATTGACGCTCTGGTGATTATCAATCAATGACTGGGTGATGTGAGTCAATCCAAGAGCTTGATCACCTGCCTGCAGTGATTGGCCAGTTCGTTATGCCTGCAGTGATTGGCCAGTTCCTTATAGATTGTATGAGTCTATTGTATTCAGCGAGTATCTGAAGAGTTCTTGTCTTTCATAACCCTTACAGTTCTTTATGGCTCAAAAGATTGAACTTACACATGTGCCTGTATTTATTGATTTTATTGCTTCATTAAGCGAGGCAATGCATAGGACTGAGATCTGATGTTGACAAGCAGGCAAGTGAGGCAATACTTAACGCAGGTGTAAGCAAATATATCCACCATATGGACTTACTGCATCAAAGGTGCCTCATTTTCCAACCTCATTCAAGATACTGTATTAGGCCAAAGATGGAATAGTGCATATCATTCTACAAGACAGCTAAGAGGTTTACTGTAGTTACCAAAGCTAACATAAGCTAAATATTCATTAATTTGTTCTTATGAAAATGTCCTTAAATCTCATATCGAATACATATATCAAAAGAGTAGAATCCATTATTTTAGGGTTCGAATTACCAGGTCACAATCCATAATTTGCAGATCAGAATGCCATCTTTGCAAACCTTTCTATGAAGAAAATTATGAATTTTTTATCAATCATTTTTATCAGATATTTCTATAATAGTTGTTGCAATAACTAACCACTAACAAGAGCTCAATGACAAGATGTCTACAGTGCTCCTAGAGTTTTTTATATCTGGAGTCACCAATTTTTGCGAACTGACTTTATATTTCTAAATTGGAATTAATTTTAATTTTCCTTTGATCTTTGTAAAACAGGGTTGGTGAGGTGAAACGATATGAAGTGAAATACAAGTGAAACGAAGTGAAATACAGTGAAAAGAATGATTGTTTACATGATGTTGCAATTCAGACTGATTTTAATTTTGGGTGTTGCCTGTAAAGGGCCAAATCTTGTTTTTAGATTTAAAGCTTGTGCACTGGTCGAAAACCTTTCCACACCAGGGTGTAGTGTTTACATGCAAATTTATGTGAACTTGTCAAAAATGTGACAACGATGTTAGAAAGTAAATTTCACTGCTTTGCTTTTTCATTTAGAACCATTTGCTCCTGTTATGAAACTAAATGTTGCCAGACATATCAAGATGCTGGAATATGAAAAATACAATTTAAGTTGTCGTGTATCAGGTTCTCCAATTCCTGTTATTCATTGGATCATTGAAAACAAAACTGTTGTGACTTGTCATAAGAAGGAATATTGTGTTGTGGAAATTATTGCGTTAAGAAATGAAACGTATTTATGTCATGCGTACAATGAACTTGGTCAGCAGAATAAATCTGTTCATATCAGTGTTTTAGGTGAGAACATTGAAGAGTTTTGTTTGAAGGGTTTCAATGTGTGTTAGTTTTAAATATTATATAAGAATATTTTAGCTGTCATGATTATTCCATAAATAATTTAAGCTGTCCAAGAAATATTATGTTAATCCCCTTTTTATATATATCAAACGCTCAACAAAATTTTTAGTTTATTTAAATGTTATTTTCACATCTCTCTATCCTTTCTAAATGGAAATCCTATAAAAATGTGACCATAGCTTTTGAAGAACAACTGCAGTAAATCTTATGCACTAGCTGTAATTTTTCTTTTCATAAAAATCATGTCAATGGGTTACATGCAGTGTTTTAACTATGTTTTTATACACGTTAAATAAGGATGAGTGTGGTTGTTGAAACAAATTGGTGGGAGGGGGCTGGGAACAAGAATCATTGGATACTTAATTGGTTGCTTTTTATAAACTACAGTATTAAGAATGGTCGGTGTGTGGGCTTTTATGTTGATCAGTTTGATGGAAAGTGATTTCTAGTCCATTTGGGCTACAGAAATTGTGCTTCATAACTTGCGCTTTACATCAAATGAGTCATGTGCACTTAACATAACATAATTGTCATAGTTAAAGACATCCTGATCTGTGAAAATATAAACTATGTAATCAGTTAAATATCTTATGATGTATATCCTGGACCTATTTCAGTGCCCCCCAGAAGTTCAGCCGTAGCCATCTTGGTACTTATGGTAATAAGCTAACATGCACTGTCAAAAGATCTATACCGGCTCCACACATCCTATGGCAATATCAGGATTACAACCTGCAGTAAAGACAATACACATTGTGTCCCAGAACATTTGTGGAAAAATATTTCGGGTAGTTTGTTTAAGGTAATTATCCTATGACTTAACCTTTTTTTATTCTAAATGAAAATTCATACAATCTAATTATTCCTAATAAATGATCATACAAATCTGCCTACCATTTGCTAAAGTAGAAAACTGGGTGCTACCTTATGTTTAAAAACATGATAATAATATTATGTTATTTTTTTAATTTCACACCACCATGCCTTACTTCAGGCATAATGTGATGAAATTTGTCAGATTATTATCTATCACAGATCAAGGTTAATTTTACAGATACTGAAATATGAAGGTATAATTGGTTCTAAAAAAAGGGCTAGGATGTGTTAACAGATTCTATTTTTTTTAGATAACTCCTGCTGCAAGAGAAGGTTTCATTTGTTAGCACTCTACATATCTCTGCAAAGTCACACCAACGCATTTTTTCGCTGTTTTGCTTTCAACGAAGCTGGCAATGACACCGATGTGATGAGAGTTTCATTAAATAATAGCAATTATAAATCTTCCGGACTTGATCGGAGCGCAATAGCAGGGATAATAATTGCAGCAATTTTACCTTGTTGTTTCATTGTGTTTTTAATCTTCGTAATTCGCAAGAGGATGCTCACAAATAGATATGCTCGCTTTCTATCTCCATATTCAGATTATCAGGTTTGTGAAGTTATTCCTTAAAACTTGTTGTTGTTATTGTTGTTGTTATTGCTGTTTTTTGTTTTGTAATTGTTGTTGTCTCCTTAAAACGAATCTTTGGTTTGCCTTACACATCCACGTTCTCTTATAACAGGCATACTCTTTAGGTTCAGCCTGGATACCTCTCAACTTAAGCCTAACGTCTTATCCCCTTAAAATGTCTCTCAGCAAGGCCCCTGTTAATTTACCAATTTACTTTTTCAGTTTTCTCAATATTTCAAGCAATTTAGCAGTTCAAAGTACCTATATTCTCATCCTCCAGTTTCTAATAATACAGCTTATACAAATGATTTCAACTGAAAAAAAACATGACATGCTACCTAGAATTTTAGGGAAGGGAAAGTTTACAATACCTGATTGCCTAAAATTTGCTAATGTTTCAACCAATCAGGTAAAGCATATTCCTCCAACGTGAAATGTCTGCGTAACAAAAAAAACTAATTTAAGATCAATATCTGAAAAAACTCATTTTCTTAGATACGAAAAAAAACTAGAACTTTGCAGAGTTTAGTCTTCGGTAAATTTGGGTAAATTTGCAAGATGTCGTAGTGGAATGTTTTAAAGCGATAAGATTTACTTTACTCAATAGCTTAGTAATGTTGCATTGTTTAGACATTTCATACTCTAAGCCTGATGTCTTAAAAAAATACGTTCTCCCTTTCTCTGGTTTGATGTTGTTCTATAATTTCTTTTGTTTCATTTGCAGATCAAAGTAGACATTAACCTAATGGAGCAAGGTTTACATTTACCATACGATACTGCATGGGAATATCCCCGCAATCAGTTAGAGTTTATAAAAGTTCTTGGCTCAGGTGCGTTTGGTCAGGTTTGGCTTGCCCGTGCTGTTGATATACAAAAGTGGAATTACAATCCTGACATCGTAGAAAGGAAACGAAAAACAAGTTTGTACGATTATGTTAAGAAAACAAATCGAAATAACAACAAAATGAGTTATCATGCTTTTGTAGCTGTGAAAACCTTAAAAGGTTAGTGAAAGATTATTATTAGTTGTTGTTGTTGTTGTTGTTGTTGTTGTTTGTTGTTTTGTTTTGTTTTGTTTTGTTTTGTTTTGTTTTGTTTTGTGATTGTTTTGTGATTGTTTTGTGATTGTTTTGTGATTGTTTTGTGATTGTTTTGTGATTGTTTTGTGATTGTTTTGTGATTGTTTTGTGATTGTTTTGTGATTGTTTTGTGATTGTTTTGTGATTGTTTTGTGATTGTTTTGTGATTGTTTTGTGATTGTTTTGTGATTGTTTTGTGATTGTTTTGTGATTGTTTTGTGATTGTTTTGTGATTGTTTTGTGATTGTTTTGTGATTGTTTTAGTGATTGTTTTAGTGATTGTTTTGTGATTCTTTTGTGATTGTTTTGTGATTGTTTTGTGATTGTTTTGTGATTGTTTTGTGATTGTTTTGTGATTGTTTTGTGATTGTTTTGTGATTGTTTGTGATTGTTTTGTGATTGTTTGTTTTGTGATTGTTTTTGTTTTGTGATTGTTTGTTTGTGATTGTTTTGTTTTGTGATTGTTTTGTTTTGTGATTGTTTTGTTTTGTGATTGTTTTGTTTTGTTTTGTGATTGTTTTGTTTTGTTTTGTGATTGTTTTGTTTTGTTTTGTGATTGTTTTGTTTTGTTTTGTGATTGTTGTTGTTGTTGTTTTGTTGTTCGTTGAAAATGTATATACACAGTAATTAGTTTCTATAACCATTTTATGGTATAGTTAGTAGAATATGTTAGAGAAACTCATGGTTAATGGCGTAGGTGCCTGAATTTAACTTATGTTGTTTTGATTATAAGTTTGCATCTACTCGTTCATTGTTTGTATTCTATTTATTGACCATGTGTTCAACCATGTGTTTTTCGTGTAAGACTGCCAATATGTCTTGTTGCAGGCATCTTTGAAATTGTATTGAATTCACGTCTTCTTTGTGTAAGGCAAGATAGGGAATCGTTAACGCTGAATTTCGTTTTTAATTAGACGATGCAACTGAAAGTGAATACAAAGATTTAGCCTCCGAAATCAAAGTTTTGATACACATTGGTAAACACAAATGTATTGTCAACTTGCTGGGGGCGTGCACGCGTGATGGGAGCTTGTTTTCAATCATGGAATATTGTCCCTTCGGAGATTTAAAAAACTTTTTGAAGTCGAAACGTCAGTGTTTTGTTCCAGAATGGTCAATCTCCTTGCATGATAATATTTGCGATAGCTTCACGTTTGGTGATGCAGCTACTATGGTGTTTCAAATCGCAAAAGGAATGGAATTTTTACATTCTAAGAAGGTAAAACTGATTTTTTAAGTCATGTTGCAAATTATACGAAGTATACACCTATGCAATTCTCTTGCTTGCAAATTGTATTAAAAAAATAATTTAATCCTGCCTTAATTTAATCCTGCCAAAAAGGCTTAAAAACATTTTTAAGCCTTTTTGCACAATATTACACAACTACCTTCCATTTTGTTTACAGGTTTTTGTCGCTGGCTGTTCTTTTCTGGTATTATTAAACTCCATACCACGTCAGGTTCAAAAATCTCAAAAAAAAGTTAAATAATGGGACCCAAAAGCTGTTTTCGGAATTTTTTTTGTGATGTAAGCTGCTTTTCGTCCCTTCATAACATTAAAATAACCACTAGAGATAATAAATTTCCCAATGATGCAATCGAATTTCGTGTAAGTCACTAGAATGGAGAACCAACAGTCCGTTTCGTAACCATTCGTATTTATATGAAGTGTGATGTTCATCTGTTTGTTTAGTTAATCCATCGTGATTTGGCATGTCGAAATATTCTGCTTGGAGAGCAGTACTGTGTGAAGATTTCAGATTTTGGTTTAGCGCGCGATATTTATGAGGATGATAATTACGTGAAAACTACAACAGGTTTGCTACCTGTCAAGTGGATGAGTCCTGAATCACTCTTTGACAAAATCTACAATACTAAAACCGATGTGTAAGCAGTGTTTTTGGTTCTGTTGTTGTTGTTATTGTTGTTGTTGCTGTTGTTGTTGTTGTTGTCGTCGTGGTTGGTTGTTTTTTTCTTAATTTGAACGTGGTTTCCAGCAATCTGAAATACTCTGAGAATAAATTTTGTTTTTGTTCAGTTGGTGTTTACATGGTAATATTTAGATATTTTTCGAGAACTATTTTAATACGTTAATTTATTTATTTTTTAAATTGGGAAAAAAAATTATGAATTGTAAATCAACTCAGGGAAACCTGAGAAACAACATTTTTGAATTGGAAAATCAATGCACAAAGTCCATATATAAATTTAAAGTTGTTCTATTTTACAGGTGGTCATTTTCTATCGTTTTATGGGAAATTTTCACGCTCGGTGGTTCGCCCTATCCCGGCATTCCTGTGGAAGATTTATTTGCTTACATACATAGAGGTCATCGCATGAGCCAACCTGACTCGTGCCCAGATCCAATGTACGAGATCATGATGCAATGTTGGAAACAGGAATCTAAATATAGGCCTAATTTTACGGAGATTGTTGCTATGGTTGAAAATGTGTTAAAAACAAATGTTGGGGTAAGTATAATATGAGTTGAAGCTATAATTATTTGTATTAACTTTTATGGTTGTATATATACGACGTTTATGAATATAGAAACGTCTGGGTTTGTATTGAGTTTAGGTTCCAAACTTAGTTCAGCTTAAAATTCAAGAACTTGGCACTTTTAATGCAATCTTGAGTAAATAATAGTAATAATAATAATAATAACTGGTTAAGTTCTGAGCATTTTCGTAACTCTGCAAGTTTAAAAAGCGTTCAGTTTTTCATTAAAACATTTTACCCTGCTCTAAAAATTTGTAAAGTCTCACTGTTATTTCATTTGTTTATTTATTTTAGAGCAATCCTTACTTGCAGTTAGTGGCAGAAGATGACTCTTTGTTAGAATCGTATCCAAAAATCTCCACTCCAGATTCCAACAGCAAGCGTGCTAAGAAATTCTCTTTTGTTGGATTAATTGGTGGATTTATGTCTTCCAAAAGAAGTAGGCCGGTTAGGTATGTGTTTTGTCGTTTTCACTTTGTTTTGATGAATAGTTCGAGAAAATATTTCGAAACAGACTGACTGGTAGCCTGGTGCTAGAACGTTCTCTTTCAGCGTGGAAGGTCGTTGGTTCTAACCCGGGCCGGCTTATTGCAGGGGCTTAGCTATCAGCATGAGAATCAGATTGATATAGTAGGCGGTTGTCTATTTAATAAGCGATTGCTGTGCTTGTGTGGTTATATCCCCTTCGCAAGACCCTTGTTGATAGCAATACCAATAGGAACTGAAGAGACTATCCTGGGTAAATAATTGTAATGATAATAATAACGCTTGTGCAATGTGGATTTTGGCTGATTTTTTATTAAATAGAACGGCCCTTGAGTAGGCGCCGTTAATTTCTTCCACTAATAAATAAACAAACAAACAAACAAGTAAATAACAAAAGTAGTGACATCAACTCAGAAAATACAGAGTTTGAACTTTGTACATAAGTCAGAATAATGCTGCAATGTAAACACAACTTTAGTTAACAACTTCGTACGTGCCTTCTGTCTTACAAAATATTGTCTTTGGCAGGTTTCTCTCACAGTTAAATGAGAATTTTCTAAATTTCATGCAATTTTTATTTGTTTTATTGTTTTGCATTTCCAAATGAACTACGATCGTATATCGGTTCAGCAGTCTTTTCCTTTTTCGCGATTTTTGAAGTGATTTCGTTAATTTGGAATATTTTGTGTGCAAAAATTATGTTCTAAAAAACCTTAGCTAGCTAGAGGTTTTTCTTGTGGCATGAAGGTTTGGATTTAATAAGCTCAAAACAAGTGTATTTGACTTGCGTAAAGAGGTTAACGTTGTTAAAATTTATTAAGCAACGTATCATGACCACAAGAGTATTGAAGAAAGAAAAAAAAGTTTATTTATATTCATCTGAAGAAAGCCTTTGTAAACATCCTCCCATACTTTGCGGTTTTTGTCTAACTGTTTTTGTGTACTTTTTCTTTTCTCGTTAATGAGATATTTGAGCAGCAATGTCGATGCCATGCATTCAAAATACAGGAATCGGTAGCTCTCTTGTATGAATATTTGGAAATAATGATAACTTATTATTTACCGAAGATTTTAGCATCACTTTAAACATTATTGTCGCTCTTAACGTCAACATGCATGCATGCATCTTAACATGAACCACAATCGAAATTAAGTGGTCTTTGTAAGAAGAAAAGCGTATACTTAAATTTCTCAATGTTCAATGGGCTTAAGTGTTCAGGCGTCGAGTTGTTTACAATAAGTTGACTAGTTTCAAGTAATTACACTTGCTTTTGACAGTTAGCGACTTCTAATGTCCCACTTGTTCCGCGTTGTGTCGTAGATATATCGAGATTGTGGTTTGAATAACCAAGTTTTCAAGTAATTTTCGTAAAAAAAAATAATTATTTTACCGCAGACGACACACGCGCGCCATCTATGTGGAAGTTTATTCGAGTGTTTACATCCTACTGTCAACAATACACAGCAACGTTTTGAAATGTGATTTTGTGACGATAAAATTCAACGACTTCCTTAAGCGTTGACATATATTAGCTGTTTCGCTCTGATAGAACAGTTGATTGACAACTAAGAAGTAAGTGTCAATCAAGATGTAACTATATTTTCTTTAAATATTTTCTTAGTGCCGAAGATCAGTTGTTGTCTCGACTTTCGTCAACAAATAGTGACGTCTTTGAAAGAGCTTAAATTACGTCAAATCGAAGTCTTTGACGACGTGAAAAAAAATACGTGCCGTCGTTTCAGTGGCGTATATTTTGGATTATATTTTTTGCGCGTTTTGAAATGTATAAATGCATATAGTATGAGAGATATTTATTTTACTGTATTTATGAGTAATTTTTCTTAAATATTAATGAAAATTGATTTGGCTCCATGAAGATGCACACAATCAATATTTTTTACTCTCAATATTTTTCTATTTCTTTGGAACCCTAATAAAATGAAATCTATGAACGACTTAACGAAACAGTTAATTACAAATTTTTAATTAATTACACGTGACACACGTTCGATAATTCACCTTTGCGAAAGAGCCGACGAAAAGGTTTGAGTTTACGTGAATCCGCTATTTGTTCAGAGTTGCGAAAAGTTATAAATTGAATTTTTGAACCCAAAAAGAAGGTCGAATTGGGTAAAGGATAAAAATTTGTTCTAGATGTGAAATTTGTTTTTGATATCAAACATAAACTATAAAAATGGCAGGTGATTTAAGTTTCTTAAAAGTTTGGAGAGTTTTTTAAATCTTTTCTCGATTTTTTACTAATTTTTAGCTTATAAAAATATTATTCTCCATAACTTATTAGAGTGTTTGTATATAAATAAATGCAATTTATTCTAGTGTGTATTTATCTAACTTATCGAGGCGTGTTTGACAAATATGTATACATAATAATTTATTTAAAGTCGTATGTTTTTAAGAATAAGATTTACACCTCCCAGGGTTATTTTATACCGGTAGCAACTTTTATAAGAGTATCCGGTGTTAAATTTGGTCCGGTATGAAAACAATCCGGGTTGTGAAATTCTTAATCTTATTCACATGAAAATTTATAATTAACAAAAAGTAGCTAAATGTGTAAATTTCAAAATAATGATATTTTTTAGTGTGCAGTTTTACTGTGAAAATGCTCTAAAGAATTTTTCACACCACAACAATACCGCCGTATTCTTTTCTGCCAACCTCGACCCCAGGTTCTTTAAGAAAAAGCCCTGGGGCCGAAGTTGCTTTTTCCGCCAATCTGTTCAATGAAAATTAAGCACTAAAATAAGTCAGGTGGCTTTATCTATCTAACTTCGACTTGGAATTAAAAATTTCAGCTTTGGGTTAATCACGTGTCAACCCAGCATAATTTTTCATATCACCAGGAAATCGGAATAGTTAAGGTGGAGAAAATTACGCTGGGTATCAAACGATTTTTCTGCGGTCAGAATTCTGACCGCGCTTTTTGATTGGTTAATTCTATTGTTCTTTGCTCACGTGGTCAATATCGGGAAATCCTGTTTTAAGCGAAAATGGGTACACTCACCTGAACAAATATAATCAATTCTTGTATTATTTAAGAGGGTAATATGTGATCACGCCGGCTTTGTGTGCTAATTGGTTGTTTGTAATTCAGGGTTTGCTGTGAGGTGGATTAGAATTTTGGGGATTTGCTCTGACATTTGTTTGCGTCTAAGCTTTTGTTTAAGAGAAACTGAATTAGATATCCACGAAGAAAGCTTAGGTAACTAGGCTATCATGCGTTGCGTGTTGTTTAGAAAGTGCCCACTGGGACCTGGAACAGACAATCTCAATTCATTCATTATGTGAATTTCATCTTTCGAGGAATATATTCAGTGTGAATAATTAATATGTCAAGTGTTATCCGATCAAAAAGAGACACGAATGTCTCTTTCGTTAAGACTTAGTTTAATTTGTGTGAATATTCCCAGACAAAAGGATGAAAATAGTTTATATGAAATTCACGCTCTGTTCATGGCAGCACCATAGTTATTTGTTAAAGATGTCAGGTTTGTCTTTTACATGTTGACTTGTAAATAAGACCCCGGCTCCTACGTGTTATGATAATGCATTATTTATTGCCAAAAAAACAGAATCTAATTCATTCCTTTGTGGATCAAGATCTTAAAAAATATTCTTCAACTGAAAAAAACTGCTTTTGTTCTTGCCAGTGTGGACAGACAGTTAGCTCTTCTTTTGTTTTGGGCATGCGCAAACGACTATTTTTCTGTTATAACTGTCACGTGACAAACATTAATTAGCATATTTACAGTGAAATTTAAGATACGATAACTGAGAGTAACAACATGTAACAAACATATAGTTAAACTAAATATCATGTGTTTTTTGTTTGTTCTGTGAGCGAACTTGTTGCTCGTGTTGACCAAGTCTGTGCTATTGTCATAACCTGATACATGTCTGATATTGTGGAAAATCGAAACAAATTCTAATTAAAATAGAAAGGAAACATCTGCCAAAATAGTGTCAAAATTAGACAATCATAGGCAAAAATCGATGTTGAATTTAAAACAAGATGCAATTTCAAATAACTTTTATTTTTAAATTTTTACTCGTTATGTATTTACAATATTTACGTCACTCAAACGTCAGTAATAGTGCACATACGGCAATTTTCCGTCGTTATTACTATAACGAAATAGGTTAAATCTTCGTGTCGGTATATAAATACAAAGAACATTTACAGCTCCATTATTTTAGTATTCTCCAGTATAAGACTCGATTACTTTTCTGTCTTGCTTATCCCATCAAAACAACAAAAAACCAAAAAAATAGCGCCAGCGATTATATGATGCAAGCTAGGGGCGTATTTTGCCAATTTTTATGTGTGATGAATTCTTCCATCCAGAATAACGACATATCTGAAGCTTTTGGACATGCTAAAAAAATAAATTGGAACCATTATAACCTATCGTGCAATTCTTACATGAATCTTGAATATTTTTCGGAAAAGATAAGAAAGCATTTCACTGCAGGGGGAAGTTAATAACACTTTAATTTGTGATATATGAGGGACTTAACATGGACACGATAATTGACATGCAAATTTTCTTCGTAGAGTACCATTTTCACGACATACGTGGGA
Organism: Hydractinia echinata; assembly: GCA_030067915.1. Classification (NCBI taxonomy): domain Eukaryota; kingdom Metazoa; phylum Cnidaria; class Hydrozoa; order Anthoathecata; family Hydractiniidae; genus Hydractinia; species Hydractinia echinata. The sequence goes on from JASGCC010000066.1 coordinate 1,341,656, forward strand.
ACTACTTTTAAAAATTGTGTTTAAAGCGCCAATAAGGCTCTTTTTTTACGATCCATGTCATACATAAGTTCTCGAGATGGTGTGCGGTCTCGTTCGATAACCGTTTTAGGTTGATATTGCGTAAATTAATCCGCTAAGGATAATGTTTTTCAGACACGAGATATCACGTAAGTAAGAAACAATAAAAACATAACTCACGTTTATGGCAACGTTTTCCGTAGAAACCACTCCCTGAACATAAACATTGGAATTTTGTAACTCCTTTCGTTGCTTTACAAACGCCATTATGACATGGAAAACGTTTGCACGCTCCTAAAAAAGATAAACAAGAGCTTAGCGTAGATTTATCTTATCCTTCTGAATAGTTCGTTCCCTCTCTTTTTCTAACAAAATCGAACTGGAAAATGACGTAGAAGCCCTGGGGAATAAGTTGTCTTCGTGACCCTTCGTGTTTTACTTTCTTGGCGCTATTCTTGTTTCAAAGTGATAGGGAATATTTTTGTTTTTGATTAGCTGGATTGAGATTCAAGTTATTATCCTTTTGAATGAAAGATGTTGAATTGAAAAAGATGTAAGAAAAATAACTCGGGTAGTCATTACAGTTATGTCATCTATATGTGAAAATTTAAGAATCCAGCTTTCTTGTTTGTATAAGAACAAATTTAGAAGAGCATGAAGGCTGAAATTGCCAAAAATAAGAATAATTTGGGAACATCTGTTTTTAATTTGGGAACATCTGTTTTTAAACCTGAACAATGAAATTAATTCCTATTTACATTTTAAAAAATCAAAACTTCGATGGAAATAGGAAAATAAGGAAAAAAATTGTGAAGCTAATCTAAAATCCGATGTTTCATTTGCCATTCAACAATGGGATTGGTAAAGAAGTTGGTACTGCTAAGAATTCTCACCTTCAACTTTTGACACGGCTTTCATGCAAGATGTCGCGCTTTTGTATTTGAATGGGTTCTCACATCGACGTCTCGTTTTGCACAGACATAAACCTAGCGAAGGCCGGTAGAAGCAGCCGTAATATTTCTTCGCTTTCTGACATTTTGATTTTCCATTTTGTTTACAGTAAACCGAAACTAAAAAGAAAATATGGGATCGATCATACATTGGTAACGAGAGGATATAAAAGGGTTCCCGTGTTAATGAAAACATTCTGAGCAAGTAAATAGAATTTTAATAAATTATCTCAAAGAAGTCCTAAGACCGGAGACCAGAGAAAATTTAAGGACCGCTAGATAGAAAATAAGGTCGACTAAAATTTTTCATCAGATTTTATTAAAAAACAATTTATTTAACGTAATTTATTTCCTCTAATTTTTAGCGCGATATTGTATTCAAGGTCGGATCTTCTTCTGATTAGAGTGCAACCAGATGATTTAGGGGACATGTTTTCTTTGTTTTTTGACATCAAATCAAACTTTACTTAATAAAATGGCACAAGCAACTGTAACAGAAGTAAATAAGTATAACGAAAATTGATGAAAGAAAAGAGTGATAAGGAAAAATAAAATAAAAATAATAATAAATAAAATTTGTTATTTTTTTCCCTAATTTTAACACTCAATTTTAGTGCGAAATTAAATTTTCGAAACAAGATAAGAATAATTATTTTTTGGTCGCACTAAATTAGAGGAATGACGGTATGTTTTTTGACGAATAGGTATTCGGTATTCTTTTTATTACGAATCCCTTTCACATGAGGCCATCCCCCTTTCTTACAAAAGAAATAGAATAAGTACTAAGTTGCTAATTATTAACTAATATCATACACCTAATTACTTTAAGCAAAGTAGACTCAACCTCCGCTTTGTGTGTGCTTTGTTTTACCGTCTTTCAGATCAGAACAAAATTGCAAACGAGGCTAGGGTCAGCGGCATTCATCATAAATACCAAATATAGAAACAACAGCACCTTATTTATTATGAAAGACCAAAGAGGATATTTATAGACGTGTTGTCATAAAACTCCGCCTTTTCAATTCACCGCATAATCTTACCGCCCAAGATGCCGTCCCTATTCGTTTGTATTTTTACTCTTTGGGAAATTAAGAAGTGTTATGATATCACACGTATCATGATAGGCTCCACCAACTGACTAACTACTTTTTCTTTGTCTTTTCATTTTCTGATAATAAAAGAAGCCGCTAAAAAATGTCATCAGGAGAACGAACTACACAGAACTGTGTCTACCTAGCTTCCTAATAAGTGGGTTGTAAATATAACTAATAGTTCATCAATTTCAAATGGAATGTTGGCGATTTTTGGCGGGACCTTCGATTATAAATAAAGCCGCAATGAGTGAACGAAAGAAATGTTGGAGAAGAAAAAATTAATAAGTGTGAAGTTATGATTCATTTCACCGCTGCATAATGAGGATTTATATTCGAATGTTTATGGTGTAAGCAAAATTCTGTTTATAAACATTAAACGTGTGTGATTGGGAAGCTATTTTCTCTCGAAATGTGTGATTTTTATCTTAGTTGTTTTTATAAACTTTCTTGTTTGATGACGGAAGTTTCGGAAGCCACATGTCGACCTATGTAAAAATCAACATGTGTACATAACGGAAAAAAATTGACTGTGATTTAAAAAAGAAGTCATTCCTATCCGCAACCACAATCACAATCAAATACTTTTGTTTCCGTGTTTTCTGCGTGAATACATGGTTTCATTAAAACTAAAACTTTTCTTTTCAAGTTTACAAAATTAAAAAAAATTTAAAATAAGAGAGTTATTCAGACAGATCAAATTACCGAGTAAATAAGGCTTGCCATTGAAGACTTTGGTGATTAACCAAGTGTAATTTTCGCTTTGCTACTAACGCATGTATTTGCTGAAGAGTTATATACAGGCTTGTTCGTGAAATTTTATCCGTTTTAGAAATATTTTGTTTCTGAAAGTTACGACCTATGAAAGGAAAACACACCGTAGGCATATACACGAATCTGCGTAATAAAATCAATATAGATTAATAAATATTTATTCATGGCACTGTCTAAAATTCAGCTCAGAAATGCCATAGCCCGTTCAGACAGACAACAACATTATAATTAAATTGTGCACCATATTTTGAGCGCGTATTTTTTATTTTTTATTGATATTGGTATTGTTCCTCTGCACATTTAAGAACAGATACTTATAACTAGGCGTTTTGAAAGTAACCCAAATTTTTAAATAGCCTCGAAATTCTCCAAACTATTTAATTAAAATCTTGGGTTACTCATAAAGGCTAGTTATAAACAAAGAATGCAGTTTCTCACTTATAACTTTAGTTACTGCAGTTTCAAAATTCCTTGTTTGTCTGTTGCAACCAAACGTGTTTCGATAATAACATCTACTGCATGCTTAAACTGTGTTCTGTAAAATATACATCTATGCCTATTTCAATACGTATTAGTCTATGAAAAATGCATATTAAAAAATAAATACATACCAACAGTGAGAAGCAACACGCAAAACGTTGTAAGTTTCATATTTTTTTTTAGTAGTTCGATTCTTTTTTTCTTTACTCGATATTAATCGATTTCTTCTGTCCACTTTAAAGAAAAATTCAACTGTGAATAAATAGCGCTCACAAGGTTTTATCAATGAAATTGACAATAATACTCACCCGGACACAAATATATTAAATAAATAAAGTAATATGACCCCCTGGTAATGCTATTTTTACTTGCGTTTCCGTGCAATAACAGCACAAAACTTCTTAAGGTCAATGGAATATCAAGCGGGGGTCAAATGTTGTTAAGAAAAACAAAATATTGATAAAGACGCTGTATTAAGGTGTAGATGCAAAATAACGACGTTATGAATCTGACGGACGTCATTTTCAAGAAAACAAATATAACAGCGCTTATTTGTTTACGTACTTGACTTCCATCCAAAACAATTTAACTGCTTATGTCGATATCATCAAAGCACGGATCACATAAAAAGGTTTAGCGATTTATTTATTTTCAAAGAAATAACAGTTAACATTATGAATTAATTATGAATTATTTTTATTTCCATTTTTTTTAAAAAGATTGTTCCAAAGGCTTTTTATAATTTGAAATTTCTACAGACAACTAAAATTTTAATCCTTAATTAACCTCGCGTGGATTAGTTTTCACCAATTAAATTTAATCCTTTAGTTTATGTCGTCTGGTACAAACCCACTAAATAAAAGTAGCTCACGTAACCTTGCTTATAACTTTTTCTTACGGGCACCCAATCTCCTTCCCAAGGCCACACATATCCAAAAGCAAAAAAGAAAATCTGGGAACGAGATTGGCAGGCACCAATAATTTTATTTGAAGAAGATTGGAGATTGTCCAATAGATCAACCTCGTTCCTAGGGCCTCCTGTCACTTTCTGATTCGTAATGACAAGACGAACGAACACGTTTGTGTCGCCATTTTTCTATAAACTAAAGAAACTACTAATTAGTATATTCCACTATTGCATGATAAATTACTTTCACACTAGCCCACAATTAGTATATTCCACTATTGCATGATAAATTTTTTTCACACCAGCCCACAAAATTTCATTGATGATATTTTAATGTGTCCAACGACTTTCATTTCGGAAAAATTGGAACTGAGTTTGATTTTTATTTAATTACTATCCAGGACACTGGCGTCGGACGGCGGCTCCAAAAGTAGTTGGAACAAAGGAACAAAGAGTATCATTGAATATACCTCCGTAGCGGTTGTTGCACGAAAATAGAGCGCGTTGGTGTCATTGCCTATATAATCAAGATTTTTGCTACCATTTTTAAACTTTTAATACAACTTCGTCCCCAGCGTTGCGCCTTTTCTTGCCAATTCTATCTTCGCATACTATTGTGGTAAACGTTTTTAATACGAGCGATGGTTTCTATTGTTCAGTGTATTTCGTTGTACAGTGGACACTTACGGGACCAAAGATTTTGTCCGCTTTAAAGAGGTATCTGCCTTAGAGAGGTTTTGCTTTTTTGGCAAGAAACGCGAAAACATTCTATTCCATAACTGGAAATCTATTAGGTATGCCTATAAAATACCTATATACAAAATACCTATAAAGTAACATTACAGCAACGGTGTATGCCATTACGTCATAACAACGTTGCGTATATGACGTCCGAAGAAGTTTTAAAGACGTTTAAAGTAACGTTGTAACAACATGGTTTTTTCAAGAAGACGAAAGCTTTTAGTAATAAAAGAATTCTTAGTTGAACAATATACATTAAAATATCCTTTTACATGTTATCTGCTTAAAGGTTTTCAGTAATAAATATAAAATATCTACATTAAAATATTTTTTTACATACAGTTAATCTAAGAAGTCGTAATCTTTAAAACCTTTTGTGTAAACCCTTAAAGGGTTACAAAAATATTGCCTCGTTTATTCCAGTTGTTTGTATAAGGAATTACAGCACGCATTTGTCATGATTTGATTACGATTTGTTAGATGAACATACATGTTATCTGCATAAGGTTTCAGTAATAAATACAAAAAAGAAAAAAATCTATTTAATGTCAAAAATATTGACGTGTATTGACGAACAACAAAAAAGAAGTAAACCAAATCAACATTTTTAGGTTGTAAGATTTGTTTTAGTGCGAAACTGAAGTTTTGCCTGGCTGAATTAATGTAATTGGGCTGTAATATATATATATATAAATTTGCAAATAGAAGTTAAACTTATTCTGCACTTTTTCGCATTTCGTCCAGTCGCACCATCCCGGTCTGGGGCGTACTTCAATACGGATGCCATTTCATTTTCTATTTCAGCTGCATTTGCCACCTGTTTATTCGCCATAACACTCGCTAGAATGAAATAATGGAAGTCAATTCAAAATATATTCGAGAAAAGTACTCGTAGTCAGAAATAAAAGAACAGACAGAATTGAACAGAATTTCGTGTTTCTGAGTTAGGAATAAAAATAAACACAAAAGCAAATGTAAGATCAACAAGCATAACAATCACAAACAAAATATATATAAACTAAAACACAAGTTTGTCGAGGTGAAACAGACAAATCGTAGTTCACATCTGCAATTTTTTGCCGAGGTGAAATAAATTAAATTAGGAAGGCTGATCAATATGAAAAGTTTATTACTACAACATTCTTTTTTAAAAAGAAATCGTTTAAGCTCCTCATTTGTTCAACCTTGTTGATATTTTATCAGAACTGAGAAAAAGCGATCATATAATATCAGTATGACCCAATAAATTTTTTTGGAATATATATATACCACAAATAACTAGTTGGGCACAGAAACAGATCATATTATATTGGCTTATAAAAATAAAAATACTTTTGTGGGTGTGCTAGGTTTGTTTTTACTTGCTCTCCTTTAGAACTTTTACCTGTCAGCTAGCTATCTAGCTAGTAGCTACCTATGTATACTTAAAAAAATCAACTTTTTTAGAAGACTTCCAGTCATATAATCCTACATTTGCTTAGCAAAAAAACTCATCCAGTTCATTAAAAAAACAAGTTATTATTCTAACAACCATAAGGCTAACTTTGCAGTAAAAAATTTGATACAAAATAAAAACAAATAAACACAGCACATACCAAGACAACCATAAAACATTTCATGTTTCAAATAAAGCTTGTAGCGAACCCTCGTTGTAAAAAGCGCGCTAGAATATATCGTGGCCGCACTTGCCATGCAACATTTAAATATATATTCTCTACACTACTCTAAGTCAGACTGGCCAGAATAAAAACTTGACAAACTCGTTCCCAAGGTCCCATGTTTCAGGGCCGTAGCAGCGTGGGATCAGGGGACACGGCTCCCAAAAATTGTTTGTCGATGATAATGGGGAGAAAACTTATTCCGAGAATGCGTTTTTAGGAAATCAAGGGGGTTAAGTCTCAAAATTTTGTCTGGCGTCTCAGCAACAACTAACGGGATGCATCATACTGTGCCAAAAACCTGTCCCCCTGCTACGGACCTGTGTTTCTCTCTTTGATCTCCATAAATATAATTTTTGTAAGTAATTTCCACAACCACCATACAACGTTGCAGCAACGTTAGATTTTGGTCGTGATATTACGTTGCAATCGCTACCAAAAAACAACGTTGCAGCAACGTTAGGTTTTGGTCGTGATATTACGTTGCAATCGCTACCAAAAAACAACGTTGCAGCAACGTTAGGTTTTGGTCGTGATATTACGTTGCAATCGCTACCAAAAAACAACGTTGGAGCAACGTTAGGTTTTGGTCGTGATATTGCGTTGCAATCGCTACCAAAAAATAACGTTGCAGCAACGTTAGGTTGAAGTTGCAACTGCGACGTTATATTTCCGACGTTGCTGCAACGTTGTTTTTTGGTCAGGCGACGTCGCGACTTAAAAGCAACGTTGCTGCAACGTTGTTGCAACGTCGCGTGTTTGCTGGGATAGATCTTACACATATCTGACGTCTCTGACACAACCTGTATAAAATGACATGGTGAGCATAGACTTTTGGTTACTATGGCCAGAATATCTTGTCTCGGCCGATGTAAAAAGTCATGTTTCGCGCAGTGGAAAAATTAGGCTTTCGCATGAAAGACCTTCAGAATAAAGCAAGATATTATGACGTATACAGTTGGACGTATCACACTGGATTACAATTACTTTACCACTCATATCAATTCATACACATGCTGTGTGAGATATATGCCGTGTTTTAACAACTAGTCTATTCCCAAAAAAAACAGAGCATTAATCAAGAACATTGTTTATAAGGGTTTGTCTTGCTTATAAAGTAAGCCACATTGTTTTCTTGATAATGAAATTCGGCAATGCAAGTCAAAATAGGCCTCCTTCTTCACCTCCTCTGATCTTAAATCAGTATTTCGCTAAATGTAAACATTAATGGGTGAAATTTACGTGGTTATTTATATGCATAGAAGTCGTTAGTAATGTTTTAATTGGCCAGTTTTACTTTATCATCCTCGCCATGTTTGCTAACATTGACTTCTCTTTTGAAAGCAGTGAATTTTTTTTTGCTCGATGTTGATATTTTTTTTTGCTCGATGTTTAGCTTCTTTGTTATTTTATTGTGTTAGACAAAATGTTCTACGTGTGTTTAAAAATTATCAATTTTTGATCGCGCGCTGATCAAAGAATGAAATTTTTTCTCCTTTTCTTCACAATGCTTTTCACGTATTATTTTTTTTGTTTATTATTTTTAAAATTAGCGTCCCTTATCTTCATAGAGCTGGTAGCTTTATCGGTCATTTGTCCCACTTTAGTGCATATTGTGTGGCACTTGGATTTTTATTGGTGGAGGGCAAATCCCTAAGGAAAATCAAAATTGATAACTACACCCATTTTACATAAGCATTAAGTAAAATGAGCTTAACCTCGAATATGTAGCATTTTGAAAATATGAGCCCTGGTATGTTTAAAATATCATTAGACTGTTATGCGTTAGAGGTTAGGATCATATTAGACGAAAAAAAGATTTTCAATGCTTCTTTCTTCAATTGTTTCGTACCAATCCTATGTTAATCTTTATTGTTTTTATTCATATTTTTGACCTCAAACAAACTATAAAAAGTTGGGAAAATATTTAATGAAAAAAAATTGGCGCCATCATCAATTTTTGATCAAATTTTATCTACTATATAAAAGGCTGTGTAAGTGCATAATTTTATGTCCATATCTCGCACCGTTTCGGATATATATAAGGAGGGGGTTGGGAGGGCTGGCTCAAATATATCTCACCTGCGACGGAGAGGATCACCTAAAAAATCCCGGCTTCAATAGGGCTAAATATTATGATTCGTGAATGGATAAGCGTAACATATCAAAATAAAAATAAACACGTATTAAATGGAATTTATTAGTCGACATTTGTGACTTTTAAATAAAAAGTGCTAATCTGCTGAATTTATCTAAGAAGATTGTTAATCTTGTTTTTATGTTTTATATTCCTTATAAATTTGTTCAAAATCCCTTCTATTTTAAAGAAATTTTTATTTTAAGGATTAGCTGTATAAAAGACACTAATAAAAAGAGGAAAAATCACAATAAATTTCCTTCTTCATTTCAACTTTCGTAATTCTTTTAATTGTTCTATTCTTTTTTTCTTGCAGAGTTACCCAAAAGGAAGTAAGCCATTTAAACATCCATCCACAATGAATAAATAAAAACTTATTGCGAGTCAATTTCGTTACCAGCATCTTTGAGAAATTTCGGGCATCGAGGTTTGGTGCAATCATGGAGGTAGTGCATGAAATACGTTTGTTTAATTCTTACGACACCATTGTTCCTTTAATTTGAAGTTGCTCTTCTTCACTGCTGTCAGTATCTGAACACAAGAGTCCGTTCTCTTTGCGAAAACACAACTGCGGAGATACTTCGTGTGGGTCAAAGCATCTGGACGACTGAATGGTATCTAAGAATGAAAAACGCCTATTTGAGCTCGTCTTACGTAGATATTGCTTTCGTGGTAACTGAGTTGAATGCGATACATAGCCTGAGGGTGCTAACACTTCTTCCTCGGGGATTGTATTGTTATAGCAATTTGGTCCGTTTAAAACTGGATACTTTAAAATTTCTGAAGCTCTTCTCAACGTCTGTGTAATTGAAAATTCACCGATATAACGTTCTTTAAATTTGGCGCGCGATCCTTTCACTGCTCTTATCGAGGCGATGATGAAGACAGTTTGATATAACACGTATACAACAATCGAGACAAGTAAAAATGCAGAGTCATATTTGTCTTGTTCGTCTTCGCCAACTTTACCGACAACTGCGTTTTCAATAGCGACAAGAAATATAAAAGCAACGTTGAATAAAACGTATTTGTCAAGAAGTGTCAAATATGAAACCTTCGGTAGTATAGACGAAACAAAGTTCTTGAACGCAACTACTGTTAGTAGCAGAGTCAAACTCACGCTTAGCCTCTTTCCGATGTCGTCTCGATCAATTGCGAACGAGGTAAACGCAAGAAAGGAGATCATATTAACCATTGCGGCAATGTTCCATAAATAATAATTATACTTTCTCTGCGCATGCACGTGAAATTGAAAAAGAGGCTCTCGAATTTCTGTTGATATGGTTTCCTTTGTGTCTTTCATGTCCATAACGTCACTTAAAATGTATTGCTGCAACACCCACTGTCCGCTATCAGCAAAATTCGAAAGCGCGCTTGATATGCTGTTGCCGATGCTCATTTCCTGCCGAAACTTCACTACACTATCACTCCAGTATGAAGACACGTGAATACTTAACACTTGATCATCAAAAGGAAAGCTTGTGATATCAAAAGGACATTTAAATCGGCCCTTTACACGATATGACCATTGAATCATGATTTTCTTTTTTACGGCATCTGTGAAAACCACTCTCTTGTTCAACGAACTTCTCATTTCCACAGCATTTGGAAAATATAATCGTGGATTCCACATTTGATCCCAATCGATATCACCCGACGGATGCCTCTTATAGAATGTTAACTTCTCAAACCAGTTAGCCGATAACAAAAACTCACACACCATTTCTTGTCGTAACGTGTTAATGTTTTCGATACTGTAGATGAACACTCGTAAATCAATAATCACCTGATCCTTCCTGCACATGTAATTCATTTTCTCCTGCACGACTTCGGATTTGCGTCGATCTCGTACCTCGTTGCTACCATTTTTATTCCGTTCACTAATCCCGCACATAAATGATGTTTGGATGCTATCGGAGCTAACCGACATTTCAAAAACAAGTCAAATTTGTTGCTGATATTCTTCGACGTTCATAGTCTAGAACCCATATGTTAAAAATAAAATAAAAATTGATCCGTGATATTCTAGAGAGAGCAAAAAGCAGGTGAAGTTTTGCTGGATTTATTATGCAGGTGCAGCTGCTGAAAAACTTAATTTCTCCTTTCACAGGAGTTTTTTTTACAATGAAGATGAACCTTTCGCAGTCCTGTTTTTGTGAACGTCGAGACAATCTTTTTCAAACATTTTCTTTTATCTCCACAACTGAAGCGATTGTGAAACGGTCTTTTTACATAAAGTTAAATAAAACGTTTGTTGATTTTAAACAAGTTCGCTTTCTCGTGGGCACATAGTGAGCGAAGAGCTTGGGAGTGTTAACAACAAAACAATAACAACAACAACAGCATCCAGAACAACAAATGAAATTGATTTTGGAAAATTTCATTCAACTAAAAATGGCGGAAAAAATATACACTTTTTATGCATCTTCTTTTCGATAATTTGCATAATTCCTTCCACAGTAAAAACATATCAACTTTGTGAAAAATTCTACAAACTTGACTCACAAAATAATGTACAGTCAATAATTAATAAACCACAAAGTATGACAACTAAATAAGCAACAGACACAATAGGATGGCACATCACATTCACTAGACAGTACGCTTTCAAGTTTGAACAGGTCGACTCAATGTAACTTCGCTTTAAAAACACGGTTCCTGATGAAATCCATGAAACTATAAACCGTCAAAAAGAATTTTTTTTTTAAAAATGTTTGGCAACGATACTCTAACAACTGAAAATCTTGCGCAGTTTCGTTTTTTTCTCCGTAGCTTAAGAAATCTCGGTAACCGTGAGATTTAGTTCTGCGAATAAAATTTATATTCAAAAGGATATCTATGTGTTGTTTTTACATTTAAACAAAAATAAACATGAATTTGATATAAACAAGAGGTTTAATCATCGCAAATTTCACTTTATATCTGCAAATGCGAAAGAAATCGTAAATTTTTTCGCAATTTTTTTTTTCGCGAAAATTCCCGGCATCAGATGTATTGATGATCTATGCATAATTCACAACATTTGCTTAATTTTTACAAAAGAAAAGAATATAATTACAACTGCATTTAGCGATATGCAGCGCCTACGTACAAACAAGAAAAAGTTCTAGTTCCACGACACCCAATATACACCTATTCTTTTGAATATTCGCTTTGGGAAAGAAACACGCGACTTTGCTCAACATAAACTTTAAACAAGAAGCTCAACGACATGTCTGGAGTGCCTCACTTATCCAAATTACTGCACAATCCACACAAGTATTATGTTTTCGCCCTTTTAAACGAAGAACTTTACTTTCTTTTGCTGACTTTTTAAAAATTTTTATTGTATTTTAAAAATCTTATTTAAAAGGCGGTGTTTTTTTTTTTTACATATTTTAACACCTTATGCATAATTCATCTGAACAAAACAAAAATTTGCCACCCCCTCTTTTAGCACGGTTATTTTTAGACGCCAAACTAAATTGTGATGGAACAAGTGCAATAGAATTGACGACCGGGTACTAAGTTCGTTTTTGCTTCTTTGGATTAGTTTCCTTCCATCTGTTGGAGTAAAAACGAACTTAGTTTCCAACGGTTAGACACGCAGAGAATAAGAATTAAAAGCCAAGTTTAAAATGAAAGTCGCGCTTTAAAAGGCAAACTCAAATATCGTTTTTAAAGAAAATTGTCCTCCCTACAGTAATCACCAATTAGTTTCTAGTCTCCTCATCAACTACGAACAAGACTCCAAACAAAAAGAACTGCAACACATATTGATGCGAACCACTCCAGCAATGGTAGCGGTTTCAAAGGGTTTAAAGGCATTACTAGCAAGCACAGCAATCAATCAAATTTCTTTCCTGCTTCTGTTTGCAACTCGTCTTCTGATTCTTCCGCTTGATAGTTATTGTGTTTCTCGCCAGGTTTCAACAACTTACCAAGGAGGGTGTACTTATCATTGAACTGGTTCTCCCACTCCGACACCGACTCCATCTAAACATCGACCCGTCAGGTTAAAAAAAATGAAACACAGCAAATACACCTTAGTATCGAAGAAACCGAATGTTGCTTAAATTAGTCTTAATGTATGATACAATAGCTTTTTGCATGAGTATGAAACTTCAAGCATAATTATGCACCGTGCCACTTTAACCAAAAGTTTGAAAAATTAGTAAATTTGACTATTATTTTTGCGAACGCTCGATGCAAACACTCATATAAAAAAAGCAAAATATCGCAAAATATATCAGAGTATAGTATCGTTACCTGCATTGAGTTAAGGTCTGATAAATCATCATATTCGTCTTTTATCGCTGATTCATGCATGGAAAATGTAGCAAGAGATCTGCTTCCATCACGACCGGCGATCAAGCTATACGGTCCATCTAAAAACATAAATACCGTATAAAACAGGTAGATGATCCCAGTTGTTATTATCTGTTAGTTATTATCTACAAGTGTCCGACGTCATGGTTTAACTCGGTTGCAAAAAGATGGAGGTAGCTAGCTTCGCCGTTTTGCTGATAAAACAGACTCATCTATATGTATTGTTGCTGGTTTGTTGAGGTTTGAGGATATTTTAATATTTTCCCAAAAAAATTGATAATATTTAATTGATAATATTTGAGGAGATGAAGAACAAGTGTTGCTATACTCGTGTCATTTCTATGCACTTTAAAAATAAGGAAAAAGTTGTTCAAAAAATCCACTTTTGTGCTTCTTTTAGGAGACTTTTTAAAACCGAGGAGGATTACAGCCTTTTGAGGAGGATTACAGAGTTTTGAGGAGGCCTGGGAAACCTAAGCTATTCATAACATCAGCAAAAGCTGTAATAATCGATTAACAAATCTGCAATGAATTCTTTCATTAAAAGCAGGTAAAAAAAAACCTTATCCTGCCGTACAATAATAAATTTAGCTCTTCTTCTTATAGAAGTCCGTTCATAACTATTTTTATTTGTGATAATAATTTATTAATCTGTTTTTATCTTTTTATCTTTTTAAATTTTTAACAAGCCAGCTAATTTTTGGGGTTATCTTTCACAAAAACCGGTCTTGTACTGAAAGAGCATAGATGATTAATGAAACTGTCTTCATAATTTGACGGGAAGGGATTTTCGTTAAATTCTACTCGTTGATAAATTCTGTTGCTAGAAATTACGAATAAATAAAGAGAATTCATTTTCGCACGATATAATTGACAAGATATTACGAAATTCTGATTATTCGGGAGAATTAATTTTCGCGGATGTAGTGGAAAAAGAGTTGCATGACATTTTTTCTAAATTTGTGTTTTTTAGAGGCTTTTTTCTGTAGAAGACATAAATATAATCATATCACTATTATAAATTTGCTAGGTAAATCAGAAAGAAAAAAAAAAGCTTTTTAGAAAAAAAAAAAAAGCATCTGAATTTCACAATAATTTTATGTGGGAACTAAACTCTCAAAATGTGTGTAAATTAATTCCAGCAACAATTTAAGGTGTCTGTAGCAAAGATATCAGTTATTTTTAAATTTTTTACAAACATTATTGCCAATAAAAGCAATAGATTGTCGTGTTTTTGCTTATTCACAAAGGCATTTCGACTATAGTTATATATTACATTATTGCATCAAAAAGGTTTCTAGTTTTAACTGTTTTCCAATGTTCAAATCTCTTTGGTAGTGTTGTTTAAAAGGGCTTTCACAATCATATTTTACAAGATCTATCCTACGTAACAATATAAACTTGACGGTGAAACATAGATCATATTTAACACAGGATGCTGCTTTAAAAGTTTACCTCGCAATGATAGTACCTTTGATTACATATAGCTGCACCCACCGTATACCTTCCACAAACATACAGAATAAAAAACTAGCCTCCCTTGATCGTCGAGCTAGTTCAGTTGTGAAGTCTGGAAACGTTACACCTATAACCAACTTCGTAAACCGTGATATCTGCATGTTTGTTAAAAAATGTTTATTGAAAACATTTAATTCTGAAATTTTTGACCAATATTTCAGTTGCCATGAACATTCGAAAAACACTAGGAACAACAGTCATAGTATAAGACTCCCTCGAGTAAAACTGGAGCTTGCTCGGCAAGGATTCTTTTTTGCTGGAGGAACTCTTTACAATGCACTGCCGCTTGAATTACGGAAAACTGATAACATTATGAGTTTTAAGAAGGACAATAAGGAGTATTTCAAGTGATCCCAAATTGATCCATTCATTTAAATGCCCATTCTGGTTCCTTACTTCAGTGCCTTTCATTTTTTTTGCTCGTTTGTTTTATATTTACCCGTAGGTTTTTATCGTATCGCTTTTTACTTTATTTTATTCTTCGTTTTTTTTTAACACAGGACGTTCATGAAAAACAGTTTTTATCTTGTAAATACTTGTAAATACTGATGTTCTTATCCTGTATAAAAATTCGTTAATAAATAAATAAATATATTCCTGATTCCTGATTTTTTTAATCATTTTAAAACCATACTCTGGGTGCAAAAGTAGACGTCTTCAAAATTGGTATAGATTTCCAAATTCGTTTGGAACAAGCCCTTTATTCATAATTCTTTATTCATAGCCACATTGACACCCACAGGCCTACTAAATTGCACAAATATTAAGGCAGATTTACACGCACATACAAAATCCATTTCATGCAAATCGTGCAAGTAAATATAAATACATAGTTACAAAAGTATACACTACAAAGCTTTAATCGTCATATTTTGATGCAAAAATATATCACCAGACACAAAAAATTGTATATATCAAATTCTTATGCTCCAAGCAAAAACTCAAATTGCTACATTAAGATTGGTTATTTGAACAAAGGAAAGCAGTTACAAAAGTTTGTATATGTCCTTTTTTATTTGAAAAAAAAAACAATATCAAGTCACAAGCCAAACAAGCCAGACTTAGTTAATCAGTCTGATCAACAAAGAAAAATCTAAATGTGTAGCACATCACATGCCCAAAGTTGTTCCAACCATGACCAGGCATGTGATTTTTAAATTTTCCATTGTGTGATTAAGGTTCTTTTTAGCGTATGCCTATATCTCAGAGAACAAACCTGGATGTGTTCCTTTTTAGAAATGTTTAGTGAACAAATAATAAACATTCACCATTATCCATTATTCATACTTAAATATAAATATGTAGAGACTATGAACGAAACTGTGAAACAAAAGAAATCGCACAAATGAAATATATACTGTATTTTGCAAGTACAACTAGACTTTGAAATAACACTTCTGTATCATATAATGAGCTATGGAGCAGACATTTAGTGAAATGTTATTTTTTTTGCCTTAAATCTGGACCATCTATGGTTGCCCATAATTGGTAACAGCCTCTCTTGGTTAAAGAAGGGATAAACTTAGGTTCATATACATTGCAGGGGGCTCGACATGTCACAATAGTTAATCCCTTAGAACCTTGTTATTAAAACACTAAAATGTTATATTACCTGGTCCATAGAAACTCTTTCCTGCTGTTACATCGAAAACTTTGCCATTAACAGCAATTAATATTCTTTCATTGTCTTTACCATTATATTTTCTGAGCTCCTCAATTGTAAAATCTCTTTTCTTCATGGGTGGTAGCTCTTCCACCTTAGGCTCTATATATGCTAGTTTAGTTTTGCTCAGAATGAATCTCTTGATCAGCGATACCATGATAATTAATATAACAATTTGGACAGGCATCGTAATGTAACTGGATACTGTAGACAACAGCGAGTCCATGTTTATATTTCAATTTACCTTCAAAAGCAAGCAACATAGTAAAATATGTATATTACATTTCTGCCACAGTGAATCATGAAAATGGTTCTGTACAGTATAAAGTATTCCCTAGATCTTTATAAAGAAAGTCAACTTTGTTTAAATGTTTGGGTGTCTAAATTGGAAAGAAAGGGAGAGAGTAATGTGAAAAGGAACAAAAGCAAACAAGGGGAGCACAGATTTTTAATTTATTGTATTATTATTATTATTATTATTATTATTATTATTATTATTATTATTCCGAATATTTATACAGGATATAGCCACTTCAGTGTTTGAAAGTTTGAAACACTGTTATTAATGTGGGTCCTGTGTTCGGAATGTATACATTAAGTATACACCGGCATTACCTACCCAATTTCCCTCACATGGCATAGGTTGACCCGTAGCTGTAGTAAAGAAACATGCTAAACATGCCCGCGCTGTGGACCGAACCACGGACCTTGTGATTACGAAGCAAACTCCATAACCACAAGGCCACGCGCCATGTGCATTTGCTTTCAGAAAATGAGATAAGCAAATGCAACTAAGTTAGCAATATGGAGCAATGAACACTGTAATAAATAGATGAGAGAAGCTTAAAAGAAAATACATGTATAAAAGAAAATACATGTATAAAAGAAAATACATGTATAAAAGAAAATACATGTATAAAAGAAAATACATGTATAAAAGAAAATACATGTATAAAAGAAAATACATGTATATATAAGCTTGGGACTAAACATTTAAGGGCATGCAATCATAAATGGAATACAGGCATACAATTATTGGGTCACAGTCTGTTGGAAAAACAAAAAATTACTTAACCAAAAATGACTTAGGACTAAAATACCAAAAAAGATTGTACAACTGCAATCAATTTCTATATCTATTTTACGTTATCATGTTTTTTTCTATAAAGTTATTTACTTTACTAGTTTTTGTAAAACAGAGAAAATATATTAAGAAAAGGATCAAAATAAAACTATAATTTAAAAAAATATCGAAAATATAACACTTTTTTGCATCTGTTTAGCTTAAAGTTAATACTTTTTTATCTTCAATCTTATTACTAAAAACTGGCATTTACTAAAAAAATAAAATATATTTTCTAGATATGTGGCCACAACATCTGTTTATACTAGATACTTATTTATTCACCTGTAGCTTTTAAAATGTTGAGATTCTTTACAAAGTGATTAACAGTATATATATCACCTTTTTAATTAAATATTAAAAGTCTTGCAAATTTGATTGTGCAGAAAACCCCACCCCGTTTTAAACTAAAAAATAATTAACCGAATAACCCAGGTTTTAAATTAGAAATGTATATACCAGTGTAACAAGTAAACCTCCTTACAGCCTGGAAGCACAGCAGACAACTGTCGTTGATTCTTTACAATGTTTTCGGAGTGTCTCATCTGGCTTTATTTTAAAGTTTATACACAAAAACAAGAATTTCATTATTAAGATGAAATAATCAAGCAGGACGAACTAATAAAACTAAAAAGAACTAATAACAAAAGTTGGACTCACAATTTTTATATTTCCTTCATAGGATAGTACAGAAGAAGAAAGAACATTTCTGTTTGCAAATTGCGAAAATTTTCTGAGTCATTCTACAAATAATAATCTGCTGTATATATTTTAATTAAAAAAAGGTCTGACAGAGTTTTGAATATGGCCTTATTCATAATTGTAACATTCATATATAAATTGAAAAACACACGAGGCTACAATTTCAAAATTATCAAAATACAGAATTAGTGAATGCTTTGTCATATAAAGCAAGGAAACCCTTGTAGTTTACACTCGTTCCAAATGCGCCTCACTACAGTGTGCTACAGGAAAATAGGTTCCATGCTACACTGTGCTGTAAGCGGGGCAAATGGAGAATGAGAAATCATTATCTCCATAAAATTTGCGTTAGTACGGAAGTTAGAAGGCGCCGTGGTTTAGTGGTTATCACTCTCGTACTTTGTGCGGGTTCTTTCTGGGGTTCGATTCCCTTTGACGGCGATTCAATATGGGCAATTGAATATTACCATAGCCCCGGGTTAACCCAAGCCATGTGAGGGAAATTGGGGAGATTGCGCACTGTGTGGGCCGTTGGATGTTGCAGGGAGTTGTCTGGCAGAGCGCTGACCCTAATGGAGTTTGTGTAGTAGTAGTAGTAGTAGTAAGTAGTAATAGACAGGGTATATCCCTCGATATTTGTGTGGCTGGCCATGTAAAATATGCACATCTATCTATCTTCAATTATGTTATCTCCTTCATATTCAGGAAGTAATACGTGGACGACTTACCGAAGTATAGGAAGCAGAAGATTTAAGATTTTTTTTTATTTCAACAAAAGATTTTATACGCTGGTAAGAGAAATGGATGGGCAAAAAGCTATTACCATTATTTTGTTATCCCTTATTGTGGCATTATAAGGCTTGTGTTGTTGAAATCAAATCCAACACGTACAATCAGGTAAGAGCCAGTATCTGGGATACCTAGATCTGGGGCCAGTAAAATGAAATTTTTCTATATCCTGGGAGTCAAAAGTTAGCAATGTGTAGCCAAAATGTTTTTTTTGACAATTACTTTGCTGATACATGGTCATGTTACCTTAGAAAGACATAAAATATTGATAAACAGAAAATAACCATACACAACAACCAGGGATTGTGCACATTTCATTCAGCAGTATATATATTCAGCAGTATAAGAGACACTGGAAGATCAATAACTTTAGTACTTCAAACTTATTCCATGTTTAAAAGCTTTAAATCATGAAACACTTCATATTCTGAGGAAGATGGAGAAGCTGACATTTGTTGAGAAGTTTCTAAGCTTCAGGGACACTTGAAATGTTATTTGTGGGAAATACAGTAAATGGTTGCCAAGGTCAAACTCACCATAACAATGTTTCATACTCATATTACCAGAGTAGAAGGAGTGCTTAGTGATTTTTTTTTTACCCCGAAAACATTTAAGACTGGAAAAAGCTGGGATGACTGCAGAGCTCTGCTTTGGATTGTACTGCAAAGGTACTTTTTTCTCACCTATTTTAATGATAGTGCTTCTGGATCTGTGTTTGTGCCCTGGATCAGAGCTTTTTACTTGACTGATGAAGCAGGTCTTGGTTTATTACCTTCATCATGTTTTGTTACCTATCTAGCTACCCAAATGTCCCTTAGCTAGGTAGTTTCTGTGGCAAGCATGATCACTACCCATGACCATAATTGTATACAATTGTCCCCAAGTCGATCTCGGAGTTCTTGGACACGTTATGAATGGCTACTTGATTTCAGCACTTTCACCTAATACTAGGTCTACATACCTATCTGGAATTCGCAGCTTTCAACGGTTTTGCAACCAAATTTCTGCACCAATGTTTCCACTTAAAGAGCTTACTCTGCAACTTTTTGTTACGTTTCTTGCTGGACGAGTCAAATTTTCCACAATCAAAGTGTATTTGTGCGGTATCCAATACCAAAGCAATATTTGTGGTTACAATGAAAAACTAGTCTCCATGCACAAATTGTTCTATGTCTTACGAGGTATTAGACGTTGTCACCCTCAAGTAGTCAGTCGTCGGTCACCCATCACTCCTGCTCATCTACATGAAATGTTGACATTTATTGACCACACCCAGTTTTCTCCTCATGACAAAGCCTTGTGGAAATGTATTATTCTTGTTGCCTTTTTTGGGTTTTTACGTGTTTCGGAATATGTTTGTCCCTCCAATTCCTCGTTTGACCCAGCCATCAATCTGGCACCTTCTGATTTTACCTTTTCTCCATGTGGCAAAGTTATATTTTTACATATTAAAGCATCCAAAACAGATCCCTTTAGGCAAGGAATCAAAATCCGCCTGGCCAACATTGGAGGAAAATTATGTCCCGTTAATGCAATTAGACAATACCTACTGTTTCGGGGTGGCACACATGGTCCTTTGTTCATCCTTTCCAGTGGCGATTTTGTGACAAGGAAATATGTTTCAGCCTTTTTAAGTATTAGCCTTAAAAACAATTTAGACCTGAATACACATAGTTTTCGGATCGGTGGTGCCTCTGCAGCGGCCTCTTGTGGTTTATCAGAATCCGTCATTAAAATTCTTGGTAGGTGGTCTAGTGACTGTTATCGGCGATACGTGCATGTCTCGAACAACGCTTTGCTAGAATGGAGCAGTAGTATGGCATGCCTTAGTGGCGTTACTAAATTATGGGACACACAATTCCTGTAACATTGGGATATATATTTGTTTTTGTGTGGCATTTCCCTGATGCTGTTGTAGTTATATTTAGACGTTATGGGTGTCATTGTTATGATAATATACCTGTAAGGAAGTTGTACATATATTTAGGACAGGGTTCTATTTGTGCCCTGGTTGATGTTTGTGAAAACTGTTATCTTCACTCCCATATACGAATTTTAATTTTTTTTATTTCACTATAAATAATGTTCTTTAGAACATTGTAAACATAAGCAATGTCATGTGGTAGGACTTAAGAATTTGGGGAAATTTGGGGATGCTGGGCTGCCTTCGTCAGCCTTCGTTTTGTGGTGTGTGCGTACTCATGAGATAAGGGCAATTTTACACGAATAGTTTTAAAAAAGAGAGAAATGAAACAATGAGAAGTTGTAAAAAAGAGAGATAAAGGAAAATACAAAAGTGGCAAAAAAGAGAGATAAAGGAAACAACAAAAGTTGTAATAAAAAAGAGAGAAAGGAAACAAAAGAGAGAGAAAAGAAAACAACGAAGGACTGTTGTAAAAAAGAGAGAGAAAAGAAAACAACGAAGGACTGTTGTAAAAAAGAGAGAGAAAAGAAAACAACGAAGGACTGTTGTAAAAAAGAGAGAGAAAAGAAAACAACGAAGGACTGTTGTAAAAAAGAGAGAGAAAAGAAAACAACGAAGGACAGTTGTAAAAAATTGTGAGAAGGGAACAACGAAGGACAGTTGTTGAAAACAAATACGCTTTATGAGATTAGGATAGGTGTCACGGAGAGTGTTATTAAATTGGGTACACGCGCAGGAGAGTTTTGTGTCATTTTGCTTGCCCAGCATCCTCACCCCTTTTCGCCAAATATCGCTTTATATTAACATCACAAAGTCGCTAAATGAAATACATTTGTCTTTCTAATATTGTGTTTTTTCTGGAAACATTAGCAATTAAATGGAGCTAAACACAGTTTAGCTCATGTTAATTGCAGTTTCCAGTTGGGTTGCTAGCTGGTTGGGTGAACTAAAATATAAAAACACTACATTGAGCTTCAAAATTGGTGCATGATGTTTTGTTTACCCACATTGGGTATTGTCTCAATTAACCAGGCCAATGAGCCTAGCCTCTGTTACCAATGGCCTATAAATTAAGAATTTCACATCACATGGGCCTCTGACCTAAGCTGACAACATTGTCTTCAAAAAACAACGAAAGATTTCCCCACCCACCCACCCAATGCATTTTTAACACTATTTTCTTTTCTTTTTTATGTTCAACCTTATCACTACTGGATCTTGGTCACTTCATCGAGTGGGTCAGCATGGACATGAATCTTCACCGGCCGTCCTGTCCAATTGCTTTAGCTACACGGTTTCCTTGCATTGATTCGATTTGGCTTTATGAATCACCAAGGTTTTTGTCCAGTGGTGGAAGCAATTGGCCTACCTCAAGCTCTAATGTTTTTTTTTTGTTTTTTTTTGGTGTTCATGTTGGGCAGCATTTGTGAGTGTACTGTTTATGGTGTGTCATCGTGCGTGTACCCCAGCAAGGATACGGTGTGTTAAGCTCAGGTGTATGTTATAACATAGCGTAATAAACAATGAGACGGTTAAAGGAAAGGAAGGTACAACAGGTAGTTGTTACCTCGGAGAGTGAATACTTCGTCAGCCTTTGTTTTGTGGTGTGTGCGTACTCATGAGATAAGGGCAATTTTACACGAATAGTTTTAAAAAAGAGAGAAATGAAACAATGAGAAGTTGTAAAAAAGAGAGATAAAGGAAAATACAAAAGTGGCAAAAAAGAGAGATAAAGGAAACAACAAAAGTTGTAATAAAAAAGAGAGAAAGGAAACAAAAGAGAGAGAAAAGAAAACAACGAAGGACTGTTGTAAAAAAGAGAGAGAAAAGAAAACAACGAAGGACTGTTGTAAAAAAGAGAGAGAAAAGAAAACAACGAAGGACTGTTGTAAAAAAGAGAGAGAAAAGAAAACAACGAAGGACAGTTGTAAAAAATTGTGAGAAGGGAACAACGAAGGACAGTTGTTGAAAACAAATACGCTTTATGAGATTAGGATAGGTGTCACGGAGAGTGTTATTAAATTGGGTACACGCGCAGGAGAGTTTTGTGTCATTTTGCTTGCCCAGCATCCTCACCCCTTTTCGCCAAATATCGCTTTATATTAACATCACAAAGTCGCTAAATGAAATACATTTGTCTTTCTAATATTGTGTTTTTTCTGGAAACATTAGCAATTAATATCAAATTAAAACTGTATCTGTAGCTTAGCTAGCCAGCTGCTTTTAGCCAGAGAAAAAAGTATATGAAAACAGCTAGCTAGAAACTTCAGAATAAAATTAAAGCTTTAAGAGAAACGTCTTAACGGGTGATTTACTGCTCCTTGCATTGATTAAAACTGATTGACAAACCAAACACACAGACACACTTTTGTTCTCCTTTCCTGAATGAACACGACATTCACTTTCGTCTCCTCAGAGATTTTCCGTTCAAAGTGCAAATCCATACTAAGTACCGCTACCCCAGGAGGGCATGTGTTCCGTACGAAATTGACCCGTTGTATGAGGTTGGTCATTTTTCGCGCTTGTACGAAGATGGGCATTACAATTGCTGTACAAAAATTATGCAAAGAATAATTTAGTTTAGAAATGAATATCTAAGCATTGTTAAATACATTCAGTAAGCATGATAATATGTTAAATATTCTCTGAACGTCAATTTTTGACCATCATCTAATGATTGGCCCAACTTCGTACAACCTAAATAACTGTGTACGAGGTTGGGCCAATGTCACTTGATTCTTCTTTTTAATCCATACCAACTTCGTAGACTTCAAATACTCTATACGAGGTTGGGCCTGCTTCACTTCTTCTAATTTAGTTGAGTTTTTTTTAACCATACCAACTTCGTACAACTTAGATAACTGTGTACGAGGTTGGGCCTACTTCACTTCTTCTACTTAAGTTAAAGTTTTTTGAACCATACCAACCTCGTTCACCTGAGATAACTGTGTACGAGGTTGGGCCACCGACACTTCTTAACTTGAATTTTTCTGACTCGAACCAACTTCGTACAACTTAAAATACCAAGACGCCAGATGAAGACTACTATATATTATCATTATGTCCTTTACATCGATTTTTTTGTTTATTCTATCAATAATTTGCACCAACAAAAACCGAATGCGGTTTAAGGACAATCTCCCTGTATCGAATTCGCATGGGTACTTCATCCGAATGTAATTGGTGATGACTCCAGTTGGTTCTGTAAAACGAATGTATTCTTTTTGAAAATGAAATAAAAGAAAAGAAGATATTTTTAAAAAGTCATTATCTTGTCTTTTTGAAAGTTTCTTTTTTTTGACGAAATTCGACGCTGTACGAAGATGGTCAGTTTTGTACGAAAGATGGTCACTCTCAGCGCTACGGCAAAAAAGCCCAACTTCGTACAGTGAATGACATCGTACGGAACACATGACTGTCTGTGAACCATATCGCGTTTGCATGAAATGTTTATTGCGCGATTTTTGCCGATAAACCGCAAAACTGCAAAAATTAATCCACGCGAAAATTAATTCTATTTTCCTTGCTTTCACTCTAGCTTTTTTTAGCTTTTTGTTACTTTTTTATAGTTCAAGGATTTTTTAAAAAATGGCCATGTCCTTTTCTAAATATATGTGGCTCAAGTGAATTTAAATACAATATGACGACTGATAAAATAACACAATGACCTTTCGAAAACAAAGGAATACAGATTTTAAGTTAGCTAAAGTAAATTATGTCAAAAATCTCTGGAGCATCAAAATTAATATCCACGCTTTTCAACCCTGAAAAAATCACACAAAATCATATATTCAATCCACGCGAACTTTTTCACTTTAGTAGAGGAACGGAGGTGGTTGTTAAACGTATTGGAATAAAGGGGGTGGGGGGGGGAGGTAGATAATGGCGGGGGGGGGAGGGGAAAACATGGATATTTCTAGTAAAAAACCTCTACGATTACTTTATGCAGTTCAATGACATGTCACAACATTGTTCTTGATTATTCTGTACTTTAGAGTAACCACTTGAGGCGACAACGACCTTCGCCTGTAGACGCCACCTTTTAAACCCCGCATGTAAGGGCAGCATTGTTATAAGTACCCTTTTTCAGAGCAACCCGTTCCTCTCTAATAAACACTTAAGATGTGGCATCTATTTAAAACTGGTTTTCTCGTGTGCAGCTTTTGTAAACAGTAAATAACAGTAAGAGGGTGTACCGACGTATAATACGTATGCATAAAGGAGAAAGTAGGGGTTGTGTAAAAAACGAACGATTGGGCACAAAAGAGTGGGGGAAAAGGCGTACAAGGTTTTCAGTTGAAGGGGCGAGGGTGTATTTACAGACTTTTTATCGCATTGAATTGATTGGCTAAAATGCACTCCTAAATTATAGTACTACAGTATGGGATTTTGACTCTTGTCATATAAAACATGCACAGCTAATACTCGTGATACATGGAAAGTCGAAACAGAAGAAAAATTAATCATTTATCAAGCCCTATGTGATCGCAATTTCAATTTAATTTTTTAACAAATTAAATTTATGTGTTTATTACGTCCACTTCGTATTTACAAGGTCGGGTTTCAGTTCAAAATGCGGGTATGTTTGGCAAATACCTTCTTTTTGCCACAGATTCTGATCAATAAAATGCAATGTGAAGGGAATTGGATAACAGTGTTTTGAACAAGGTAAAATACGAATAAACATCTGCACCTAGTATGGCAATCCAAGATAATGAAGTCGTTGGTGTCCAATATCGCCCCCAGAGCATCTTATATCTTTTCTGACATCGTAACGGCGATACAAACATCTTCCAGGACCATGTTCGTCTCGCCGTCCCAATATAAAAAAGATATAAGAATACAACATCGTCCCCAGGGCTCTTTTAAAAAAAGCTGGGAACCAGGTTGGGTGGTGTTGAAAACTACAATGTCAGTTATTTTCAAGATTTTGGGATGGAAGAAAAATCACGGAAAGGAAACTTCCATTCAAACCGGAAGAGTTGGACAAGGAACTTGGTGGAGCATATTACCTGAGCTTAAAAATAACACACGAATGTATACCGAACGAAGTGAATTGCCCGGTTGTAGAAACTCTGTCGAGCAGGAAAGCAAACAATAATTGCAACGAATAAGATATAACGAGAGATTCGCAATTTCTTAGGTGATGTGTAGAAGTCCAGGTGATGTGTAGAAGTTGATGCAACGTAGTGGAAAAACATCTCGGAATTTGCAGTACAAGTCACTTGGAAATGAAATTCCGGATATGGTAAGGAGAGTATTCATAGCCCAAAATACGTTGTCGTAATTATAGGTCGTAAGCTTTTTTATCTATTTAATTCTCAATCGGTAACTAACACAAATTTGTATTTTACTACATGATGGCACAGAAATATATTTTCACCACGTTTCTGGTAAAATAGTATGCATTTGTGTTATGCACAATTTTCATTTTTACTCTATCTACCATTCATCTAATTATCCTCATCCCAAGGTTTTGTTGCCTGATGTCGAGGTGCTAAATTTCTTTGTCACCCGTCAGAATGTCAAAAATGCATGAACCCCTGGGGACAAAGTTGTCATCTAATATACTTATTTTCATTTCGCTAGTAAACAACCTCTGTTCACACAAAACCTTTAATTAGAACTGTATCTATGTTACAACTTGTTATTAATACGACGCCGGTATGTTGGCTGAACGATTCCATATGGCGTTATGCAGGGAGTGGACAGTTTTGCATTTTGCTGCCCCCAGATTGTCGTAAATGTATTCTCCGCAACATTCCTCACTATTTTGTAACCACATAATAGGCATTGCAACGCAACAAAAACCCAGTTTTTATGCAATCAGTCGTCGACACAGAAAATGATCTTGAGAACCAAGTTGTTACCACGTTGATGCTTCTTTTCTTTTTTCTTCGTGAGTAAATTGAAGAAAAACACAGAGATAATCTCTTTTGGCCACTTAAGCAATCTCAACCTTGCTTCTAACCAAGTGCTTGTTGTCTCTTTTTTATATCAGGGAATAGCCTTCTTCTAGGATATCAAATCTCTCTCAAACACGAAAGCTTAGAGACGCGAACAAATGTCAGAGCAAATCCCTTAAATTCAAATCCACCTTATCAACCAATGGGCACAAAGTCGACGTGGTCACATCTTACCCTCTTAAATAATACAAGAATTAATTATATTTGTTCGGGTGACTGAGGCCATTCGCGCCCAAAACAAAGGATTTCCTGATATTGACCACGTGATCGGAGAATAATAAATAGAATTAATCAATCAAAGAGCGCCGTCAGAATTCTGACCGCAGAAAAAGCGTTTAAAATGAAGCGTAATTTTTTCCACCTCTTTCCACTTCCACAACTATTCCGATTTCGTGGTGGTAATAAAAATTGTACTGGGTCTCCTGGCTAATCAGGGGACGGCGAGACGCCATATTCGGCTCGCCAGAAACGGGATACGTCTCTAGAGGTCCTTATGCGTAAGCTTTGGTCTAGAGTGTTTAGATAAGCTAACAGTACATTTTACATCTCACCGCTCCCTACCCTCACTCCCTAAATAATTTCTATTTTCTTATATATGGGCCTAAAAAGATACAGATAGAAAGTGATCTAGGTCTATTTCGCATAGGTAAACCAAACTCCGCATAGAATTGTATATATTTTTTGGAAAACTCCGTATAGTTAACCACACGTACTTGTAATATTTTCATTTTTCTCATTAATTTAGGTTGTAACCAATAACTTAGAACTTTAAATCATTTTTTAAACTGTGCCGATAAGCCGCAAACGCCCGCATATATAAGGGCGAGTTCGGGCGATTTTTCGAATTAAATTGGCGGTTGTCGCCCGAAACCGCCCGCACTTTCCCGAACTCGCCCGGAACATTCCCGAAATGCAATTCCCTGTAACATACCATGCGGACGATAGTTGGAAGAAGGCGCTTGAAGATAAAGGAGTTAATAAAGTTTATATATAAGTTATTTATCAAGTAAATCTTATTATAAACTATCAAAAACAGTTCTTTTTAGAACTTCGCTACCACATAGTAAGTTTATTTTAATTTTTATAGTTTATTGAATCATTAGTGTCTGTTTTTCTTTTCTTTTTCGGGCATTGTTCGGGTCTATGCGGGGTTTTTCGGGCAAATACTTGATTTTTTTTCAAAACGCCAAACTCGCCCGAAAACGCCCGCACTTTTTACGGCGTATGCGGCTTATCGGCACCCTCGTAGCGGAGCCTGGCGAATTGGTGTGGGTGTCGTGTAGCATCAAGCACTTTCACTATCTGACTATGGCTTACTTAAATCCAGACCAACGTGAAAACTTTACAAACGATCTTTTGGCGTTAACTTTTTTAATTAACGAAGAAACTGTTGAAAAGATTTTAGAAACCAGAATAACAGTTGTAAGTATTTTAGCTATAAGCTAAGCTAGCTAGCAAAGTGCATAACTGTAATAAACTTATTCTGCATTTATATGCAGCTTAAAGCATTAAGGTAGTTCCCCTAGAAAAAAACTATATCGCAGAGGATTGTCTTTTCTGAAGTTACTTGATGAGGGTATCATAGTATGTGATGACAGAGTACGACAAAATTGAACCTGAACCCGTCCGAATTGCGCCTGAAATGCAACGCGGGCGAGCTCATTGTTCTCATTTAAATTTTGTCGAGAAGAAGGAAGGTGCTATTTTGTCGTTGTACTTACAGTTTATTATTTGTGGGATTTTATTACAGCTATTTATCGAATAAATGATATAAAATGATATAAAATGATATAAAAGAATAAGTTATACATGGAAATAAATGTTTAAAAAAATGTTGTTTCGGGTTTCTTCAGGCGAAATTTTAAGGTTTTTTTAAAACACCGGTAGTCGTCCGACAGCCCCATGGTTTTTGCGTCGTTTCCGGCGAGTCTGCACCCTCGTCAAAATTAAGTCAAAAATTTAATTGATTGGGTGCCATGGTTACCCGTTGCTAGGAAAAATATAGGCAAAATATGACATTTTGCTGCTCTATGCTTAACTGAATAACATGGGCTATTTCATCATTCTCGGCTTAACGTCCGTTTTCCATGCTAGCATGGGTTGGACGGGGTATATTAATGACCCTCTTCCAATCTGATCTAGACTGTGTTAGATCTAAACTCAACTTCCTCTGTATCAAGTCTGTCCTTATAACCTCCTGCCAAGTCTTTCTCAGTCTGCCTCTGGGCTTTACCCCAGGAACTATCAAGTCTCTACACTTTCTTACCCAATTATCCTCCTCCATTCTTTCCAAGTGCCCCAGCCACTATTTCAAGCGGCTGGGGCACTTGGACACTTGGGGCACTTATGATCCTTATATAAGAAGTAGGGAGCAAAACAAGCAAATGGCTCTACTATATATACATAGTTAGTTCAGGGATAGTAGTGTCTATCTGGAAATTTATTTTATTGAAATAATTGAAATATGTTACGAGACTTTTATCAACTTTATATTTTAAATAAGGAAGCATGGAAATCAAAATCAAACTGTGAGATCTGTTCTCACGCTTTGACCCTCTGTTGTTGCCCCTTAATTTGCCTGCAAACAACCATATTAAAATGTATGCAATCAGAATAAATGGTGAAAACATTAACTTTCCGCCATCTTGCCTGTATATGCGGTTTTTGCGAAATGAAAACAAGATTGATATTACAGCTTATTTAAGCGAGGAATTTTCCGCGTAAAAACATGTGTTCCCTTCATCAATTTTTTTATTGGCTTAAAATAATTGTAGTTGGTCACACATAAAAAAAGATGCTAATTTTAATTAATTGCTAATGTTTCCAGAAAAAACACAATATTAGAAAGACAAATGTATTTCATTTAACAACTTTGTGATGTTAATATAAAGCGATATTTGGTGAAAAGGGGTGAGGATGCTGGGCAAGCAAAATGACACAAAACTCTCCTGCGCGTGTACCCAATTTAATAACACTCTCCGTGACACCTATCCTAATCTCATAAAGCGTATTTGTTTTCAACAACTACCTGTTGTTCCCTTCTCACAATTTTTTTACAACTGTCCTTCGTTGTTTTCTTTTCTCTCTCTTTTTTACAACAGTCCTTGGTTGTTTTCTTTTCTCTCTCTTTTGTTTCCTTTCTCTCTTTTTTATTACAACTTTTGTTGTTTCCTTTATCTCTCTTTTTTGCAACTTTTGTATTTTCCTTTATCTCTCTTTTTTACAACTTCTCATTGTTTCATTTCTCTCTTTTTTAAAACTATTCGTGTAAAATTGCCCTTATCTCATGAGTACGCACACACCACAAAACGAAGGCTGACGAAGGCAGCCCAGCATCCCCAAATTTCCCCAAATTATAATGTCCTACCACATAACATTGCTTGTGTGTACAATATATAACAAGATAACAGTTTTCACAAATATCAATCAGGGCACAAATAGAACCCTGTCCTAAAAATATGGACAACTTCATCACAGGGAAAATGTCATAACAATGACACCCATAACATCCGAACACAACTACGACAGCATCATGGAAATGCAACACAAGAACAAATATCACAGTAATACAGGAATTGTGTCCCAAAATTTAGTAACACCACTGAGGCATGCGAAACAGATGGTCACATCAAACTTATTTTAGTTCACCCAACCAGCTAGCAACCCAACTGGAAACTGCAATTAACATGAGCTAAACTGTGTTTAGCTCCATCTTAAGTTTGTTAATTTTGGAATATTTTGCTTTCAGCAGTTTAAATAAGCGATTTTTCGCTTAAGTAGAATGTAATAGACGCCTAATTAAGAGGTGTAGTTTATTCATACTGTAACGGCATATTCAAAAGTTTTGCCTGAGCTGACTGTTAATACGTAGCTAGCCTAGCTACCTATATCATGTAGCTATATCTACCTATACTTACGCAAGAGCTAGCACAGCTTTACGATTTATTCAGATCTAGCAACAAAGATGTTTTTAGTCTGTGTTAACTTTTAAAATGTAGCTGGCTTTTTACACCTACATCCTCAACTGTTCTGTCTATGACAGGGTAATGATACTTACTTCTGATATTTCTGATAATCTTTTGAGTAATGTCACTCACGTCTGTCGTGCTCGACCAGTGTTCACCTCAACGGTGTCTTCTTGTGCTGCTCTAATACCTGAAAGAGGTAGTGGAATAGATGCAGCATCTTTAAGTACTGTCAGGAGACTATTGTTCAGGTCTTGATTTTAAGACCTGGGGCTCATCAGGTATATACAGTCTGGAGAAAATTGTAAAGATAGGTTTTGAAATTTCCTACTGTGCATCCAGTTAGGTCTCTAAGCGTTCTGGGAAGAGAGTTAAAGAGTCTGGGTGTTTGATAACGAAAGGATGAGTGCAGAAGGGAGAAGTGAATTGTGCTGGCAGATGACATCACTTCTGGGAGTTTGTAGAGTCTTCCTTTACGTGGTGTTGTGTGGCATAAAACAGAGTGAAGAAGGAAATTTGGTACAAAGCCTTCTAGTATTTTCCACAAGTAGATAATTTGGTATCTATCTCTTCTTCGTTATAATAAGTATATTCTGTAAGACTTTAAATTATTCCAGTAATTTTTTCTATCAGAACCATAGATTTTGTGCAAAAAACTTGATTCTACTGATTCGAGTGATTTCACAAGGTACTTCGAAGAAGATGACCATAACTGCAAACAATATTCTAGATGGGGTACAACTAGTGATCTCCATAGTGTAAGCATTACAACTGGTTCTCTTGATTGAAACACTCGAAGGATCCAGCTTGACAATCGTTTTCCTTTTTCTATAACATTGTTGATATGAATCATGAAGGTACAGTCAGTGCTCAGGATTACTCCTAAGTCCTTAACATAATTCTTGGTTGTTATGGTTTCTCCGGATGGTGACTTGTAGGTAGATTGCTTCAATTCATGGTTTTTATCGTATTGCAATAATTCAAATTTTGTTTCATTAAAAAACACATTGATGTGATTTGCCCAGGCATAAACGTGGTTCAGTGACATTTGAAGGTTCTCTGAGTCGTTAAGGGTGAGTATTTGTTGAAGCAAGCGTGTGTCATCTGCAAAATTTGAGAAGGAGTGTGCTTTGATGAATCCTTTTTTTTATCGATATCATACATGAGAATGATGAAGAGAAGATGACCTAAGACACTTCCCTGTGGAACACCAGACAAAACATGCACTGGTGAAGAGATGCTGCCATTTACACAGACCATTTGAGTCCGTTTTTTCATAAATGCTGTTATCCAGTCTAACATTTTATGTCGGATTTTTCAACTTTTGCCAAAGTTATGTTGATATCAACTTTGTCAAACGCCTTTGCAAAGTCAAGATAAATTACGTCTACATTTTTACCTTCGCAAAGTGATGTGATAATTGTGTCATAATGGTCGAGTAGTTGGCTTAAACACGATCTGGATGCACGAAAACCATGCTGAGTTGGATTAAAGAGGTTATGTGTGTCCAGGAAAGTAATAATTCTATTTCTTACAACTTTCTCAAAGATTTTAATAATGTGGGACGTTAGTGCTATTGGACGGTAGTTAACAGCCGAAGCTTGGCTTCCATTCTTGTGAATTGGTGTAATTAATGCGTTGAGAAGGAAGCTTGGTATGTGTCCTTGGTTATACGATTCTTGCCATAGCATTTTAAGCAGGTTTAATAATAGTTCTTTGCAATCAAGGAGAAGCAGTGCCAGAAAACCATCTGGACCTGGTGCCGAGTTTGAAGACAATTCACTTATTGCATCTTTAATGTCTTCATCTGTAAACGTTAGTTCTTGAGAGAACTTCAGCCATCTTTTGTATCCAGAGCAAAAAGTTTGTGAAGAAATCCTAGAGGTTTTTTAGCCACAAAATTGTTTGACTGTGGGGTGATATCTGCAATCAGTTTATGTAACTTTTTTATTTTAAGATTAATACACAAGCTTATTCTTTGAAATAAAAAATACTGGATGACTACGCCAGTGAAACAACAGACTGGGTTATATTTTAACCCTATTCATGCCAGTACATTTTAAGGCCTTATATCCAGGACAGAAATCAACGTTTCAATATCTTAGCAACTACTTGACCTAAGAAAAGCAAATCTGGTACAATACTGAAACAGATAAAGGAAAAAGATGTAACGTACAAGTGCCAAACAAAGTCAGCAATTTAAAAAAAAAAGGTTTTTATTTAAAACCCTATTCGCATAAGTTACAATTCGATAACTTCAGTAAAAATTAAAATAATGACTCAAAACTTGGTATGGCGTGTTTTTAGAGTGGTTTGATGAAATGGAGCCAAAAACACTATTATCATAGGTCCTGAGTTTCTGATTTAAGCAGAGACCCTGATAAACAATTTTTAAGCGCATATCAATTTTAACAAAGATAGACAGATAGGGTGTAAATAAAATGTCTCACAGTTGTGTAACACACTTTCCTATTTGTTAATATTTGGAATATGTGTGAAAGAATTTCATGATATATCTCTATCCATCTAACAAAAAGCCACCATGGTAAAATAAACATTCTGCAATGATTATTTTTAAATTATGTTGCAGGATACCCTAAAAAGTCACCAAATGTCAATTCGAATTTTCAACACAAAGCATCTTCCAACAGGGCTTTCTATTTAGAAAGTCAATCATGCACATATATAAAGAATTACGATTGAATGTGAAAAATGATACCAAATGGACTGAATTTATTAATGTTAGATTCAATAGAATTTCCTTTAAAGCACATTTCATGCAAAAAACGATTATGCTCTTCAGTCCTTAATGCAAGAGAGTGCTTTAATTTTTCAGTTATGTACAGTTATTTAAAAGCCTATCACCAATCCACAGATACATACATTCCAAATCATTCATTTAACACATGTTTTTATTTGTATTGTATTTGTGTTGTTTAGCACAATCAGAGGATATATAAAATCAAATGGAAGGATTCCTGGTTGTTGGAAGATCAGTTGAAGGAGCACTGTCTGGAATTAATGAAAAGATTTTGGCGATGTGCTGCATCTGTTAATCAAGATCCATATCAACTGCCATGCTTTGGAAAGGTAATATTGTATATAATGTGAGTGGTTAGAATTGGAACTTGTTTTTGGCAACTAACATCACATTCTTAGCATTGTTGTTTTGTAACTTCATGAAAATGAATTGACATGTTTTTGTACACACTTTCCTGTGAGATTCAGCCATTTCCGAATGTTCACAAGCTATACGATCATGGTGTGAATTCAATTTTTTTATTCCCCCTAATGGAATTTAGACATTCTCCAACACTTCCACATCTTCCGAGAATCCTGTTCAATCTACCGACATCTTGAACGATCTTGCGTTTTCAGAGGAACATAGTAACGTTTCGCAGCAGCATTCGTACATTCCGTCGATCCATCCAAATAGAGAGAAACATGCAGTGCAACAACAAATGCAACCACTTCAGCACAGCGGAACATTATCGAATCAGCTGTTACCTAATTCTCAAGGTATTTGTTTGTTTGTTCTACATAAAAATCATGCTCAAAATTGAAGTTCTTATTAATTTTTCGATTTTTTATGATGCACTTATTTTTTAAGGGGAGCAAATGTTAAGGATAAGATGTGGGCAACCAAACATTTGACAAAGATGGGTTGTTTTTTCTGAAGAACCGGAATTTGACCTTTGACTCCTTTATCTTCACTGCTCTAGAAAAAATAAAAAATTTTCGAGTTTAAATTTATAATTTTGTTGATTTTGATTATTAAATGCCTTATACTTTATAGAACGCGAAAGTTGTTTATGTGCAAATTTACAGAACACGTTTTTATATATAAAAAAATACTTTTGGGGGTCAACGGGAATGTGTAAAAGAGACTTTCAAAAACTTTATAGAGCCGAGCGCTATCAATTTACCAATTTACTTTTTCAATTTCGTCTACATCTCAGCCTCGTGTTTCTTAAAACCGTGTTTCTTAAAATCAATGATGGGAAAAAACATATAGTGTGATAAATTGATGTAAAATACTTTCTAGAAACCGTGCCACATCATGATTCAGCAATAGACGAAAGTGAAAGTAGCACCGATGATGAATTGCAAAAGGATGCTATAGATTTTATTACTGACAGTGAAGTGTTTATGAAAAATTGTCTCGACTGCAACGTCGAGTTTGATACAAAATGCAAACATTGTACCAATTGTAGGGACTGTCGAAGTAAGGCAAAATTCCATTATTTGGATTGTCATGGTGATAAAGTATGCGCAATATGCGGACATTGTTTTGTAGAGGAGTGTAAAATATGCTGTCCGTACTGTGGACAAGTCTATCCAACCAGTGGGCACTGGCGTCGCCACGTGAAAGTTACCCATCTCGGACTCGATAAGACAAAAACGAAAGACGAACGACGAAAAGTTAAGCTAGCTAAACAGCCAGACTTATCAGTTGTTCTTGAAGAGAAAAGATTCGAATGTAAAACCTGTAAAAAGTGTTTCGTCAATCCACACAAGTTGAAACGACACGAGAAAATACACAGCGACGTGAAAGAGTTCAAATGTGACGTGTGCAACAAAGAATTCGTTCAAAAGGTTCATCTTCACAAACATTTGTTGCAACACGGCATCGGAGAAAAACGTTTCAAATGTCATACCTGTGAAAAATGGTTTAATCATAAGATTAGTTTGAAAACACACGCGCCAAAATGTTCACAGGCCTGATAGTTTTGTTCTTCTTGGAAGCTCTGTCTGTGAAAGAAGTTTTTTAATTTTTTTAATCTTTTCCAGGAAATTGATGTCGGGAAAATTGACTAGTAAACTATTCTTTGTCTCTTTTTAGCATGCATTTCACATCCATAGCAAACAAATTCTTGTTTGTTCAATTTTGCTCTTAAGCTTGCGCATCTATTTTTGGATACCAACCTCGCTTGCTACGCTTTTAGCATATGGACGGAACCAACCCAACAAGAACTGGGGACGAGGTTGTACTGATACTACCTGTTTGATTTGAAACAACCAACCGCCAGGGCGCTTATTAGAAATTGTGCGCTTAAAATGTGGTTTAAAAAAAAAATTCGTAGTAAGGTTAAAAAAATCTCACGAAAAAGGTGGCAATAATTTTATACAATAACAAGGGGAGAAACAAAACAATTTACTGCGACCTATCAAACAGACGACAGGTTGACATCGTTCGCTTAATTAATAGTATCCGTTATCCCGTATTTCAGATTTGTTTACTTTTTGAGGTTTTATACGCCGAAAATTCTGTTGTATCCAAAATGAATTAATAAAAAAGTTGCCATAATTAATTTTTTTAGATAATTTTCTCTATTTTCTGCGCTGCTCTTTGATCCTATTTCATCCAAAGATTATAGCAAAATAGACAAAAATTAATAAAATAAAATGAGCGTTGTTCCAGTGATGAAAAAAAAGTTTGTTGAGTTTATTAAGAATTTACTTTGTAATAGCCAGAACATGACTTCAATTATTTTGTCAACGTGTAGTTTCTGCGATAATTTGTTCTTAATGTATCTCAACAGGTTAGTTTGACAAGTTGATCAACTTGACTTAAGAATAAAATGTTATCTCGATATGGGTCAACTAGGTTTAATACACCGCGCGAGACCACTTGGTTTAAACCATTTTGACTTTTGGTTAATAGTTAACTCGATTTACAACATCACTTCCATCAAAACAACTGCTCACAAAAACCAAAAAAACAAAAAAAACAATGGTAAGATATAATTCTATTCTAATTTCTTATAAGTACTTGACACCATATAACAATTTGTTTAAAAAATCCAAAAATTTGAACACTGTGGTCATGTTTTGCAGAATGAACTTGTCACATGATGGGCCTCCTCAATAAAAAAATTCAAATATTCTTTATTTAAAAAACATTGAATCATCCACCAAGAGAATAAATCCCTAACCATGTATTTTGAAATTGGTTTAAATACTTGTAAATAAAAAATAATTAATGTATGCGAAGAAGCATACATTTCTAATATTGCATAAATTACGAAGAGATGAATCATGACCTTAAAAGCTAAAGTATATGAATTTGAAAATCCGTAAAGCTTTGATTAACCGCCTTCTTCTCTTAAATGCTCCTTCCACAAATTAACGGCATAAATTTAAATTAATGTAAGCCCCAGGCGTTAAATCAAAACATTACGGCACAACACTTCACAATCCCGAGCAATGTTAAATATACTTTTGACTTAACCGCAATGGCATAAAAATAACGAATCTTGTACGTTATCGCTAGCTAAAAAGTTTTAAACATTTATAGATTTTACAGGAAATATATAATGGCCAAGAAATAAAATTTTACATATGGCAAAAAAATAAATATCTTCTTTTAAAAGTTGAAAAATAACATTCGAACGTACGCTCCCCTTACGAACGTGTATTTATTAATGTTGTTCTCTACTCTATTTTATCTACATATTGATCAGTAAATTCAGACGCCAGCCAGCACATCGCAAATTACCATCCAATGATAAATGATTTTTAATACATAAATTATTACTAATTTGCCACAAAGTTAAATCTGTATGTTATTGGAATTTGTTATTCTCTATAACAGCCTGTTGGTACGATGATATGAGCTTTTTTATCCCCACCATCCATGGCATGACCTGTAGAAATAAAAATAAAGTCACGTCAAAGTTTAAAAATTAAAAACGCGACACAATATGACATAGTCTACTACCGTAAATTTAAATACGCATGGGCCAGGGTATATATGCGGAGAAGGCATTTTTAAAGGTAAAGGGGCGTGCAATGTATTCGAAATAGCGAAGTTCATATTAACAACATTCGAATTAGTGATTCCGACGAACTGAAAAATCTTACCTCTTTCGAATTTTCCAATATAAGAGATTTATGGACACTGTCAGCTTGAGTGAATTCCCTTTTATCGAGCGCTAAAGGAAAGACAAAAAAATCAGTGTGTGGTAGTTTAAAAAAATAAATATTGCAGAGAATAAATTTCGCGGATTTTGAGATTTTTATGTCTACAAAAAATTTGCTTAGTGATCATCAGCGAAATTTTACTCCCTTAAAGTAGTCAACACAAGAAAAGAATGTTTGCTTTCCATGGACATTCTGTGAATGTCCATGGAAAGCATTGCAAGGTCAAGTCAAAAAGGTAACGAAAATGAAGAACATAATTCAACACATGCAGTAATACCTTCTGATAGCTGGGACATCCTCATTTTCACTGTTGAAGACAACTTCCCCGTCGTCCAAGATTGTTCAAACGATACTATTCTCTTACTAATATCATCATTAATTTTATTAGTTAAATGACATAAGCATTTTTCACGAGAATCGTTAAGTCTTTTTAAGGTGTCCTTTAATAATTGACTATCATTTTCTACGCTTTGCGTATCTAGACCAGGTACTGGCGAATTATGTCCACTGTTTCCTGGAGTTATATTCTTTGGCGAGCCTCGGCTTCCTGATGTATAAAACCCCGTGGTCGGTGGTGGTCCGACATTGGTGGGTGATATCCGCTGTGGAAGTCCGGGAGATGACACACTCCTGGCATATAAACTATTTTGATTGGCGATGTTATTAACTGCCGGCATTGGCGGCAAACTAGACATCTGCGGTGTCGTGATTTGATTTTGTAAATATAAAGATTCTTGATTCTGAATCGATTTAAAACCAGTTGAACTATTGTTATGAAACATTGGATAGGTACCTCCAACTTGAAAACCATTAGTTGAAACATCTGTAGAAGTCGCAGGAGTTGGTTTAGTGAGGTGTGACGACTGAAGCATTGTTGGGGTGCCTAACTGCGTAATCAAATTTGAATCCATGATTGCGCTTGGTGCGCTAAACTTTCTGTTTGGTGGCGTCACGCTTTGTGGCGGAGTCATGTTTTGCGGTGGCGTTGTACATACTTGGTTGCTGCTGCTATTACCAACAGGAGGTGTATTACATATAC
Organism: Hydractinia echinata; assembly: GCA_030067915.1. Lineage (NCBI taxonomy): Eukaryota > Metazoa > Cnidaria > Hydrozoa > Anthoathecata > Hydractiniidae > Hydractinia > Hydractinia echinata. The sequence goes on from JASGCC010000066.1 coordinate 1,380,333, forward strand.
TAGGTGGTGGAGTGCTAATACGAGCAAGTCCGTTCGGCATGTAGCCATTATATTGTCCCACTGCATTAATTTTGTTTGGCACACTAGCCGAATGATGCAATGGAGACATAATGTGAGAGGGTATGCTACCATCTGACATGTTATGAAGGTCTGGATTGCTATTGGCATGATGGAGCATGTCTGGTTGGGGTTGAAGAGACATGTTGTGCATATTTTGAGACAATCCATTCATTCCGCTTGATTGAAAAGCACCATTGAGCACGTTGGAAGGTTTATAAATACCTAGATGTCAGAAAAATTCGACTTAAGGAAATTTATAATGTAAAATATATAATGTAAAAATCGAAGTAATGTTAGAGATGACCAGCATTTTATAAAAGATCGGCCAAAATATGCAAACATAGAGTTAGTGTTTAGAATAAAATCGAGAAACTATTTTAACATATGCATTTGATTCCTGTTGGTTAAATAATGAAAAATCTACTTGAGATAACAAAATAAATGTTGGATACATTGATAGTTGACAAACTTGTGGTCAAGATTCATCAAACAGTCACTTATTTTCCTTAGTCCAACCTTTTATTCAGTTTTGACCCTTACACAATCCAAAGTAAATTCATACCTGTTGAAGCATTGATGTTATGTCCAACTCTTGCTTTTCTTGGATCTATACGCTTTCTGTTCCCGGTTGCATTTGGGCTGAACACCGAGGTTGGAGGATCATTCCAGCCACGGTCGTTGGTTACATTATACGTCAAAATGTTAGCTTGTTGAGCTAGTGTAAGAAAAGAGAAAAAATGTCAAGGTTGGCAGTTCAGTCAATAAGCAATGAAAAATACTAGAGTTATCCATATACCTGTGTAGTCTCCATAATTATATTTCATTATTTTAGTCATAAGTTTTGTTTAAAAAAACCTTATTGAAACTTTTAAAACTTATCTGCAAACTTTCAAGTTTGAAATCTCAACTCGCAACTTAAAAAACATTCCAAGCAAGAAATAGTATAAACCACAGAACAGCTACGTCCATAGTTAGAACAAAAATTAATAATTCATCAACCTATTCATTTGGTCAAAGTTTATTTTGAATCCATAGCAATAATAAGAAAGGCATAAAAAATTTTAAACATGCAATTCATGTTACCTAGCAACTGTAAAAGTAAAGAAAGAATCAACACAATGTTCACATAGGGATTATATATAATTAAATAAAATATCAAAAGAATGGTGGATGAAAATTCAACTTGTTAATTATTTAACACCAAAATTTAGCACGCTAAGGTAAATTAAACCTTTCATCTATCTGTTAAATATGTCAGTTTTACAGATAAAGTTACGAAACCTTTACGTTTAGATATTTTCTTTCTTAAAGCATTTTTTATATGTTATGAAAATAAACGAATAAATAAATTATAAAAATCATCACCACAGAAAGCTCTTATCGTGTAATATCGTGTTAGTGATTCAACCACAATTTAAATATTCATCTTAGCTCTTACACAACGCACCTAAATTCAGACACGTTTACTCACCCTAGCTTTAAGAATTTTGCACAAATTTGTTAATAATATATATTTTCTAGCTAAATATATCTCTTGATGAACTAAATATATTCCGATTAACAAGTTTTGTACGTCAACCTGAATTTGTAACCACTGTACTGTCTAAACTTTTTATAACAACTATATAGTAAATTTGGCTTCATATTTTGCTTTATATATTCTTATATTAAACATTTCGCAAAATCGCAACAATTGATTCTTTAAAATTCCTTCTTGAGAAATATTTTACCACGTTTTTAGTGTTCATTCAGAAAAAAAGGAAATTCGGTAGAAATCAGCATGCTCATTGTTCTTATTTTGTTTCTATGTTTCAGCTATTCCAAGCCTAATTGTTCCTATAAAACTGCTTGTATTACAAAATAATTATTCAGTGCATGGATAAATTTTTATTTAATACAGCTATTTATGTAACGTAGCTATTATAAAGTTATGGATGCAATCTTGAGCAAATTTTAAGTTTTTCTGTTTTTCAATTTCTTTACCTGCTTTTGGTTCTTTTGTTTTCTCAATAGTGCTTTCCTTGCTTTGTTTTATCACTCAATTGTAGACTATACTTTGAATATTTTGGTTTAATTTATTGCATCCTCCACTACCATTTTCTCAATACACATTTACTTTGTTTTATGGTTTGATTAAATTTTTTCTTATGCGATGCTTCAATTCTTCATTAATTTGCATTATCTATACTGCCACTCTCCTTTTGCTTTGATTGATTAAGTCGATTTATTTATATCTGAATGTTAACTGCTTTCATATTCTTTTTTTTTATTTTTCATGTTTGCTATTTTTTATTCCTGATTGAATCGAATTTACACATTTGTACATACATTTACTATTTACCCAGCATAAAAAAACCATTGTAAATTTATTGATGCTTGAAATACATGTTGATTAAAAAAACATTCTTAACTTTCTTAATCACAACTAAAAGCACAATCTAAATTTTACATTCATTTGAATTCAGATCAACAACACAGATTAGACTTAGGATTTTGCAGAAAAACAGAAAATAATCACAGTTAAGCTACAAGCCTTAAAAGTTAGCATGTTTGCATTTATTCGTTACAAATAAATTTGTTCACCAATTGCACGAAATTTTTACACCCAAAAAAATTCTTAGTTTAAGGAAATATCTTCTAAATGCAAAGGCTCTAATTTTGGGCTTTCAATCAGCAAAACTCTCTTACAATTTTGTGTGTACAATGGTCATAAATAATGGTGTGGTTCTGATCTTCTTGCTGTGCAGAAAGTTAACATGGTTTAAGGAAGTAGTATATTATAAAGAAAACATTAAGTAACAATAAATTGTTAAAACCATATTTTCATCTAATCCAGCATCTGGGTATGCATTAGAATTAATTCTGACTACAATGTCTGTATTTTGGCAACTTTGAAAGACAGGTGAATTTGTAAGTGTGAGCAGATTAATAACTTTTTAACAAATCAGAAAATGCTGCCATCCTGATGTAATGAAAATTGGATATGTTTAGTTCTGACTTCTAAACGATGAAAGCTGCAGCCATGAGCAGTTTAATAAAAGAAAGCAATCTCCATAGGAAAGCTTAAGCACAAAGATATACTGCAAATGCTTGATTAAGTGGCCACTCTTATTTAAACACCCCTCTCAAATAAGCGTTTACTTTTCCTTGTTGTTCTTATATGTGCCCCTCTCAAAAAAGCACCCATGGGTGGTTATGTAAATATATTATTAGAGCCAAAGGGGCTGCTTATTCAAATATTTCTGAAATTAAAAAACAACAAACTTCACTCAAAACTCAAAACTCAAAACAGCTTTGTTCTTTATCTGCAGCACAAAATTTTAAGTCTACCTTTTCGTTTAAACACTTCCCTATTATCTAATATCTCAGGGACATGTTATTTATACCTGTTACATAAATATCTTCTGTTTTTATATTTTATGACTGTTGTAGATTCGCTAAAAAGAAAGCTACAACACAAAACAAAAATGAAATTGTAAAAGTTTTAATAAGAAAAAATAGCATGTTCAAAATGACGGTGACTGAAAAATCTTGCTTAGTTTTCTATAAAATTTGGCACATTGAACAAAAAAAGCATGCTAAACATGATGGCACTAAGATGTTGTTTCTTAAAATGGCTTCTCTTTAACAAAAGTTTGCATAGTTGGCATAATTATCGAAATATTGATTTTGTGTCACATGAAAAATATCATTTTAGCCAAACAGGTAAAAATTTAATTTTTACACACCCAGTCCATTTTTCTCCAAACATGAAGATAATATTCTCTAATATTTAAATTTTGGTAATTTTTTTTACACCTTTGCAACCCTCTGAATCCATGACGGCATTCAGCTTTTGCCGTCGTGAATGCCGTTGTGGTCGACCTCCACGACAGCAAAATTTTGCCGTAGTGGTTTATAGACTGCACAAAAATAAAAGTACTCTTTCCAACTTACTAATCTTGCTAGCTACTTATTTATTTCGTCAAACAAGTCTTTGTTAGATCATACCACGCATCAGTCTTTTTCAGGAATATTTGAATCAAGTAACGCATGCGATGTAAAACGCACGTGCAAAGGATGTTACGCGTGCGATGTTGCGCATTCATTTTGCGGTAGAAAAGTTGGGGGACATTTTGAATCATGAACCCCAAACACGATGATCGAGCGTCTACGTATAGCGACTCTCTCAATCTTAACTTCCTTTTCTACATGTCCGAAATAGTATGCATGACTATACTGTCATTTTCATAAATCAAGCAAATAGGCAAAAATATGCTTCGTTTTCAAATTAAAAAAAATCTTTATCCACGTGGCTTAAATAAAACTTCAAAATTCGTTCGGAAAGTTCAGCTACATTTTAACAAAATTTATACAGAAAAAAAATTATACTGCACGTGGGTTTCGTTTTTAAAATTGTTTGAATAACACTTGTGACATAAAGAAAAAAATCCATTAAATTCGGACCTGCTATGGTTTCCAATTGTTTTGTCAAATTAAGAAATTATCTACAATTAAATCCATGATAAAATGTCTGTTCCACCTGTAAGTGCAGTTTTGCGGACTTGCTTCTTCCGTGCTCTGTCGGCGTTCACCTCCGCATTAGTTAAGAACCGTATGGCTGGATTTCTTGTGTAAGACCTGGTTACCAACGACGAAGGGGCCCAGCAAAAAAGATTCATGTCTACGTAGTTCTTTTAACTAAGTCAGAAGTCGGTGAATTAGCTAGGATGATCAGGTTGGCTATGAATAGGCTTGCTCGTGGATTAAAAGGACCAGGACTATTCAATAATTCTGAGATCTGAAAGTGGGGGGTGTCCGACCAAGACGGAAATCTATCGGACGTTTTGTCCAACGAAAGTTCGAAACGAGCTACGGACATGTCCAGTCTCCCCAATAAATTTAATTAGTTAGTTTTGCCGTCGTTAAAATCTTTCATAACGGCAAAATTTTGCAGTCGTGATTTTTGTTTTGCCGTCGAAGCTGACTTAACAGGGGCAAATTTTTGCTGTCGAACATTTTCGCTAATTCAGAGGGCTGCCTTTGTCTTATACTTCTTCCAATTTAGTTTTTATAAAAGTCATAATCAATGGCTTGATTTTTCAAGCTGTGTTGCTCAATGAATACAAAACAAACATATTATTATGACACCAGACAGGATTGAGAATGTTTTTTTTAAAAAAAACATATGTGCTCCACAGATCCTGGATTGCTAATTTGCTTGACTAAATTTTCCTAATGACACTTTTGTTTTTTGATATTAAAAAAATAAGAACAACAAAATCTACAACATATGCAAAATATATCTTTCACCAAGCTTTCGCCAACGCCCAGGTTGGCATGTTCACACTGATTCTAAATTTTTTTACATGTTAGAGATAAAATACTAAACATAATAGGATATGTATATTAATAAGAAACTACTCAATAATAGGATATAATAGGAAGAAAATAGAACTATTATAATAATTCTAAAGGCATAGATTTTACCGTGTTATTTAAAATGGGACGGTCACGCTCAATTAATAAGTTTAAAATCATTAGACTCTTCCGCAAGTACTGAGTAGTTGTGAAACGATGCTGGAGAGTGATTACAAAACATCAAATGTTCAAGAGCCTTATTTACTTTGTTTACTTCCTTTTTTCAATACAGAAAATGAGTGAACAACTTAAACTGTGAAAAGGTGTATTAGCGAGGCTTATTAGTTAGGGCCCTAGGGGGACGTCACAAATATCTGGTGTTAAAGTCATTTGAGCACCAAAAGTAGATTCGGTCGGTCGGTCGGCGAATGATAACTCAAAAATTTGAAAAATTGTATCCAACCATCCGGCCATCTACTCTAACACCAAATATTTGTGACGTCTATAGAATAATTATGTAAAGTTTGTTTTTTAACAGTTTTTATTATGCAAGTGTAGTGTATGTATGTTATTAGTTTGTTCTGATGATGATGTGACATAGTTCACAGGAAAAAATAATCAATTTTAAAAATTGTTTTTGCCTTTAAACCCAATCCAGAGTATTAAGTAAATAATGGAAAGGAAATCCTATAGACCATTTTGAATGTTTACATTTTCCGCGGTAAGCCCTTTCGGCTTTAACAATTGTGTGGCAGGCAAAAAGATGGGGGCGCTAGGTGAAGTGAGGTCCTTTTTAGTCTGTTTCTTCGCACAAAGGTATCATTATGACTTTATATGAATATATGTCAGTCAGAAGTTACCCATCTACACTCGATAATAGTTTAAAGCCTCAAAAATATTTCCGTAGAAAGAAATGGGCTAAAAAATACCTTTCTTCAGCAAGCTTCCGCATCTTTCTGCCTGCCACGCAGTTGTTAGAGCCAGAAGGGCTTACCGCGGAAAATGTAAACATTCAAAAAGGTCTATAAATCTTATTATTACTTAGCTAATAGCTAGCCTTATTTTTTCTGCTTTTTCTGAGTGCAGAAATGAACATAATAAATATCATGGAACTCTGACCGAATAAACTGTACACAGGGTTCCGTAAAATTAGAAGGATAGCTTCAAATCACTTGAATCATATCGGATAAAGCTTACCATTTTTCATACCATGGTCCGCCATGACAGTCTCGTATACAAAATATTGTTGTGATCTTTTGGTTTATTGTTTCGCTTTAAAATTTCCTATTGTTTCACCGTAATTATGATAAATATTTTAATTATTCCAGCGTTATGAGGTAATACGCGACTGTTCAGGGGGTCAATATTTTTACCTAAAAATTCACATTAAGATTTATTACTAATAAACTACACCTTCATACTCTTCTCAAAAAAAATGGTAAAAATTATATTTTACCGCAAAATTTTCAATCTTAATTTAAAATTTGATTTTAACACAAAACCGCTTAAGGTTTTCTATCCCACGACGACCTATACAATTTCGTGCATACTACCAAAACGAGGCTCTTCTAACGTGTATATATGAACACGGTTTCTTCTGCAGACAAAAATTCAACCCTGAACTCTCCTCTCCCCTCCTCCGCTCGCCCCCACGCTAAACTGACGCTTTACGATTTTTGGGGAAGCGTAATTAATCCAGTAAGCACTCTCATCGATATAAATGTTAGGAATTTTAATTTCCCATAAAAAACCGCGCAGTCCAGGCGCATTAAGGAATTCGGCCAGCATCAGCGTCGGGGCAACGTGCTATAACTATCTCTAGCGGTAATTTAACATAGTTATAGTCGGGAGGGGAGGAATAGCCAGCATTTAGGATGGAATTTTCAAGGACGTAAAACTCCCCGTCACTTACTTACTTACTGGGATGTCCGAAAAACCGATGTTCCGGCAATGCTAATATCCACTAATTTTTTCATCTGCTGTTCGATTGTTCGATTTATTTGGCCTTATATTTTTACAAAATGCGCGTGGGAGCCGAGCAACATAGTTGGGTTACACAAAACTGGAAACAAAAGTAAACAAAAACAAAACAATAATAAAACAGCAAATAGATGAAACGCTATATTTTTAATTTAAACATTCAGCAACTTCTGACACGCATTCTTCGCGGCGGTTTTAATTTTTTTACATCCACAGGGCTTACTGTCGAGCCGTGTTCGCTTCAAACTGCATATCGTACAATAAAGAGGTCGTGGGTTTAAGTCCCACTCGAATTATTTGCAGCACTTCGAAAGCTATTGCGCAGGTATGCCCATACTTACTGTCACAAAATGTGTTTCCGCGGTAAAGGTGCAAATGTTAGACCAGGCACCCACAGAAAGAGGAAGTTATCTTAAAATATCAATACAACAGCATTTCATTTCTTAAAATATACTACTAGTATTGATTAAAAATTATTTACAAAAGAATTGATACTAAAAGTGAATTTAATTTGCTATCAAGTTACAGAGGACAATGATTTCCACAGGAGCATAGAATTTTACACAAGTAATCCATAACCATGGGGTATCATGATATAACAATCGTCTACGTAATTAAAGCATATGTTTAGTACCAAGCACGGCTTTCGAAGGTGCAGTTGCTTGAATGAACATAAAATTTTTCACATCGTCTGTCACTTTATCGTACTTTCTAAAAAGGTAAAAGAATATGAAACCAAAAAGAACGTAATTACGTAATAAATTTCTTTCTCTTTTAAGAAGGATAATATCAACAAAAAAGAGACTAAAACCTTTTCGCAAATTAGTTTCAAAAACGTAATAGCGTTATAGGTCACCACCAGGCTTTTATGATAGAAAACATTTAGCACTGACAGTCTCTGGATACTTAACGAACACGACAAGCTCTTGCGGGATTATTTTTATTTTCTACCCAGGAAAACCTGTTCAAATCTTATTCCTGTGGATAGGATTCTAATACATTTAATATTTATTTCCATTCCATGCCATTGTTATACGGTTAACACTTTTATGGTGACTTGATCGTGATGGCTGGGTCAGGGATGAAATCCATGACCTTCTGCATTGGAAGGGAACCCCCTATAGGCCTACTAATAATTTCGGGATTTTCAAAAATCGCTGGACATTTTCTTTTCTCATAAGTTTTTGACATCAAAGTTTGAAACAACGTGTCAAAAGCAGAACGTTTAACTGCAAAAGATTTCATCTGCAAACTGTTCATTCTTTCACAAGCACGGACAGACCATTAAATGGAGGGAAATTATTTTATTATGTTGTCTGATATCCAGGGTGGATTTTATTTACCTTTTTGTTTCGTCGATTCAATAACGGATTGGATGACACGTTGATTTCTTTTAGACGAATTTGTTCCTCAAATGGTACTCGCATAGCTTGCAAAGCTAAAGTCATTTCGTCCTAAACAATAAAAAATCAAATACGAATGAAATACTAACCCCACTAGGCTAAGGACAACTGCGAACAATAAAGTTGGATAAGGTACGAAAAACAGACGCTTGGATCAACGGTTCACACACACACACACGTAAAATTAACATTTTCCAAAGAACAAACCTGAGCTTCGGTCAACATATCTTCGTCTTCTGCTAATATTGCGGCGGTGTGTAGTGGAGTTTGTGGAACTTCTGTGTAGCTCTACATAAATTAATGTAATTAGCTACATTTCAATGAACTAAAAAAAATACTTTCAATAAAAGTACATATATGAGGCTTTCTGATACCTTAATCCAGGGATGATTCATGACTTCCTGAATGGAGTACCTTTGCGCGGGTTCAGTCTTTAATAAACTTTTTATCATATCTTTAGCTAAAAAGAAGAAAAGGAACGAAAATGCAATGTTGCCACTTTTTTCAGAGAGTCAAAATAGAAATTTGAGAACTTTAAAGCCTTTTTTGAGAAGATTTTGGATTTACAAGGTGCACTGAAAAACAACTTACTGCTGTACTCATGTAGCATTTCTATGCATTTAATATAAAACAGTGACAAACCACCTTGTTTCGTAAAAATAAAATTGAGCAGATTTGAGAAAGTTGTCAAAACACTACTTTTAGGTGAGATTGAGGAGTTGTGAGGGGTCTTTTAAGAGAACAAGGCAGTTTTAAAGAGATGTGGAAATTTTAGCAAGTACGAATATTTGATGTTACATTATATTGGAACAATTTTAAAAAAGACGGAAACTAATGTTGACTATCTTACCATCATTTGAAACGTTCTTCCACTCAGCTTCTGGAAAGGTATACTGCCCCTGTCGTATTCTGCGTTTCATTCCAGGTGATATAGCAGCACCATGGTTGCTATAGAACGGTGGATACCCACACAAAAGAATATACGTAATGACACCTAATGACCACATGTCACACGATTTATCATATTTTTCAGGTCCTAACACTTCCGGTGCAACATAATATGGCGTGTAACACGGAGTTTGCAGGGAAACACTAACAGTCTCCTTTGCAAAGCCAAAGTCTGTCAATTTTAGCAACGAGTTTGGGGTACGATTTAGGTAGAGCAGATTTTCTGGCTAAAAAAATAATAATATAAAAGATTTACTTTTCTTACATCCCAGAACTATTTAAAGTCACTCAGCACGCACAGAAGGATTCAGTGCAAGAAAAATTTTAATGCCTTAACAGATTCCACTTAGCAATTACCTCTTTTCATTTTTGTCACATATTTTAAGGTCATCTAGCCCAATTTTTATACTTGACACATAAACTGAATATTGGTCACTAATAAATGTCTTGAAATATAAAATGGAAAAAAAGAAAAGGAAAATAAATAAATAAATTTGTTTAACGTAAGATGTACCTTCAAATCTCTGTGTGCAATATTCATTGTATGGAGGTGAATTACTGCCATACTGATCATTCGGACGGTTGCAGCAGCCTCTATAAAAAGAATTAGTAGGCAAAATAAGAAAGCCTATAAATACATCAGTATAAATAATCTACTATTTTTCCTGAGATAGATTATTATTGAATTATTTTGGTTTTAAAGTGACTGACAAGTGAAAATTTAAAAGCGTTTTAATCTTCAATTTTTTTATTTAGTGTGATAACATGTTGACATTATGGAAAATAAGTTGGCATTATTATCAAATTAAATTCACCAACCTCGTTCTGTAAATGGGTGATCACCTCTAGTCTGTATCCTTTCAAATAACTCACCACCTTCCATGCTAAAAAATACCAGGAAATTAATCGACTCTGGGATATATTTGGGTCTCACCATAAAAACATTTAAAAAACAAAGTATTTCATGGTAAACGAAGGCCAAATTGCAATACTTTTTGTGTATTATATACTTTAAGCTTGAGTTTAATATCACCTAATAACCAGCGTAATAACAATAAAAAACTCTTACCATTCCATTACAATGAGCAAACAGTCATCTCTACCAAATTTATTTTCATAAACATCTATTATTTTAACTATATATGGACATTCACAAGCCTTCCAATGTAGATCCAATTCCCGTCTTGCTTTTAGGGAGTCTTTAAGCACCTGTGGTTTAAAATAGAAATATTACAACACAAAGAAAAGCAATAGACCTAAAGTTATAAATTTTTATATTGTGAGGTGAAAAGCAATGCATTTGCTTAATAGTCAGTGATAAAAATAGAAACCAATCTTAAAGTTCACATAACCAGTAGTTTTTTTACTAAGAAACTGCCACATTTTGTATTTTGGCAACACTAATTTTAACAACTGGGAAGTTAATTTGCTTTTTTGTTAAAAGGAAATGCAAACACTTAATTAAACATTTGAACACTACTTCTCTTTTCTTTCCTCTTGATCTATATTTGGAATTTCTTATATTTTTATTTATTTAATGATAATGTAAATAAAGGATTGCAAAGATCACAACGTAAGACTGTGGAGATTCTAATTTAAGCTTCACGTGATTGTGAAGCTTAAATTAGAACCTAACAGGCAAAGATGCAAGAAAACCTAATTAATTATGCAGATGGACAAAGTTCAAATGATGAATGTTCTGACTCAATAAAAATATGAGGAATAAAAAGAAATGCAATGTGAACATGAAAGAAGGGTGGATGAAACAAAAGGAATGATTAGTTATTTCAGAAGAGATAAAGAAATATGTGAAATTGAGAAATAAAATGAGAGAAAGGATGGAAGAGAGAACGGGACAATAAACCTGATATTTTGTAAAGAGCCCTGTACGCCAGCAATGGGTGTGCTTAGTGATTTCAGTAAAGCAGGCGTTGAGAGATACAAAAAAAGAAAGACTGGGAGACTTCAATTAAAATTTGCAACTTTTGTCTGACAACTCCTGAAATATTGAAAAACTTGCCCCACTTATTTCTGAAATGCAAAAGACAATCCTCGTTAATACAGTCCCAGAGTTTTAGGACTGTATTAACTACACTTTCTTAATTTAAACAATTTCCCCAAAAATTTAATTATTAAACAATTTGTTGGAGCGAATAAGTAGTATAAACAGAATTAAAAAACAATTTGCTTATTACACTTACCCAAGTAAACAATGACTAAACAATTTTTTTTCTTAAGTACACCTGAATAATGTTTGGGGCGAAGTACATAAATCAATTGTTTATAAAAAAAGTGTATATAATGTTTATTGAGCAAATCTTATGCCGTTAATAAACACTCCAGCCACTAGAAAGGGCGTATTTGGATCCTTGGATGAATCCTTTTTTAAAAACTTTACACCAACAAACTTTCTTGACAAAGTTTATTTATGATACCATCACAGTATATGTGACATTATTTTTGAAACAGTGATGCTTTATTACCATGTTCTTTTAATTTTTAAAATGAATGTGGGCTTTTTTGGTTAAAATTTTAAGTTTCTTCAAAACACTGAACTTGTGCAAAACGCCCCCATAATTTTTGTTACTTTTTCTGACAAGTCAGCACCCTTCTAAATGCCATCATGGATTTTGTGGCATTTCCCAATAAGGCCACCATAAAAAATATGTTATGTTCGCGTCAGGAAGACCCTGCAAAAATGAGTCATTCGGTCGGTCAGGCGTATTTTTCCCTGGGATTTTCAGATTGGAGCAAGTAAATTCATTCCCAGGGCCTAAAAAACAGTATATATATATAGCATCACTCGACATTGTTTGCGGACCCCTTTTCACCGCCCTGTAAACTGTCAGTAGCCACAGGAGTAGCGTAAAGGAATTAATTTTTACGGGAATTAATTTTTGCGAGTTTTTGTCAATTTTGCGAAAATTAGTTCTCGCGAAAATTAATTTCCTTAAGGTAAATGTCCCCTACCTAACGAGGCACCATTTTGGAAAAGGTGTCTACAAAAAAAAACTTCATCAGACGGCCCTTGTCTAACTATTAGAATAAAAAGTGAAGTTTAAAATATAGTTTTTTTTCTGTTATTTGAGTCAGATAAGGTGGGCTGGGGACGAGGTCGGACCCATATCACACTATTGATGTCGGTCACGTAAAATTATCTTAATTACTAAAACATGGCAGCATGAAATTGCTGCACCAGTGAATTCTTGTGAGATGAATTTTCTCTTCTTTCTGTAAACAATGACTGTAAGTAAATCCTAAAAATATATTTGTGAAAAATATGAAATCGTTCACGCTATTTTAAGAGTTGGGGTAACCCAAATTTCGTGACCTTATATAGACCTTTTTGAATGTTTACATTTTCCGCGGTAAGCCCTTCTGGCTCTAACAACGGCGTGGCAGGCAGAAAGATGCGGAAGCTTGCTGAAGAAAGGTATTTTTCAGCCCATTTCTTTCTACGGAAATATTTTTGAGGCTTTAAACTATTATCGAGTGTAGATGGGTAACTTCTGACTGACATATATTCATATAAAGTCGTAATGATACCTTTGTGCGAAGAAACAGACTAAAAAGGACCTCACTTCACCTAGCGCCCCCATCTTTTTGCCTGCCACACAATTGTTAAAGCCGAAAGGGCTTACCGCGGAAAATGTAAACATTCAAAAAGGTCTATTGCGTTTGGATTGGAAAAAAATTCCGGTCTGGTTTTTTCCAACTTACCGACTCAGGTTTTTATTACCAAAAGTGAGTCGGTCGGAGGACGCGAACATAACATATTTTTAATGCCGGCCTAAGTTGTCTTATGGGCACACACACGAGGGTGCCAATAAGCCGCATACGCCGTAAAAAGTGCGGGCGTTTTCGGGCGAGTTCGACGTTTTGAAAAAAATCCAGGTATTCGCCCGAAAAAACCCGCATAATCCCGAACAATGCCCCCCCAAAAAAAAGATTCACCACAAATGACTCTCGAAGAATTATTTAAAAAAGTATAAAAATTAGAATGAACTAACCATGTGGTAGGGAAGTTCTTAAAAGAACTGTTTTTATGATTTTTGATAAGATTTACTTGATAAATAACTTATATATAAACTTTATTAACTCCTTTCTCTTCAAATGCATTCTTTCAACTGTCGTCCACCATGTTTATGTTACAAGGTGTTGCATTTCGGGGATTGTTCCGGGGCGAGTTCGGGCGTGTTCGGGAAAGTGCGGGCGGTTTCGGCGGACAACCGTCAATGTAATTCGAAAAGTCGCCCGAACTCGCGCATATATATGCGGGCGTTTGCGGCTTATCGGCACCCTCTTGCACACACCCTAGTCTTGTATACAAAATGCATTTCCCTCCAATCAAACAGACAAAGCCTTGCTTACCTTTAGTGCAAATTTCCCCTTATCACTTTTGCGATAACATTCTAAAACTTTTCCATTTATACCAACACCCAGAGATTTCTGTGAAACATCGTAATCGTGTGTTATTGCGTGCCTCTTAGTTGTAAAAGGTCGGTTCTGTGGCCAGAAGTGTGACATTATTTAAGTATTTTAGTAGCCTAGATATAAAATGATTACACACACTGGTACTTTGTCATTAGCTCAGCAAAATTAGCTACGTGATGTCGTCCTAGCTTTTGACATGCAACATGTATATAACTTCAGCATAAAATATCCGCCATCTTCAGCACAAAATTATTTCATCACGGTAATAATATACAGTTCTAAAATGTGTAAATCCAGGACTATAAATATGTTATAATTTTTTAACTATGAAGCTTCTTTATGTCCATCTAGTTTCAATTAAGCTTCTTTATATTAATTTATATTCAAAAGTGAGAAATTATGTAATATTTAATGTAATAATACGTTTTCTAAGTAAAGAGAATAACATAACTAAGTAAATGTAAAATATTTTCTATTACGCATCTAGGTCCTGAAATTTTGCTAAGTTGTTCTTTCCCAGACCAGCGAGATGACAATCAATCAAACTGTACTCAATCGATCTTGAATTTCGTTCACACCCGGGGTAAAAATTGTGTTTTCTAGCGGCAGCCAGAACATCGTGAAAGGGCAGTCATAATAATTCTTTCTAGTTCAGGTATAACATGTAGCTAGCTAATCATTTGTAAAGAATAGGTTAAAGTTTCCTTTACATCTTTAATTATGATCTTATGCATGAAAAATGCCTTTGTAAATATGACCGCGAAGGATTTTCGTTCTTCAATCCTTGGGTTACCTATATCCCAGGGCTTTTTTAGTCCCAGGGCTTACTACCATTTAGGTCATAGCTACAATCTTGCATGTCACCCAAAAATCGACTTTATGAAGGATAATTTCATCTTACAACGTTTGATTAAAGTCTAGCTAACAACTAGCTTGCTAACCTGGCTGGATATCAGTAAATTTACTTTACCTATGGTTAATTTATGGTCAAAAATACTGTGTGCTAGGTGTAGCTAAAGAAATCTTACAAAAGTGCTTAGCTAATCACAGTAGCTATCTCTAGAGCTAGCTATCATGTTCCCATTTTCACTTCAATTCTTAGTTGTGATTTGATTTCTTCCCACATTGTCATTGCAAATTTCTGTTATACCTACCAAAATGTGCAATTTTAGTGAAGATGGAGGGGCAAGAAGAGGCAGTTCATCCAAATCAGGTAAAAAATACAATTCATTTGGATATTTTATTTGCAACAAGTACTTGATTGAAATTAAAGTTGTTTTACTTAGAAGTTAGCTGGACCATTTAAGAAATAAAACAAGGACTAATTTTAATATTCTTCTCTATTATATATCTTCTTTTACATATTTTCTTAAAAAAAGATTTTCAATTTATGTGGTTGATACTCTAACAATGACCTATTAAGGCAACCCGACTCTAACAGTAAAATACTTTCCTAATACATAAACAAATTTGTCTTACATTGAAAAACTCTCACTGATATAATCGGAAGGAATTTTAGCTTAAAATGTATATACAAATGAAATTTTGATAAGCCATTTTGAAATTGTTGGCTCTTATCAATTTTGACACAATTGAAGTGACAAAATTTGAGCCTTGTCTTTTTGTAGAGAAATATACAAAAAATGTTAATGATACACAATAGCTTTTTTATATAAGAACAACACTTTTTTATAAAAGAATCATACTTTTTGTCTTGGGTTAGCTGATTTACTTAAAACACTGAGAGCTTGGAAGAAAGCATTAACTATACCACAAATGGCAACTGTTTGTTACTTGGATCCACAAACTGTAACAAAAAAGATGATGGTTGCAAGGTCAATATTTAATATTTGGTAAATTCAACTCAAAAACCACATAAGAAACTTCTGATTATAAAATCATAAAATAATTAAGAAACCTAAGCTTTTCTTATAAAAATATACATGTAAAAGTGACAATATTATTACTTCCCTGTTGTCACTTTCATTGAGGGAAATGTAAAAATATTTCTGATAAATTCTCATAAAAAGAATTTTTTACAAAAAAAATCTACCCAACATTGTGGACATTGTGTGAGATCTTTGTATATAGTCTTACAACCTTTTGTAAATAAACCAGCCAGATACATTTGCTACTTGTTGCTTTTGCAAATATTAGAGCTGTACTTTCTGGCCATTGTTCAAAATTTGTTGGTACAATATTAGCACTAAAGATACAACATTGTGCTTTAAATGTTTAATTAAATTGTGTCGTTATTAAATAAACCCTAAATATACTATAAGGTGATATAAATTAATGATTAATTTTGCAGATCAAAATTTAACTGGTTTTGCTCAGCAGAAGAAAATTATAAATAAAAGTTATATAAATACGTAATGATTTTTTTACATCCTGAAACCTGTTTACAGTACAGAACGAAAAATTAAGGATAATTTTGAAACTACCAAAATAAAAAGAATGTTTTCAAAATGACTGGTAATTTTGTAGTATTTCTATCATGTTTATAAATATATACAGCAACAACGTCAGTATTACATATTAGACACTCAAGGACTAATTTTCAAAAAAATCGTATTTTGCCAGGATTTTTTTTTGCGTGGCCTAATCTTCGTGAATCAACCTTTTTTTAAAAATTTTACAAGGACTTATTTTCAAAGATGTCAGAAGTAAAATCTCTAAAAAAAACAAGCAGTTTTTTTTCATCAGAATAAACAATGGTTTTTATCCCATAAGTCGTCATGTCATCATCGAATTGCTCATATAAAAAATCAATTGTTCTCAAATTTTTCCCAAGGAAAAACCCCGCGAAAATCGCGAAAATTAATCTCGCAAAAATTAATCCAGGTTAGGTAGGTTTCTTATAAAAACATTTTTAAAGAAAAAAGTTTTCTCCATTAAAAATCCTGTATCAAAACAATAGCTTGCGAGTACAAGGGCGCTATAATTAATTTGATGAGAATTCTGAAAATTTATCAAAGATGAACACCATAAAAAAAATTATTTTACGGATTTTTGCAGATTTGACTAAAAAAAACAGTGAATTTTTGCAAAATTTGTATTTGCAAGAATTTATTCTCGACAAATCAATCACTCGCACCTGTTATTCTCCATTGAATCATAAAACTCACCCACCCACATAATACGTTACCTTAATGGAATAAATTTTCGCGGTTTCGCGAATTAAAATTTTGTGGTCTTTTAGATTTCCATTTGCGAGAATTTAATTTCGCGAAAAGCCAATTACTAGGATTTGAAGATAAGAAGGAGACTGGTAATTTCTTGTAAAATAACGATAAAAGCTACACCGAGTCTCTTTTGAAAGATGTGACTTGAGAGAACTTGTGAGAACGATTTATACAGTAAACTAATTGCTGTAGGCGTTTTAGGTGTTTTCTGAATGTTTTCAAGAGGAAATAGAAAGATGTTAGATTAAAAAACCTGACTTCGAATCGAAGAAAATTGACTTCCGATGTAGAGATACAGAAACCAGAAAACAATCTACAATTAACGTTCCAATCAGATAACCATTCAACCTGCAACATCAGATGTCATTTTTCTTCATTAGTGTCTTTCCCTACATTACTTTACTAGAACCAATCTCATTTTGACATAAGATTGTCCCCAAAACACGCTTTTAAATTAGCGAATTTACGTGAACACAATGATTTTATTATCCAAAATTTTGCTAAGAACAGCGTTTAAAAAAATGAATTTCGCGAATGACGAAATTGTCAAAAATTCGCGAGAGCATATTTTCGCGGACGCCGACAGTGGCATTTAAAACATTTCGCGAAATGCCAAGAAATTCGTGAAATTTAATTCTCGCGAAAAATTTTTCCATTACGGTATTTGCGATCAAATTTCAATATTTTTTCAGTTTAAGCTTTTACTTAACATTGATATTTCCTTTTAGCTTGTCATATTTGCTTCATTATCTGGCGATGGCAACCAGTTAAGCGATAGCCACTCAGAAATGCATTCTATTGATCAGCTAAAGAATGATTTGTCACAAGCAGTAGTTGGAGATGGTGTCGAACTAATGTCAATTACAAAAATGATGTCATCACAATCTGGGGTAAAGAAAGGTAAAAAGCAGGCTATAGCTAGGCTTATTACTTAGTTCCTTTTGCACTTTGAGCTCGCGTTGATTATAAATTATTGCTTAATAATTACTATCTGTGAACTAGTATTGCGAAATTAATTGTTGCGCGATTTATTTTGTAGTTAAGTCCCGCAAATTGTAAATAAGCCCCGGAAATGCAAATAAAAGCAAAGATTTAATTTCTTTATCCCCGCGGAACTTTTCTCTAAAAAATCGCCTCTTTTTTAAATACGTACGATCGCAAAATGTTGGATTGGCAAAGATAAATCTCACGAAACATAAACTATTCTGCCACTGAATCACAAAATTATACCCAGCAAAAATAATTAGGTCAATCCTAAACCTTCAAAATGAGTAAATTCCATTTGACTGCATTTTCCACTATAGCCCAAAAAGCTCACGAGCGTGCGCACCGTGACAAATTAGAGATATAATCACCAGAAACGTCGTCTAGTTTATTTCCAGGCTCGTTTAACTGAGTAAATTTCGCGAGATTGTAACTGGGCAAAGAAAGGAAGTAAAGGTCGGGATATTGTTTTTGTTTCTTTAGAAGTGGAACTATACTTATGTGAAAAGTGTAACCGAACATTTAAACAGAAATCGCGTTACGAAAGACACGTGACGAATCATCCCAGCGAGAAGCACTATTTATGTAACATCTGCCAGAAGACCTTCACAAGAATGTCGCACTTAGAAAAGCACACGAGGACTCACACAGAAGAGCGGCGTCACATCTGCGATACTTGCGGTGCTGCTTTTATTCTGCCTCATCATTTGGTGCGTCACGCACTCGTACACACTGGTGTCAAACCATTTGAATGTGAAATTTGCCATAAGCAATTCACCAGGAAAGCTGGACTCAGCCAACACAAGTACGTGCATACGGGTGTTCGGCCGTACGCGTGTGAGAGCTGCGGTAAGCAGTTTACAGACCGGACCACACTGCGACGCCACATGCTGACGCATTCCAGAGAGAAACCGTTTATATGTAAAGAATGCGAGAAAACATTTCGAACAAAATCAGCCTGTCGAAAGCATTATCTCCGTCATTTCAAAGGGGAAGCCTCTTTTAAATGCGGTATTTGTGAAGAGATGTTCAAGAGTCAGTCGATGTTAAACGAGCATAATTTGATGCATGAGCAAAAACAGAAGAATGGAAACTACAGATGTGGATTCTGTTTACGCGTGTTCAAAACGCAGACAGACCTCAATGCTCATGTACCGTTGCACGAGAGAGGTCTTACGAACTGCTGTAAACAGTGTCCTGCTAAATTCTATACTGAAAAGGATTTGGCGGCACACACGGAGGGGCATGTTGGCGCATTACTTTCGTCCTCAAATACGGTTTCCGATGAAAAGATGGACGTCTCTATCGAGAAAAATAACTATATCGATAAGGATATTCCGAGAACTTCACTTGCTAATCAAACGAACTCTACGGATAATAATAAAGTTGTAGTCGTGTTACAGGTCCCCTCATCCGTGGGTGATTCGAAAGGCGAAGAAGGGGGGCTACAAATTGACAATATTCAACAAATTCTTGGGAGTGCACAGATTGATAAGTTGCTTGTTACCACGGAAAAGGTTACCGACGCTTCATCGGGGTTGTCTTTAGAACTTTCTCAAGATCAGCAGGAATGTATACAGCAAATCTTACAAACCACTAACGTCACCTCAGCGGAGTGCAGAAAACAAAGCGAAACTTGCGTGAATGCAACTAGCGCTGTTCATATGACAGTTGACGAGGACCCTGTTGTTTCAAGCGTTCACGACAATGTGTCCGTCACCTCGAAAAACCAGTACATGCTGACGTCAATTACGAATTCGCTAAACGACGAAAAACCTCCCTACATCATAGTTCCGTACAAAGATGGTAACCAAGAACACCGTCTATCTTCTAGTTTTGCTAACGAAGGCTCGGCAACTTTAGCAAAGCGCGGCGGTGATTCTGTATTTAAATCAACCAATCAAACCGCCTTTTCTTCCTCGAATGTTAACCTTCCTGTAGTATCTGTTGTTTCTCAACCTATTATGGTCGTCAATGGTGAAGGTGTACCTGCGTGCGAAAAGGCCACGCAACAAACGATATCTGATGAAAAAGTTTTATCCCTTGTACACGACTTGGAGAGTCATGGCAGCGAATTTTTACCAGATTTTGGTGTTGAAAGTAACTCAGTGTCAACGTCAAATTCGGCTATTGCAGATAGACCATTACAGGACCTCCAAATTGCAGAAGTGCAGGGGCCAACGAAACCCGCATTTTTTTCTGGAGAATTTGAAAACCCACTTAGTGCTGGTAACATTCTTTCAGGAGAGGAAACGGCTTTTACAATTGCTACCTCTAATTAAAATAAAAAGGACAGTTGCTTTGGCTGTTTAGTATTATAAATCTATAAATATAAATTTCGTATCTTAATACTCTTGTCACATGCGTTCTAAATCGGAGTTATCTTTACTAAGCAACCGTCTACTCGACTGACATTAAAACGGAATCAATGCCGATTTTAATGTCACATTTATTTTACATAATATTGTTTTTACTTTTCTCGATTATCTATTTTCGCTGAAAAGAGGTGTGAAGAGGTGTACAAGCGCCGGCTATTCTTTTTGTAAAACTCTACTTAATGTGGGCGCAAAAACGAATTCACAAAGAAGCGCGAACAAAAAAATGGGTGCGCGAACTTAGCAATATGTGCGAAAATTGGGAAATTTTGTCAGCCTTCAGTTGGAGCAGTAAACAGGGTTACTGGGATTTCTGTTTACTGCCGTATCATCTTTTTTTAAGTTCACTCTAACCATATTATCATCGAATCGGGTTCCGAAACAATCTATTAACTTTACTGTTGTCCCATGCCATTTCTGCTGCTTGTTTTTCTAGATATTTCACTTGAGCAGCCATTTTCTTTTTTTCAAACTCTCGAAGTAAACCATGGTGTTTTGTTAAAATATCAGAGTCATACTCATCGTAACAGATAAACTTCTTGGGCACACCCAATACTTTCAGGCCGCCTATAGATGTATGTTCCCGTTTAGACGTTTCATCGTGGTCCCCTTCAACAAGTATTATTCCGTCGTTTTGAGATATGCGTATGCAGTCATCTTCGAGCGTGTATCGTCTTCTTATCGCATAGTTTAATCGTTTTGCCTCGTCCCCTAAGTTAAATTTATGCAATGATTGGACCATTCTTGTCGTATCACGAGACGAGCTAGTTAGGCCACGATGCTGTGATGCTGACGTTTTTTTGGTAGGAGTTTCATGATGTATTTGAGTTGATCTTCCTTTGTCAATATCCTGTAGTTTTCTTTCATTTTTTAGTGCTGCTTCTCGTTTCAAAATGGAATTCACTGAGGAGGAGGAACGCCTGTGTTTTGAATTAGTCTCGTCTGCTCTCGTCTTTTCCGCTCTCCTACCTTGAGCTGTTACAACATCGTTTTGATTTTCGCGTACGCGTTGATTGCTTATTTGTCGAAGCTTTCGATCTGTGTATACACCAGGTTGAGGTAGTCTCAATTTTTGCGCACTCGATGTAGCCATTTTAAAATCGCGTTTATTCTCTTCAGGTCTATGCTTTTTCGTTTTATTAACTTGTTGAATGCGTACTGCATTTTTTTCATTTCTCGCAGCATTTGATGAATTATTAAAATTTTCTTTTGATGCAAGATTGATAGATTTAGCTGAACTTTTCTTCTTTGGCAAAACTGTTTTTATTATAGCAGGATCAGTCAATTTCGAATTAAGTTGGCTTTTAAACTGGAGTGCGCTGTAAACGCTATCGCTGTTACTTGCTTTACTATGTTCTTCTGTTGTCGAACTACCGTCTGATACGTAGCGTTTTGATCGACTTGTTCCTGGAATTTGTTTTATTTTACTTCTTGGCTTCAAGTCAGAAACCGTCTCTCCACCGGTAATGAATTTCAATCTACCGTCTTTTGCGCTCTCTCTTCGCAAAGTGTCGTATAAGTCAACGGACATGTTGAATTTCCCGTATGTCTTTCTTTGCTGATTTTCAATTTTTTAACTAATTTTATCCGACAACGCATGGTAAAAAATGTAGCGTTTTGTAAATATCTTCAACTGACTATTCCCAACACATTAATCTTCGTATCCTTTTAACAGGTACTCTCGATGCATCAGGTGTTTTTAACGACACCAGGAACTTAAATCTTGATTCTAAGTTTTCGAGACAGTAAATTTTGATTTAAAAATAAGAACAGTTGTGTCACATTTGATTAATTCTTACTCGGATTGATTAATATTGCATTTTACTGTGAAAGGCAAACAAGCAGGTGGTGGCTATTCATTAAATCGTAATTTTCTGCGCGAATACTAGAGTTATATCGCTTGATAATTCTAATGAGTAACCCACCATAGAGAGTGAATGGAGTACCTTAAAGCTTGGTTTTCATCGCGTTAATTCGCGTTAGGCAGGTCTGCTAATTGGAGTTAATTATTTAACGCCTAAAGCGAGTTGGCGCGAACATGCTATTGTTTAAAAAATTGAGCATATGTGTGCAAAAGGCATTTCTACAAACATTTTTTTTCAAAACGGAGGACTAAAAAAAGATTTCTTGTGATGGTGTTATTCTCCATATTGTTCCCGTTTTATAAAAAATTTTTTGAATAAAAAATCATGATCGTTTTCTTTTTTGCGTATTTCATCAACGAAAAGAATTAAATCAGCGTCCTAGCTCTAAATTGCATTTGAGTAACTCATGGGGTCAGAAATTAGCGCGAAAAAATTAACGCGATAATGCCAGATGGAAACCACTGCGAAACTCATTTTTACAGATGATTAGTCTCGAAATGATTTCATTCTGCATTTCATTTACAGATGACTAAATTTTCCTGAAATTTGCGGAATTAACTATTGAGCGGATGCTTATTCGTAAAAAAAATATCAGTATTTTGCCTAACAGTTGCCAGCAATAAAAATATTTTCATTATTTAGCTTCTGACTGAATAAAAGTACGAAATGAAAATTTTTGGGTCAAATCCGGAACAAAATTCTTCCACTCTTAAATTATTTCGTTAAGGTAGACATTGTTGGTATACCTTGGGCGAAAACTCCGCAGCTAGATATTTTAGGGTTTTTTAGCGATTTACCTGAAGGAAAAAAAAGTTTGCGCAAAAAAAGATTGGGAATTCATAGTCGGAAAGATCGTAAATTGCGGAACTAAAGATTGCGAATTGGTGATACAATCGTAAAATTGCGGAATTAAAGATTGCGAATCCGATATTGTGTCAAGAAATTGCGGAATTTAAAATCGCTAATTGAACCTTCATATAGCAAAACAACGACAAAAATACCTCATATATATTATTATTAACAATTCTTTAATATGTATATAGTCAAAAATTACAAAACAGTTGCAACACGAAGTAACAGAAGACATGTGTAACAAGTGACGAACAAAATAATTAAAAATGTTGAAAAGACAGCGAATTACGATTACGTCACACAACACACAAACCAAGCCGAACGTGTTATTAGCAACGCTTTTTTCAGTTAAGGCCCAGTATTACTTTAAAAGAAACAACATACGAGAAAAAACTTTTCTTTTTTTCAGCATGTTGAAAGGAAAACACTTGTTTGATCTGCTTATAAATTATAAAATTCTTATATAAACTGATGTGCTTCGGTCCCCAAGTTTTGTACACTCTTCCATGCTTAATTGTGTAGGCAACGAACGATTAATTTATTTGATATTTCCCCCAAAAGGGCGAAAATTGAACTTGTGATATTACCTTATCGACAAAAGTGACGAGATTTTTTGAGGGTGTCGAAAATAAAATAATTTGTCTAAAAAATTATGTATCAGAACTGATTTTACCAACTACACCGAAAGTTGACTGCAAAAATGTAAAAAAGAATTTTTAAGAATTGCCAAAAGTGACGAAATTTGTTCTAGGTGACAAATCCTTTTTCCGACATTGTTTTATCCGATAAGGTTCAGTTCTTCTCATAATTAAGCTAAGAAGAGTGAATTGACATTTCTTGACAGGATACACAACCTGGGATACAGTCAAAATAAAACTTAAAAAAAAAATAAGTAAAAAAATGTCAAATGTCAAAATATTTACAAAGTTGAAATAAATTAACCCCGTTTAGTTATTAATTTTTTTACGCGCTGATACTACAAACTTCATTGAATAAAGTGATAGGTGGTCAGAACGGTTTTAGAATTGGTAATTTAAGAGGCTATTTCTAGACTTTTTGCACGAATTAATTTTCGCGGATACCCAACGCTTGCCATATTTTGCGCGTATTCAATTTCGTGAAAATTAGTCATTTCGCTGATTTTGTGAATTGCACAAATTTTAAGGGTAGAAAGTTTCGCGAGCAAAATATTTCGCGAATTTTGTCTCTTCGCAAACGTTCATGTTTTGGAACATTGCCAATCGCAGAAGTGTTTCTCTCACAAGATTACAGATACTTCTTGGCTCGCAGAAGTTTTTTCTCTCTACTTGTTCCTGTCGAATAAGTACCCATATCTAATCTCTCGCAACCTAAAACGTGTCAAATTTCACAATATTGCGGAAAGCGCCAAAATCCACGAAACATGAAGGTTAGTGAAAACTGGAATGTCACAAAAATCTCAATTATAGATGCGTATTCAAACTATAGAGTAACTGTTCATTTAACCACCTGTGACATAACATTACATTAACCACACGACGCATCTAAAAAATCGTTAAAATTATCATCAGAAAGTTCAGATTGTTGACTGGCTGATCGAGGTCGCCCGTCTTCAATGTCTCTTTCCATATTGGGATAGATCAACTCTCTTGGTGACAACAACACTGTTCGATCGACACTCATCCTTCTTGCTTCTTTTAAAGCTCGAGCAGCTATCATCTTTTCTCTATGGCGCATCAGAGTTGTGCTCGTTTTATTGCACAGACGGAGGAGATGTTCGTAGATCAAAAATATGACTCGCAACAAGTAATGGCCGATCAAACGTATGAACGTGCTCAAAAACACACACAATCCGCCGATGTACGCGAATACTAAAACAAAACAGGTAGAAAGAGATAAAAAAAAAAGAAATACATGTCGTTAAGCATCAGAGTTATCACCATATATTATTCAGGTTCAGATTTACTGTAAAAATAAGTTTGTTCTTATCATAACGGCGGGCTCAGTTTTGCAGATATTCTGTTTGCGCATGATGACGAAATATTTCTACACAGAAAAAAAAGTTTTTATTCTCGGACCTTTTTTCAGCACCTTAAGTGAGATTAATAGAAAAGGGAATTTAAAGTCAAACGCGCTCCACCTGTGAAAATATCCATATTAACTGAATTATACAAACCGTAAGAAGAACTCGAGTCTTAAAATTACAAATTGTTGAGAATACCTAAGGCTGTTTTCAAATTCTGAGCTTAACATGGATTTGCAACTAAGAAAGTTTCCTTTTCGTGTCACAACGTTGCAACATGTATTTCAAGGCAACAAACATAAAAAAATTCGCCAAATGCAGGGAATAAAGTTTCGTAAATGGGCAAGTTTCTCGTTTTTCGCGGAAATAAACTTCATAAATTCTCGCAAAATCAGTGAGTGAGAACTGTTATAACTATTACACGTCCTTTTATAAGCAATACACTGCTAGATTTTTTTCTCTCAATCACTAAGATACTTTTATTTTCCAAAACGTTATTCACAAAAATAAACTAATTGTCGGAAAATTTATGTATTTTTTGGTAATCCCTTTCGTCTCAAAAAGCACAACTGCATTTTAGTTAAATGCCTGAGATTTCTCTTATAATGCTTTAAAGAGCTGTTTAAACGAATTTATTAGGTAAATTTTTAACACCTAAGCAGCACCCTAACTAAAAAGTTAGCAAAATCTTAAACAACAGTACTGAGGTTATTTGAAAAGAACGTTTTTATAAAAAAAAAGTGTATAATTAAATACTTTTAAACTTTTTAAAATTAACCCGTAGTCTTCAAGCACGTTGAACGGACCATGCTCAAATGAATGAAATCTAAAGTAAGGGGTCGACGTTGTTCGAAATATTACACTTTCGTAGATCGCCTTTTTTATAATATGCGGGAACGAACAAATGCAAGCCAAAATAACTTAATTATCGTAAGTTTTTTTTTCTTTACGGAAAAGTCATGTCACACGAACAAAGGACTACTTACTGGTTAGAAACTCCACCACGCTCATGTTATAGTTGAAAATACAAAAAGCACCCTAAACGAAAAAAACAAATAAACGCTTCTAAATCGCACCAATAAATTGTTACCCAATACTCCATGCAAGCGCGAAAAAAATACATAAACAAGAATGTTGTTCATTCAAGAAAATATAAAAATTACTACTGGCATAATTTGCCAAGCCCGTTGATACCTTTTCTGACGCCTTGGGAAATTGCACGTTACATGAAAATTGTCGGGAGTTTGTTTGGTTTTTGAAACATTTTTTAATTCCTTCTGTTGAACATACACTGCAAGAATAACATTGCACCTAAAAATATAATCTAAGTCAATTTAACCTCTTCAATTACGAGTCAATTTAACCTCTTCAATTTTAGTACACTTGCATTTTTATGCAACGAAAGATTTGACGCTCTGGAGGAGATATCTCAACAGCTGAAGATTTCATTACCCTTTAGTGATGTATATATAATTGCTCACAATCCTGAATTTATTTATTCGACATTATTTAAACACATTCAATAAAATGCTGTTCTTCCTACAGGTAACAAAAAATTATCCAGACCTGCTGCGTGATTTGACATAACTGCATCAGGTCATCATGTCCTTTAAAACACGCCCATGAAATATACATCTTGGTAAACCACATCAACATGGAAGCGAACATAATCAGAAAGATGCAACAATAGTTATACGCCAAATGAAGTAATCCAAACGTACGCACTGGAAGGCTGCTCTGGTAAAGAAGAAAAAATTATTTCTTTTTGTAACCTATTTACTAATTTTTGAAGTATTTATTTTCATAATTATAATAAAATAAAAAAATATATATCTATATAACATTGCCTGCCCGTGATCCAAAGATGCCATTAGTGACGGGGGGGGGGGGGGGGGGGGGGGGGGGAATCCCCGAAGAGAGATAAACGGAGCAGTATATATTTAAGGGTGTTTGCCACATTCTTCAAACTATTTACAGAGTTTTTTGTTTTATGGCTGTTTTTTTAAGGTTTTTTGCCATAATTTTGCACCATATTTTAAACAGACACAAGATAAATCCCTTCAAGCAAATGTAAAAAAGACAAAAAAAGGTGATGGCAAATATTCAAACAGATAGAAAGAAGATTATTTAAAAGTGAAATATTTACATTTCAAGAAAATGATGGATATATTATAAAGTTTTGAAAGTCTGTTTTCAAGATTGTTTCTAAAGACTGACAACAAATTTTCAAGCTTTACCTTAAATTTAAAGGGCATTCTTTTTCTGTTATAAAACAGCACCATTAAAATGTTTGTACCGCATAACGCTAATGTAGAAACTTGTAATTCCATACCAGACATTCTACTAGGATAGTATCTGTAAAGAGAATAACATTGGAAGTAATGATGAATTTTTATGTAAAAAATAATAGAGACAAAGTACTGTCGCTTTAAT
The DNA here is from genome assembly GCA_030067915.1 of Hydractinia echinata. Taxonomy (NCBI): domain Eukaryota; kingdom Metazoa; phylum Cnidaria; class Hydrozoa; order Anthoathecata; family Hydractiniidae; genus Hydractinia; species Hydractinia echinata. The sequence goes on from JASGCC010000066.1 coordinate 1,408,194, forward strand.
TCCATCTTAATGGATGACATCAGACAGGATACTACATATTTTTTTATAAACATAATGTTCAGGGGTACTTTCTTTTCCAGCCTTGGTAAATCAGTCTGATGCTAGTTTTTTCTTGTGTTATAGGTATTTTATTCATACACAATTTTTTAAAGCTGAACATCACTACACTGTCTGAACTTTGCCTTGTGTAACTATAGCTCTAGTTTTGTCATTTTTCTTTCAAAGCTAAAAACAGGAACATTTCATCTTGTTTCTCCAGTAAGCATAATGTAAAGCATACTTTAAGCCTGATTGTGTTTCTTGCATAAGCATATCCCAGCCTTATCTCGAATTTTAACTGACTTATAAAAAAACATGTAAAGAACTAGTTTAAAATAATTCAAACACATATTTGAGGGAATCCTGAGGAGGTAAGTCTAAATTTTGGTCAAACAAAAGTTCAATAATATTGTTACCTCCAGTCAAAATATTTTTGTCCCCAAAAATTAACGACCCAAAAGCATAAAAACGCAATTGATAGAGAGATTGTTAACAGCCACGCTTGACCTTCAAATTTTAACCAAATACAAACACCTACGTAGGCCTAAGATATAAGAGTAAACGCTTTTTGTAAGTTCTGACTTCACTTGTATTTAGGTTATATTAGTTTTTAATATAAAAATTAAAAAAAAAAAAAAAATTAAACAAAACTAGGCATACCAAAAGAATGGACAATATAGGTAGATCCATCAGCCGCATGATGCCCTATAAATAAGATAATAAAATTTTCCAATCAATCTTTTAGCATACAAAAACAAATTACAAAATAGGTAATAATTACGTCACTGAAAATTTGCCTTTTTAGAACTACCCATCCCCTCTCAACACACTTCCTCATGTTTTTATTCAAGATCCATCCTACTACCCATATCCCCCAGCGTTACGTAATTATTAAACGTTCCCAACATACGTTTGTACATCATCGACTGTGATCCGAGAAACAACAATATTAGAATCAACTTTCTTTTTGCATATTTGCAGGCATATAATAAATAATAACTTCAACTTACTCCTTGTGTATACCTTGGATCATTCTATGACAAGAAATAAAAATAAGTGCAATAAAAACTGGCAACGAAAGCAAAGAAGAAATCCATACATTAAACTAAAATTTTGTAAATCTGAATTTACCTGAAATATGCCCTCTGGTAGTCGATTTTCTGATATGGCATCACCATAGGCATCAAAAAATGGAGGATTATTGATAAATTCTACCAGTCCTGCCCAAAGGTAAGCCATCACAATAAGAAAATGAATTAGCTGCAAACCTTTGAAAAAATGATCCTTCACTTTCTTCATTTTTTTATTGGAAGCACGCTGGTCAAGTTCGTTATTAGTTGTGTTGACATTCATATTGTTGTCAGGATACATTTGTGTCATTTGATGAATGGGAGACTCCATTTACAATGCGATACAAAAATGTTTAAAATGTAACTAAATAACCATCTGTAATGAAATTTATGATTAAAAATGGATCAAAATGCCTTTTTTATTAGTGCAGTAGCATAGTAGACACTTCGAACAGTGTAAGCATAGTAAACATACATAGTTTGAAGAGATGGAGGCAAGAAAAGGATGAGAAAAAACAATTGCAGAACAGAATACAATGTCTGATCTATTTGAAAAATCATGTGTTAAAATTCAAATATCATAAATATCTGAATAAAAAACCTATAATTTGAGCTAACTAAAAAATATTTCATGACTTATGCCCACAAAGTATTTATGACATTGAATTCGCAAAAACAAATCCCTGCACATGTTTTTAATAGTCACAACGTAGTGCTTTGATGACTTTAAAACTGCGTAGCCATTTATACTGAAAAAAATTATTTTTGTTAGGGATAATATGATTTTAAAACGCACAACTTTCACGGTTCCCATCAAGTAACCATAAAAATTAATTCCTGAAGAATATCAAAATCAAAACTCCAAAAATAATTCCTGTTAAAATTAGTTCCTTTATTAAGGTAAGAAGTTTACTTTAATATCTATTCAAAGGAGGAATACAAAAGATATTCAAGAATCATATTTTCACTTTTTGTGTGTTAAAAGGTAGGAGATCAATAATAAAAGGGTGTTTTGTTTTTTGATAGGAGGTAGCGGCCTCTTCACAATTTAGAGGTTCAAATTAACATTTTGCTTAAATATAAATGAGTAGTTGACTTTGGATTGTAACGTTCTTATATATCACTCTCCTTAAAAATCAACTGATTACTGACTAGAATATATTCTGTTTTAATAATGATCAACATTTTGATCACCAGCAGCTCATAGTTAAAATGAAAAAGAAAGTTTAACATGGACACAAGTAGGATCTATTGTTTTTGTACATGGTACACTGCAGAATGATTTAGTCAACTGTATAAATCACAACTTTGCATGCCCATGTTGGTTTACCGGTCTAAAAAATATGCGTTAGCGTGAAAATATCCAGTTCCGACATGGCTTCCCACAACTAAGCATAACTTGACACCAGGTTAACCAAGCCAAAATAACTGCATATATCCATTGTTGATGCCGGTGTTGGGAAGTTTGGATGGCATCAATATATTTTGGTATGAGTTCAATTGATGTGTCTGATATTCAGAACCCAGCAAAATCAATGGTTCAGTGAGTGAACTGAAACTTACTATGATTGAGGGCAATTCCAGACTGACCAACATAAATGAGGTTCTACACAAAAATAAGGTTAAGCGAAACTATTGACAAATATCTCAAGGCTCCAAAAACATTAGCTAAGAATGTCAAAGCTGTAACTGCATTGCAAAATAGAGACGATTTTATAAGAGAAGCGTTTATATCAGGTATATCTTCCAATACAATTCGACAACGCTTATTGGAGAACAAGTCGTTAACTCTTGAAGTCATGTTTGATCAAGCAAATGCTCAAAAGACTCTGCTCAAAAGAACTTAAGTCAAAAAATCGTAAGATTAAACATTGGGAGTATGTGCTACCACTCTGCACGAAATACGATCCTTGATCTGCACCACTACTAACGAAACACCTAACGACCGCTTTCTCTCGTTTCATCGTAGATCTACAAGCGAAACTTCTATTCCTTTGTGATTGACAATTCCTGGACCAGTCCTTCTTAAACAACATAGATGAGTATCTAAGTTTAACCCACTTGCTGAAGAAGTTCATCTTCTAGATGCTAATCACAACACTAAACACATGTTCGTTTTCCAGACAATCGAGAAACTAAAGTATCGACTTGACATCTCACACTTCACACGGTTTGTTTGACATCACACCTTCTTCTCCAGGTGATTCTTCTCCTCCTTAGGAAGCTCCTCTCGAAAGTCAGCAAGAACGTACAGCTGAACCTGTCACTGATAGTGCTGAACCTCCTCAAGATGCCGTGCCTGTAGAAACTTTTCCACTTAGACAATCTAGCCGAGTACACAAAGCACCTGAAAAGTTAAACTTATATTACAAACTTCAAGCATTTCGTTTTAGTGATATAAAAACAAATGTTGTAGTCTAGTAAACACATCTACTTTATCTGTTGTCCCAAGTTACATCAGTGGGATTCACTAAGTCAGATAAAATGGTAATTCTGGAAAAAACATCTCAAGTTTGCAATGTTTATTAAGTGGTGATAGATATATATATATATACAGCGTGAAGCCCCATCATGTTTTCTGGTTAGAAAAATGAAATGGCACCATGTTACTGGTTCGCCATATGGAACATGCTCTATGATACCTAAGGCCTCATCGCAAAGAAAGGTCTTCTTTTACTTGCTTTTACCAGTGAATAGGAATTGGTTCTGAAGTGTGGACAGCTTTTAAGATTACATAATCCTGAAGATGTATCTCCACTGGTAAGCCGGTCATATGAAGCAACAGCCAGGGAGGACAAGTATTGATGGTTGAGGTTGCAAAGTGCACCAATAACTATTCCTTCATACGAGTGTTATTGTCTGGTTTACAACCAAATGACAACTCTTTTGGCATCTCTGGGACCATAGCTTAAGAGGGCATGAACAATTATTGCCAGAATCACCAGAAGGCGTTGATTAGCCAGCATTAAGAGTATCTTTATGACACTGTGTGATGTGGGAAAGGCAGTTTTTGCAGACATAAAACTGTAAGGAAGTCCTCTAGAATGATACCAAGGTCCATCATAGCTTCTGTGAAGAGATATATACCATTAACTTGTTTACTGACTAAGTCATTGTACGTTGGGTACCGTGTGCTGCTATACAGGCAAGACTTTTCATTGCAGAAAGTAAGTCGACTGTAGGTTTTAACACAAATGGAGGGATCCCATTTCCAGGAGGGTTATCACCCAGGGTGTCACAGCACAGCAGTACATTGGAATAATTGGGTTAAGCATGATGTAGGATAGAGTGCAGATCTTTGGAAAAAAACATTCCAAAAGACGGTTGAACATATTCCGTTTTTCTAAACTAATACCAAAATTTTGACTTTGGGGCATCAGGTGAGACCCAGCATAACTTTTCTTACCACAAGGAAATCGAAATAGTTAAGGGGGGGGGATTTCTTTTCATAGAAATTAAATTTGATATCTCCGAAGAAAAGCTTAGTAGGCTAATAGCAGGGTTGCTGGCATTGTAGAATACGTGGACAAGAGCTTAAATGCAACTTGCTCTAAGTAATAAAGTGTCTGCAGTCCTACGGGCTTACATAGTACTAGTACTAGGTTTTAAAACCTAGTACTAATTTGCTTTATAAAAAAGACACCATCACAAAGAAAACGAAGCAAAAACATCACCCCAAACCCAAAAAGAAATAAAGCAATGTGCGCTGTTCTAAAAATAAATCAATGAAAAAAAATATCAAAACACATCTCGATTGTTTCTGTCATTGTTGTTGTTGTAATGAGCGAGACAAACATGCTTTCCACGTCGATTTCCCTTTCCTTTTGAAATTTTGTTTGAGAGCATAGCGAAAAGCGTCCAAGGTACAAACTTTTATCTTTCTTCGTGGAGTTGAACCGAAATCAAACTTTGTGTATTTTCAAAAATCTTAATTTTAAATGCTGTGCATTTTTGTTTTAGATTCGTGAAATTGTCTTTTTCTTATCAAAATGATTACAGATCACCAACTGGCTGTTTTTGCAAACTTTTTGGGTGCTTTCTTATTCCTTATGGTTGTTTTCTATCACTATATTGCCGTCAACAATCCAAAAAATTAGTTGTTTAAAAGGTAACATCTTGTAGTATATATGTATAGTTTTGTATATCTAGCTTCATAGATCATTGTTTAGCTAGGTATATGGCTGTGTAGATAATATGATTGTACCATTCCTGCCTGATTTTCAATTTAGTCAGGGTTTTTTTCGGGCCGAACAACTTGGTTAGTTGCAACACACAGCCTGCAAAATTTATTAGATCAAACTTATTTACAGAGAGCTCCTTAACGTTAAAAAATAAAAGTGATCCATAGCTATGCGCCGGAACAGAGAGAGATAGATAGATAACATCTATATAGGGGCTCTATAGAGGGGCTCTATAGAGGTTGTATAAAAATTTTGTAAATAATACTTTTTGATCTTTATTATATTGAAAATCTAATGGCATTTGTATTACATTACAAATGCTGCATAAAAGCCTTTTTGTTTTATTTTTTCTGTATCTTCTTTAGATAAAAATGAAGGTCGAAAGCCAGCTACAAACCAGCAACAATTTTTTGTAAATATATTTTAATAAAATAAATTTGAAATATATTGTGTTTCTTACTTTATATACAACTACTTTAAGAGGATCGTGTGGCATAAATTTTTTTGGGAATTTGCGAAGTAAAGCCCACAAAATAAGAAGAGGCATTACTTCATTCATTACAAAAAATTTTTTTTTACAAGCATATTCAGGCTCAGATAGCTAAGCATATTGCTCAGCCTTGGTGAGTCCTTCTGGTGTGTGTAGTTTCTGTTGTTAGTGTTAGGGGAAACAGTCTAATTAAGGCAACTACTCTGTCTGAGCTGTATTAACTTTACATTGTGTAATTATACCTTTAGTTTTGTGGCTGCTCTTTAGCTAATAAACCACGAAACACGAAATTCAAGAGATATCCCATAGAAAATGCCAGAACAAATCATAAATTTTAAAATATAATGGTCGTTTTCAATGGTGCAAGAAAATAATAAAACATCAAAAAATATTTAGAAAAATAAATCATAAATGTACTTTTACAGAAACACCTCCTATTTCATGATAAATGTTGATAAATTTTTCTGATTATCCGCAGCAATTAATTTCTACGAATATTGTTCTTACGATAAAGCAAATCCCGCAAACAAAATTTGTCATGGAATGGCAAAAATAAGTCCAGAAAAAAAGTTATTCAACATTAACTAACCCAATGGTATAGCTCATATTATAATGCAAACTATTTTTGCAAGTTATTTTAGTTGTGCATGATTCTTTCTAGTATTAAAGAATGATGGGCTGTTGCAACACACAGGTTGATCAGTTTTTATTGTAAATTTCGCAGGCACAAAATGACACGAATTTTCAATAACACTGACTGCAAGTCAAAAGCTTTTGGCCGGAAATCTTGACGCATACATGTGTCCCCTTCACTTCTTTGAAATTTGCGTTGCACCTCTTTCTAGACTTCTCTTGCAAGCTTTCCAAATAATTTTTTTATTAAGTTTGGTAACACAAAGAGGCGTTTCTCATGACATAATACTAGATGCAAAAGTAAAAATTTCGCAAACACAGACAAAAACTACGTTTTATCAAGATTTTATTGTAACTATAGACGAAAAACAAAATTTGGTAATATCTTCTTGATTTTTATAAGAACTGCTTGCAATATTTAACACGTATTTATTCTGCGTTATTTTCATCTTAAAAAGAGCTCTAGAAACAAAACAATTTAGTTATAATTGTGACTTAAATGGAACCCGAGGCTTTTTTACTAAGCTCTTTTCGTTCTCAAGATATTCACGTTTAAAGAATTTCAGATTTAATTATGCTGCATAAATAACAGAGAACTGTTATAAATTCTCCCACCTAACCGAATATTATAAAACCCGTTACTGAAGGAGACTTTAAAATATAACCTTATTTTATTCAGTGAGATTATGTGTAGATTATGCATTGCTACCATGCTCGTTCCCAGATATTATTAAGGTTGGGTTTAAGAGAGAAAAATAACACTGAAATGTTGACAGTACTCCAACGTTTAAATTAATGATTGAAAAAATAATTTTTCTCTCAGGAACTTCTTCTTATATCTATTTTATATAATAGAAAATTACTTTTTGTGTTTTCATATTTAAACACAATGAAAAAAGTTGATTTTTTTAAAAGAAGGGAACACTTTCCTTGATACTGACAAAAACATTTGAGCTGATCTGTCCACAAGATAACTAAAAATACCATTTTAATTTCTCAAGTTTATTTACTTTTCGGTAATATATTTACAATAATTTGGTAACTTCTCTTGCTAACCTGCATTCATTATATACACATGAACACGCGTTTAGTTAGAGTTTCCATAAAAATAGATTACGTGTCGTGCTACAAAAATAGTTAATTTTTTTCGTAAAATAACAAAATTTAAAGCAAATTCTATTAATTCGTGCAGACGCCAGGGCAAGATTTAAGACGGGCTTTGCTTTCTTTTGTGCGACAAAGAACAAACAAAATCTACCTTAGACGAAATTCATTTATTTATGAGTCTTGACACAACTACCCCATTGGCCCTAAATTGACGCCCATTTTTACCGGCGTTATTTTGTTCACGGTCGAGCTCTCATGACCAAACCTCCCTTTTACGCCATATTGCAAAAATTACCGCTATTAAAGCGGGCGTGACCAGGGCCAACGTGGTATGTTAGTATCACCCAGGGCGCACCTGTATCATTTAAAAATACAAAATTAAAGTATAAAAATGCTAAAAACAGACAAGCGGTGAATAATGAATATAAATAGAACAAATAGACGATCTTGTAACTGTGTAAAGTCAGATAAATCATCGGTATAGATTTAAATTGTACAACTTCGAAAATTAAAAAAAGCTCCTAAAACTAACCCTTAACACAAACCGACATTTTGAATGATTGCCTTGACGCAAAAATTACATTTTAAAGTCGGAGAAAGCCCTCCTAACAATCAAACTTTTCAACCCTCAAGATTTGACAAAGTAATTCACGAAATACGACATTTTAATTCGTCTGATTGGAGAAGAAGGCATTTTACCCAACCTTAAATGTAACAAATGTTGAAAAATGAGCTTAAGACGTCGTACGAAACAAATCGATACTCACACGGAACAAATCGATACAATTTTATGAGGTATTGTAATTGTAAGAATGTAAACAAAAGCACAGACAAATATTGCTTAATTATGTTAAAGACGTATTTCTTCTCACGCATGGGTTTTTTTAAACTTATAGTTCAAGTTTACTTTTAAATAGACGTTGAATACTTTCTCTACTTGTCTAAAATAAGAGCATTCCAGGAATCATTTCTCTATCGACTGCATTACATAACGAGCTTCAAGCTGGACACTAGCTACGGTCAAGTTTAGTTAGGTAACGCTTCTTCCACTAAACTTTCCACTTCTTTCTTTTGTTCCTCTTCTTCTTCTTCTTCTTCTTCTTCTTCTTCTACCTCTTCTTCCGTCTCCTCGAGAACTTTATTTTTAAGTTTCGAAAAAGTATCGTAAAGGTTCTTAGCATCTATAGCGAGCGCGTGAGCAGCGGCTAACATATTACGTCTATATTGCTGATCTAATGTTGTGTCTGCATATTTTTGCGCCAGCTTCATTGTGTTCACCAGTTCAGCCATGTCTGAGGATAAAACTTTATGCGCCATTTCGATCTAAGAGAAAGATCAAGAATATAGATTTCTCCGAACATAGTTGCCTTACTTGTTGTAAAGTTTTAACATTGGATGCAAACACATTTCGTGAGTACCTTCGACAAACCTATCAATGAATTACATTCTGTTCTCAATAAACAACTAAACAAGATGGTTGAATAACAAAATGTTACATACAAGTTAAGACATGGCACGAAACTAAAGCATAAATTTTACAGTTCTGACCACTTTTTTCATGATCAGCGTTAATATTAGCACCAATGAAAAAAAAGAAAGTGTATAGCAAACAGTAGTAACTGCAATGGCGTAGTAATAGCAAATAGTAACGACCGAAAACAACCTGCAATCAGAAATGCTGCAAATGTAAACAACAAATAGAAACTCCAGTCACACATATTGTAGAAAACGGTGTCCAGTCTAAAGCAGTCATAAAATACCTCTTTTTGTGATATTGAAGGTACGAGTTGAATCTCTTTATCAACTTCGGCAAGAAGGTCGCGAAGATTTAAACCGACAACCTACATCAGAAACGTGGAAAAAATAAATAAATAAGTCTAAAATTCTTTCGGATTCCATCCTAAAGGAAGGCTTCTTTCCCTTCCAACTGCATGTTTGTTTCGTTACTCGCTTTAGACATTGCATTAGGCTGCCACGCTGGACGGCAACACTACCTCTCTTAGAAGCGTGATTGAGAAAATACACACTGCTTCGTTAAATAAACATCATCAAACTGCAACAACTCTACACATACGCACTGTAACCTAGAAAACCACTTGATGTAAAGTGCCAGTTAAAACAAATGGTACATACTTTGACTAAGTCAACAAATTCTTCAGGCTGCGCATGCTGGACACCTGTATTTAACTCAATAACAGACTTCACCACGCTTGTCGTATGTTGGTACACAACATCTGCTGTAGGTTTGTTTTCTTGCTTTTCCTTTTTAAGTGGTTTTTGTTCCGACCTAGTTCTTAAACGTGGCGAGCTGTTTTTATTTTCAATTTGTCCAGTTGTGTTGCAACGGGGAATTGTTTCCTCGAGACGATCTTTCTTTTTAATTGGTTTAGCATAGGTATCTGAAGCAGAATTACTTCGGGAGAGTTTTGGTTTAGCACTGTCAACAACATCGGCTATCGGTTGTATGTCCTCATCACGTACATTATCAGTTGTTATTACAGGGGGTGATGGTGGTTCTATCGCCGACTCATTCCCTGGAGGGGTCGTAGGAGGTGGAACTTCTCTTGCAAGGGGAGAAGGTTTCTAGAAAAAATAATATTAACGATTTAAAAGCAAACTAAAAACCAAATAGGTTTGAATAGATTTATTATAACATTATGACAGTGCTTTCTTCGCAAAAACCCCACCCCCTAAAAAATAAAAATAAAAAACTCCTTTTAATCTCAGCAGGACATTGCACTTAATAAATATAAGCTTCTTCATCCCACCTTTCATCTCACTTTCTTTAGACAACAAATATAGGGTGCATAAATAATACCTTTTCGTTGGCGAAATCATTTCTCTCGAATCCCCATAGTGGTATGCTTCTTCGTAAGGTCGCTAGTATGAAAATAAAATAAGAATTAAACACTACACAATGAACAGTGTTTGTTTGACTTGAAAAATATGAAAAAAACTCTTCATGTTTCGACGCTACGCATCGTAATAAGATACTTACAGTTTCTTTTCGCTTTCTTTTCGATTATATCCCGAGCAAAATCTTCTTTGAATAAATCATAACCAAGCTGTTCCGAATCGGATTTCGATCCGCTTGGGTGTAACTAAATATGAAGAAAACCGGTAATTACAAAAATACTTTCCAAATTATTTTTTTAATTTTAATTGCTATTCACGCTGTCGGGAAAGATGGCTTCGAAAACATCTATAGGCACCGCGGCATATATGTAAATTGAACGATATCCTGTGTTCATGACTTGACCACGAGAAAAATTGCAATAACAATTTACTGTGTTAATAACAAGTTGCTGGATAATAACAAAAACAATTGAAATACGCTTCCGCAGTCTGTAGATTTTTTGCTATTTCAAGACACATTATTGCAGCATTGAACGGAAAACATAATCGGATTAAAGAAAGTGACATTCCTTCGAATTGATTTTTTATCGTGCATATTTCTGTATTGTATTATACAACTATACCTCTTTCCTTCGTTTAATTTTTATTCCTGCTTAGCAACATACATCTTTCCTAAATTCCATGTTTTCACATTTGTAATCAATGAACCGGCGCGTATGTGAAGTGCAAACGTCTTTCATGTCAAGAGGTGCTGTTACTGGGGCATTGCTGCTACGTTAAAAGTCTTCAAACATTTCACTTTGTCAAGAACAAGTTCATTTGATGTACGTAAAATTTTGTAAAAGAGAATTATTTTTTTCCTAACGCATACCCCCGCATAAAATGATTTAAGTAAATGCCTATGGGATTCAATTATATCCTTTCATTATTACACGCAAAATTCTCACCCCATCTTTCCAACTATGTCTCTGAAAGTTTTGATCATCAGCAGAAGGCTGCACCTCGGCGTAGCTGGCGACTTCTTCGCTCATCAACCACTGGCTGTCTGCATCAGACTGTTCTTTTTGTTCACTTAATTTGCGACGAAGACTTTCTTGCTCCGCTCTTGTTTTGCGAATCAACTTTGCTTTGTCGTCTGCTTCGCGTTTCTGCTTCTCCTAAGAGGAAGAAAAATTTACAGATAAACAACTACGTAAAAAAATGTCTTTAGATATTCTATCTCCGGCCTTACCATCTTGAAAGTAAAATGAGCAAAATTTTGTCTTTGTTTTTTAGACTCGCTAACACAGATGCGTTATATGCGTTATTAAGGATACTTAACTCTAAGTACGAAAAATAGAGAATAGTGCTCTTAAATTACAATACATTAAAAAAAAGTTTGAGCAATAAAGCTACCGCATTTTCCATTAGTCATAATTAACTATTTTTTAGGTGAATACCTTGGTTATACTATACTATAAACCTTGGAGCATGTGACAAATGTTCACAATTTACCACGTGACAGACCGCGTCGCTAGCCTAACACAACCACATGGACACGTGATACTTACGTAAAAGGCATACGTGCAATAAACGCAACCGGAAACATTCATGATTTTCATTTTCTTTTTCATGAAAAAACGGAGTTGTTTTTTTAAAGTAATACCAAAACTAGCTTCGACTGTCTTAAGCCTGCGACAGAGCGTCGAATGTTGTTCGATGGTGTGTAACATGTAGTCGCTATTATGCGATCGTTCGAGATCAGAGTCGGAACGTCTTCTGCGAGGAGGCATCGTTTTGCTGGGATATTTTTTCGACATGAATCTACTGAAATCATCCAAGACATAACGTTCGTCTTGTATCCCACCGTTAACAAATTCAGGACCACTTTTCCCGATTACGGAAACTCGATCAGTGGAGGGGGTGAAAGTTTGGAAACTGCTTTCCAGCACTTCCATTAAGTTGTTAAGCTTGTCGATAATATGAACATCCGTGTCTTCAGAGGGAGACAAAACGTCCTTTCGTGGTTTTGTTTCCGTTTGTTTTAATTTTGTCGAAATCTTACGATTTGTAGTAATCGTGTTTCGGTTAGGTACTTTGTTACCAGTACTTACGACATTGCTATTACGATTAACAGTATTAGTACAATAATTACCGACAACTTTACGATCATCCAATGTGTTACGACGTTTTAATACATCTTTGTTTTTATCAACGTTGCTGTTTTTATTAATACGTATACTTTCCATACAAGCAAGAGAGTTCCGCATATTCTTCTGCTCTAGCAAAGTAGCATCAAGAAATTTCACAATGTTTTTGCTGATCAATGTATCGCTCGGTTTCGCCAGTTCATTAAAATATGAAAGTCGACGTTCAGCTGTTACAAAGCTAGTTCTAATTTCAGATAGTAATTGATTTAAGTTCTTCAAAGCGATGTGGTCATGACTGATCACTTCCATTTTCTATTCAGTTATCTATACTTTTCTTCATAACAACACCATAGACGAATAAGACACACAGCGTACTGTCAACTGATGTCAAAAAGAAACTCTTTTAAACAATAATTCGTCATTAGCATTGGGAAGTCGTTAATCTAATAGGCAACATCTTCAAACCGCAACAAAAACCACAGTTATAATGAAACTCAAAAAAAGAAAACAAAAAAGCAGCCTAGGGGGCGAAATGAAGCGCAAAGTGATTGGTTAGAAATATGAACTATAACTTCCAAATCATGCTGCATATAACCTTTCAAAATATTGATTCATCCAGTCTAATCAGCAATCAAGGCAACAATAAGTAGACTAATCGAGGCTAACAATAGGCAGAACATGGCATGCATTGACAAGCAAAACACGAGTATGGAAAATATTAAAAATAACACACGCATATGAGCAAGCTAAATATAACATCAACTAATTGAATTTGTCTCGAACATAGCACTCCTGATTGGTTTGTGTACTGAACTAAAATGCTCCTGCAATATATTTAAGTATCAACAAAGAAAAGAAGAGACGAAATGTATACAAAAATATAATCACTTTAACGATGACATTTCAAAAAATTTAAAGTAGCTATGATCGCCTCGGTTATTCGAGTGTTGCTTTAAATACCATCGCACAAATTTTCACGAAGTAACCAAATAGTATTAGAATTTGCTCACTGAGAAATTAACCTTTTACACACAATGCCTAAAAACAGCTCTAAAAAAGATTTATCAACATAAGAACGAATAATGGCGCGCAAAATTAAATTCTGCGCGAAATGTGATGGGTTCAACGTAGTCAGTTAAAAAGCTTCTCTATTTAAGTATAACAGTTGTCTGTTTTCACAGTTGACTGTTTTCACAGTTGACTGGTAATTTTCAGGTAACCATTAATCTAATTTTCTATAACAAGATTAGCGCGCATAAGACACACAAATTAACTGGACCACGTTAAACTATTAAAAATGACAGATGGCTAAAAAAAATTTGTTTTTCTTGAATTTTGAATTTTGTTGTCAAGTTGAATTTTGCGCAGTAGTGAACAACTTCGTACTCAGGACTTTACCATATACACAATTTTAAGTTTATGTTATGAATTAGACTCAAGTATACTTAAATAAAAAAAAAATGGCGAGTTAAATTACCAAACTTAATAAAAATTAAAATTAAGAGTCAAATGAATCTGTCACGCGCATGCGCAGACGCATAAACGTTTTGACTATTAAAAAAATGATTGGAAGTAATAAGTTTTAAACTGAATCCAAACCAAAGACATATAAATCGTGTTTGGAATAACCACACGATGTAGAACACTGCATGAAATAAAAGTTAAAAGAGGAATGCTGACTATTTTTTGGTGAGCTGGATAAAACTTTATAACCAATACACGCTCTTCATAACGAGCCATTTGCTTAAATTTACACCACAAGAATGCAAGAAAACAACAATGTAATAAAAAATTAACATAGCTAAAAGAATAACATGTAGCATTGATGGAAAACAAAAAAATCCATATCACCAAAAATGGCTTAACACCAGGAAGTGTAAAACTTTATTCTCATTAAAATGTACACCCATAGACATAATCCAAACAACATTCAAGTTAACGTTATCCGTTATAACGTTCAAGAAATAATCTACCTATTTTCTACATACAGCATGTGAGCTAACAAAACAATCTGAACCTCATTGAAATCACAAACAAAACTTTTTTTTCTCTAATCATCCGTTTTACATAATAAATAGCTGTTTCCTGAGCATTTCAAATTGCATGTTCTGAACACAATAATAATCTATTTTGTTTAGCTTGCCATCTGTAATCTGTAGTTTTCCAGCATTTTTTTGTAGCGTCATAATTGTAATCGAATTTCTAAGCTGCTTGATTTCCCATTGGATTGGAAAAGTTACAACAGAAGAAGGCATTCAAAGAACTTAACCCTCAAGAGTGAAACGTTTCCTAATGTATTCACAGCTAAGTAAAGAGAAACTTAATTACTGAGAAAAAATATTTTAAACACGTCTCCCTGCGCTGTTCATGAAGCTGTATTGTTTATTAATTGAACCAATCAAGCTTAGGAATAGTGAAATAAAAAGATGATAACACGATTAGGTGTGTCAGTCAATTATACTTCACTTGTTTCTCATGACATAATACTAGATGCCAAAGTAAAAATTTCGCCAACACAGACAAAAACTACGTTTTATCAAGATTTTATTGTAGGTATAGACGAAAAACAAAATTTGGTAATATCTTCTTGATTTTTATAAGAACTGCTTGCAATATTTAAAACGTATTTATTCTCCGTTATTTTCATCTTAAAATAAGGTCTAGAAACATAAAACAATTTAGTTATAATTGTGACTTAAATGGAACCCGAGGTACCCGAAGGCTTTTTTACCAAGCTCTTTTCGTTCTCAAGATATTCACGTTTAAAGAATTTCAGATTTAATTATGCTGCATAAATAACAGAAACACTTTTATAAATTCTCCCACCCAACCGAATATTATAAAACCCCGAAGGAGACTTTGAAATATAACCTTATTTTATTCAGTGAAGCCATTTTGGAGCTTTATTTCGGACAACTAACAAACGAGCTGGACAGTATTTTCTAACTTGCATGTACAAGTCATGTACAGTAAACAAACCGACAGGAAGAGAAAAGCATAGCGTCAATAAAAACTGCGGGATTGTCATGTTATCTCATGTAACCGAACACCAAAATCAAAGCAGAAAACTGATAAACTACAATCAAATACCACAGAAAAAATAAAGTCGAGTTGAATGAGAGCGCGATAGTGAAGTGTGTACATCCTATTTCCAACGGTTATTACAGAGCTTTCAAACCGTTATACGACTCAAATAGACAAACAAAAAAACAAAACACATCCCAAACAAAATACAGAGCTTTAATCTCTAAATAACGGTATCTCTTTCATCATAAGTACACCATCAAAACACGTTCATCGTTCTAATAACAAGTCACTGCCACCATATTTTGGTAAATTTATACCAGCTATTGTGTTTCACTCCGTCATAAAGCCATCAGTTATCCAATGTACGAAACTTAATATATCAATGAAATCTCTCAATAGCTAATCACATCGACTTAAGATTCTAAAAAACTCGCGTAAAAAAATGCAGAAAACATTATTTTTAACACCAACGTAAAAATTAAAGAGCTTAGCTAAACGCTTTCTTCCTCAAACTATTTAAATATAGATAGACAAATATTTTTAAAATTTTTCCATTCAAACGCGCGGATAAGTCTTTGTTTTGTTTTCTAAAGTGTTTCACGCAAACAGCGTATGAAAATTTTAATCTGTCCGCAGTGACCTTCCATAATCAGTCAACTATATCGTTATCAACACTTTCAGTTTTTAAAACAATTTCTTGGCAATTAATTTTACGCAAACGATTTTAATTTTTTTTATAAATGTCTCGATACATTCCAGTCACTATAGTCACTGTGACGTTATAATTAACAGCTGATAACATCAGATCTTTTAGTGGAACAGAAAGAAACAAGCAGTCCAATTCTTTGTCACTGGTTCATGAGATTAAATATGTTTCAACACAAATAGTAATACTAAGCAAATTACACAATCGTGTCCATTAGGATAAAAGTTCAACTAACATAAAAAAAGGCCTTTGTCAAATTCTACTGAGTCCGATTGAATCAAGATGAAATGATACCAAAACAATACTTAAAAAAAAAACGGTTAAACGAAAAAAAGCGTCTTTGTCAAAATTTGCTGAATCAGTACAACAAGATGTATCAAGATGAAATGATACCAAAACAATGGTATTTCTAAACACAACAAGTCCCCTCTCCGCGTAGCAACCAGAAAAGACGAAGACGCACAGCAACAACAGTACATGAAAAACAGAGAGAGCAAACGCGACATCAAATCACAATATTAAATTTCAATACGTCTCGTTCTTGAAGAAAAATAATGCACAAGAAAAGAGCCAATAAAATCCGCACAAACATGATAAACACAAGCGATAAAAATTTATGCCAGTCACGTGATTGCAGACATCATGACGTAATAACCTGTTGTTTAGACAATCGCGTTCTAATGAGTACAGCCAATAGAAAAGTAAGTATTGAACGACGACGAAGACAAACGAAAATTCCTGTTTCACATCAAACAATGAAATTCTCAAAACGACGGTTAATATATATCTAATTCGACAATTTCAAATTAATGATACCACGCTTTTTTATCGCACACATCGTACTTGTTGCAATGATTAATTTTACAGTTTCCATTCTTCCACACTCAGTAGCAACGGGCGGAAACACAACATCGTAAATCTCGATATAGCAACAGTTATATAAGCTTGTATGCCGTAAAAACATCTGAAACAACTATCCTGTCACTGATTTTCTACAACTTGTGATAAGTACAGGTCAACAGAGAGCACTACTGGTTGTTGCTTGGTAACAGGATTGTTGGTTGCATAAGAGGAATACAGGGATTATTCTTGTGGCATAAGTTTAAAAAATTATAATAGAAAAAGTGAAATCGCCAAGACACCTACAGCATAATTCAGAAGCGAATAAAACTTCGTCTTTGTTGAATATCCCTTATATCTGTTAAAACGCTTGTTCCGCATGATATTATGACCACACTAACACACGGCTTGTTGACAAGTTTTAGATACTTATTTTCTAGTCACATGGGATGATTTGAAGCAAATAGCTCGTTGTAATTAACATACAAAGCCTCAGTTGGCAGCATATTCTTCTCGTCTATGTTACGGCGTTCAAAGAAAAATTCATTTGTGTCTATTACGGTCTATTTTGACCTTGAAAATTAGAAACGTGAAAACTAGTAAGTCGAGTAACATGGAAACAAGTACAATGTTACAATTTGGAATTATAATTTCTTAATCTGAACAAACAACACAAAGACGCAGAGCAAGTAAAAAACAAAAGTAAACGCAGCCTAACCTGTCTGGCATGATTCCTTGCACCAGACCATGATAATCTCTGAACAATAAAAGGACTTTCATTTTTTGTAACTGGTCGTGGTAAGGTCGAAGTACTCATACTTGTAAGCGCGGTTTCCGGTGATTGACGCATATTCCTTGGAAGTGTTTGAGATTTATCTAGAATCACAATGCCATAGAATCAGGGGAGGTTTTATATCATGTAAAATCTGCAGCTTAAGTATCAAACTGTGAGACAAAACTGATGCTACTCAAAGTTAAGACGTAATAAAGAAACATACTTAAAAACAATGGTTCAATCCTACCAGTTGGTCTTGCAGGCTAAATGCAAAATTAGACTGGTTTCATTCTTCACGAAGAAAACTATGACGATTAGGACAAAGGTTCAACATAATATGGAGAAGGTATATATTAATTTTTTAAAGCAACTTGAACTCTACAAGAGGATACGCCTGTAGATGTGCTTGGTCATACAAGCTTAAATTAAACACTTGTTTTTACAGTTGCGTGCGCGTTCTCCCCATCACATTTTCTACCATTACTTTTTTACGACTTTGACAGAGACGGTCTTCAGTCCCTAAGTGTCTTTAGTATCTACAATTAATGTCTTAAAAATTATATTTCCAATTGCTGTTGCGTTATCAGTTCCACATTGATAGCTAAAGGAAATATTATGCTGCAAGATCTCAATATTTATTTTCGTAATGTTCTCTGCTACCATTGATAATAAATTCTTGAATGTGACAATGTGTCATGTAAGTATAGATAAAAGTAGATGAAAAAAACGTTCTGCAGTCTTGTTGTAAGATCCATACTTTTCAATTTGCTGATATTTTTTCCCCTGATTTCTCTTTTTTTGTGTGAAGAGAGAAAGTATAACATTTTTATAGCTTGACTCTATTGTGAATTATTACTTAGTAAATACTCCATTAAACCTCCTCTTTCTAGCTATTACCACCCTGTTCCTCCAGATAAGCCCCACCCTAAAAAAAGTTTCTGACAAGCCTCAACCTTCGAATAAGCATCACGGAGGTTTACCTGAGCTGAGTACAATGCTTGTTTTGGAAGAAAAAACACATTCTATAGTAAACCTCAGATATTTTTTATGCCAGTAACTAGTGTTGGCTACTTACTGACAAAAATATATCTAAATTAAAAGAACTTTAGAACGTTTTAAACGCTGATGGACTTAATTTTGTTTGGAATTTTCCTCTTGATATCAATGCGTTATTGTTTTGTGACATTAAAATATATATTTAAATGATATTAATGATATATTTTAGAGTCTTACAACTTATTAAGCTGACAAATGATTTAATCAAGTATTTACATAGAAGCATCCTTGTAAGTACTTTAGTGTATCTATTATGTAGTGCGATAATAAACACACTCAAACGCAGTGAAGCACACATCAAGGACCAGTGATTAAGACACATGAGTTTGGGTTATCAAGATAATCATCAAGACAATTCATTAGATATGCTTCACAACAATTCAAGTGCACAGAAGTTTTCATGAAAAATAAACATACCTTTGGTGGAGCAAATGCTTCGTCACTCCCTAAAATATATTCATAGATATAAATATGAAATAATTTTCAAACAAACTTAAATTTATCTGGAAATACAGAAAAACTGAGCCAAAGAAGTAGCGAAAAAAAGTATGTAGTGCACTGAAAATGTTTTTGATATCATAAAACATTTTCCTTCGTACGCGTGCAAAGGAAAGTGGGTGTAACAAAAAACAACTTTTCTACGGTGCTAAAAAAAATCAGTTCCAGTAAAATGCTTAAATTTGGTTCTTTAAGAACAGTTTTATAAGAATATGAGGCAAGGAAAGGCTAAAAATAAGAACAATGGCAGGGCTGAAATTTTACTGATTTTCTCCGTTTTCTGAAGAAAAGCGCAAAAACATGACGGAATACACCTCTCAAGGCATGAAGGCAAGATTTTGCGACACTTGTACTTAGATTTTGCTTTGCAACTATTCGTAATGGACTGTAAATTAGATAAAAAAAAGCTCGAACAAATAAAAACACCTCAAGCTGAAGCAAAATTTTCTAGTTGTTATAGAAAAAACCCCGAACATTTCAAAAACACAAATACAATGCCAAAAAGTAAAGATAAAATCAGAAGAAAAAACTTTTAATTAATTAGATAGACAAAGAAATAAACATGGCTGCCAAACCACTAAGCTAAGTGACATGGAATCAATTTAGGAATAACAATTAAATAAAAACTAATCTCCGCTATAAAACGATTCGACGTCTTGAATCATGGTGACAAGATGCACACAAGCTACATTATGGTAAATAATAGTATCCTCTAATTACGGTTTAGCCTCGTGGTACTCTACTGTATTGGCAGTAATTCACCACATATTAATTAATTAGACCGTACTAAGCTGAGTTTATCTGTCATTCAATTATTAGTTAATTAGCTTATTTGTATACAAAGAATAAGTGATACATGCTAAGGATGAGTAATACCTTAGTTGTTTACATTTCAGAAAATAGTACTTATCACTTAATTGTTATCGTAGAAACCTCTAACTGAAAATGACAGATACACCAATTTTTACAACAACTATACCAGAATAAATGTTAGGATTGAAATCTTGAAATATTATAATTATTTTTCTTTTTATTAATTTATTTAGTCTGATTCCTTCTTTTAGAGATGTTTGTTGTTTGCTTTTTATCAGGAATAAATAATTTAGGAGAAAGAAGTAAATAAGAATGATAAAAAAATTACAAAACACAAATTAAATTTACCAAAAAAAAAATATCTTCTTTCAATATAATAATATATATAAAACATTTACCAAATGAATTCATTTTAATTCTTCTGTCTTCTTTTTTCTTTCTTTCTTGGCCTGAAAAACTTTCCTCGTATTTTATTTGTCTGAAAATAATAAACAAGTAAAAAAATGGAATCGAAAAATAAATGCCGTCATTTTTTAAAACGCCACTTTGCATCAGGAGAATGTAACTGAAGCTGTTCTGGCTCTTTAACGCCCTTGGTTTTAAAAATTCTCAATTCAAATTTTTTCATTACTTTTGGTCATTTCTAGGAAGAGAAGGATGGGACAACACAAAATTTAAAAAATTCGCTCCTTTATTTCAAAAAACCTTGAAACCCACCCCCCGCCCCCCCCCAAAAAAAAAGAAAAGACAAAAAGACAAAAAGACACCCTTCTCCTAATAAGCTCACTTACGACAATCTTGATTTCAGTTCTTGAAAAGTGGGTCTCTTTGATGGTTCATAATGCCAAGATTCTGTCATCAGATGATACAGAGTCGGTGCACAATTTGGAGGCAGTGGTAACCTTTCACCGTTCTCTATTTTGCCAATTACTTTCTCATTAGGAACACCTTGGAAAGGCTTAACACCGTACATGAGTATTTCCCAACAACAAACACCAAACATCCACACATCTGATGCAGATGAGAAACGACGAAAGTTTATCGATTCTGGAGCCATCCATTTTATAGGTAATTTGCCCTTAGAAGCTAAAAATGTAGGTGTATAAAACTATATTAATTTACTAATTTTTCTCATCAAAACAATTAACATGCGTAAAATACAGTTGGCTTAAACTAGTTAACACTTACAGATTTATTGCACAAACTGCAAAAGGTTGAGAAGGTATTTAATGCTAAAAATTCTGGTAAAAGGTTCACGAAAATACCTTTATAATATGATTGTTCTTCATCAATCCATCGAGAAAGCCCAAAATCCGCAAGTTTGATTGTATGGGGGTCTGCTACAAGTATATTTCTAGCTGCTATGTCTCTATAATAACAAAAATAATCATCATGGCATTTAAACTTAATTTATCATTTTTATTAAAAAAAACAAAAACTATGATACAACTAACAGAACCTATTATGATGATTTGATGAACACCCCTTTTGTAAATACCCCTTTTGTAAATACCCCTTTTGTAAATACCCCATTCGGATAAACTTTTGAGTATTTCTTCAAAGCAAAACATCAGATAAAAATGTATCAAGGAACTGTTGCTTACCTATGAACAAAATTTCTACTTTCTAAATAAGACAACGCTGTACAAAGTTGATATATGTATGTCAGCAACCTTTCAGATTCTGTTTGAGTTCTGTACTGCTGTAGGTATGAACGTAGCTAAGAAAAATAAATACAACAAGTTATCAACACTTTTATTTTGAGTTGTACTGTTTTTTGTTGTTGTTTAGAAAAGTTTTTCCATAAAAAAGTTACACAAACCTCTCCATAGGAAGCTAGCTCCATAATAATATAACTTGGGCTGTCTGATACAATTCCAATTAGCTTAATAACATGTGGATGATCAAATTGTTGCATCAGATCTAATGAGACGAAATTATAGAAACAAATTTAATAATCAAGCACGTGCCTGGTGGGCAGCAAATTGTAACAGTTAATTAAAAAACAGAACTTGTAATTAAAACTTACAAGCTTCTTCAAGAAACTTTTCTGCTCTTGTCCCATCTTCTTGCTCTTTGTCAAGTTCAATTTTATACGTTTTGACTGCAACAGGGATCTCAACAGAACTAATCTAAATATTAAACAAAAAGGTAAGTGATGAATGATTACTTGTTTTAAAATAACCAATGGCTTTACATTAGTTGACCACGTTATACTGTTTTGTGATTTGCGTACACAGCACTGTTGTGAAACTGTATTAGCTACATACATACCTGTTCAAGGCATAACAACAATATAAACATAAAAACTATATAATTCTTCTTTTATTATTATACATTTTTTTTTTAATTTTGATATTCATGCTTTAACGGTCGTTAGGTAGTGGAGTCTACATTTATATTCGTTTATACGACAAGAGTTAAATACATACAGTATACATAAAACAGTTTTGTGTAGTTCTATTACTTTATGGCAAAATAATAAAAATAAAAATTACTGATCATAAATTAACAAAAACGACTAGTTCCAATAAAAGAAAAGAAAACATGTTATCAATGACAAGGACAAAAGCATAATGATAATTGAATTTTCATTAAGTATTGGTTCTTTTTAAACCCATTGTTTTGAAAGTCAGTAACACCAAAAATATGCTATGACACGTCTTGCATTTTCAAGCACAAATAACTCATTGGACTGAAATTAATTATAAATATAAATTTCTAAATAACTTTCTGTAAACAAAAACATTATATTCCAAAATTCTAATTCCAAAATTGGAATTTTGGTTAGATTACCATTTTCTTTCTTTTTTAGAACAAATTTCGTATTGAAAGCTAAAAAACATTGCAGGTGTCTTTTTTTGCACAGCTTACAATAAAATAATGTCATGTCACTTAGTTTAGCCTACCACTAACACACTGGCATTGCTTAATATTTTTGCCTTGATTTAATGTTGCCCATCAGCTTTAATTAAAATGCTACCTTATAATTTGTGTTCAATATCGTGCAATTGAAAAAGGATTATGCGACAAAATTTTGCTTCTTAAACCAAACATTCATACTTTTCTTCGCAGTATGCCTGAAGGATTTCATAAAAAAATTTGATTGCAAACAAGTTTGGGCAAAATTAGTCTAAAAAAAAAAATATTCTGTTTTTGATTGAAATTTTGACACACAAAACAGTATTTGCCTATAATTTGTCAAAAGATGCGTAATGTTTTCAACAATTATTTGGCACAGAAAAGCATTCAAACCTTGAGCGACTAACATTTAATTTTCATTATCTGTCTTAAACGTAAGTAAGCATACTTTTGATTTAAAAGTGCCTTGATAAACATCACCAAATTGACCTTGACCTATGATTTCATCTAATGTCAAATCGTCTCTAGCCACTTCATAGTCTTTTGCTTTAAAGAAATAGAACAAATGTAAGGTAAAGTCATGCATCATGAAAAACGATACCAAAACATCACACAAGAAATATCACTTTAGAAACATAAAGGATCATAAAAAGTCATTTTAAATTTCCAAATTAGTTTCATTTTTCTTTATAATCCTTATTAATGTTTGACTCGTTGGTGGTGCCAATTACCTGACATTGGGTGTGCATAATCACTTTCATCATCATCATCCGCAATTTCTGCATAATCATTAAAATCTTAAAGAGAAAACATTAAAAAAGTTTAGTTTCACATTCTCTTTAAGTGTTCTTGCTTTTAAAGTAAAATCAAGGGAAGAGAACAAGACAACATATCTGATACCTCCATTTTTGCTGTTATTGTACAACAAAGAACCTTGTGACAAGCGTGGGTTGATGATGCTAACAGAGCTTGTGTTCGAACTATCACTGAAAAAAAGTAAAAAGTTTAGAAATTGAAAAATCACCTGGTGGCATAAAATATTTTCAGAATTATTAACCTTGCTTAAATAATAATGTCAACACATATTTTGGGTCATTCCTATAATCCATTTTTTTTCTGCCTAAGTGGATTTTTCTGCCACAAAATCAAATGCACAAATTCATACTTCCTATTAAATCATCAGGTGACTGTATAAAATCATAAAAATGCTGCTAAATGGAGCTTAAATTTTTCTGTATTTTATAACCAAAATTTAATAATAACAAGAAACCTAATAAAATAAAAGCTGCGAGGTCCGCTTAAATCATTCCTTCATTATTTGAAGAGCGAGTGCAGACATTTAGAAAACATTAAATTTTAAACGTGTTATGAATCTTCCTAATCATAGTAGAATTTTTTTTTGTTAACGAACCAACACAAATAGTTTTTTTAATCAAATATTTACTTAAGGATAGCATAAGCTTTTTACTAAAAAAAAACAACTTGCAACAACTTGAGAGTTTAGTCTAGCTCAGTAGATTTTGGAAACAAAAACTGAAACTATAAAAGTTTGAGCTAAATAAAGAAAAACTAAATTTATGATAACTAGATAAAAACTCTCTACTTTTTTTTTGTCTATACAAAAATCTTTACATGTGTTTTCTTATGTTGAATATAGCTGGATGGCTGCATCATCTACTGTATTCTAAGCTTGGGTGAAAGTCCAAAGTTTATTAATCCAATGACAGGTAATCTGTGCAATTCAGAATATTCTGGAATACATTTGCAAAGTTTTTGCTCACAATTTTATAACAAAAGACTGTAGGCTGTGTTTTTATTTAAAATGGTCCTTAGTTTGGAACTTCCATGAAAACTTATTCTGCAAAATAAAATTCCTTATTTTGCCCCCCTTTTCGGAATTAACTCAACCATATTTCATTTTCCTGCAAGTGGTGCAAGTTGAGACTTTTTTGAGAGATTTATTGCCTGTCTTGGCATGTTCTTGTTTACATTTGGGCATGAGTATTAAATCCTAGATCCCTAGACCTCGTATCGTGTTGTAATTCGCAAATTTCCAAAACACCTTGGGTTTGGCATGTTTTGGCAACTTTATATAATTTTGCTACAAAACAAGACCTGAGAGGCTTTAAATAATGCTGATATATAAAAATAAGCAAAAACATCTCAAGTTAAACTGTATATCTTTTAAAACAACCTCACCATTTTAGCACTTTCTGTAGACTTTACAGAGAGCAGGAGTTGCAGGAAAATTAAATATGCTTTATGCTTACAGGCAAACAAAGATCTTGTTTAAACTGTTACGTAAAATAAGTCACTCTGATTGGTCTGAGCAACTAGTTGCTGCAATCTATCATACCTAATATTTTTTGTAAATAACAAAACAAAGAAAAAAGGTAGCAACTTGAAATTTGGTGTGATACACAGAGTTAACATCATAAAACCCACAAAACATACAGAGCTTCTTTTATATTCAGCCTGATATAAATATTCTTACCTGCCTGCAACTTTAGGCACTGATGGCAAAGTTCGATAACTATCTAAAGTAAACAAAAAAAGTGAACAAAAATTAAAAAAAATTAAAAACAAACAAAAGAAGATAGAGACGCAAATATAAGCAAACAATGTATAACATACCAGCACGTTTTATTATTAATGACTTTGGTTGATGAAAACTAACAATACTACAGTAACCATCAATCAAATCTGCAAGTTCTGTAGCTTTTGAAATCGGATCCACCAGGAAAACGAGTGGCTATAACAATGTAAAAATGTAATTATTTTTTTTTCATTGAAAGAAGATTAACCATATATGATAAACCATAATCAAACTTGCACAGTTGTAGTATTCATAAAGGGAGCAAAATGATACCAATAAGTTTTTGATGATGTTAGCACCTTTTCTGTGACATCATTAAAAGCTTAAAATTTGTCCAAAATACAATGTCTACTTAAATAAAAGTTGACGTATCCTCTAACTTTTACCTAATCAAAAAAAAAGAAGAAAAAAAAGATACAATATTTCCCCTTTGATGTAATAGAGTTATGGTGAAGTTTGAAGTAGCAATCTGAACCATAACATAAAGTTATTACATTTTACTGATTCTAGGGATTTCATTAAAATTTAAGGGCTACTTTCAATGAATAGCTACGCTTTTGAGTTATGGTATCTAAAACCTTGACAGCATGTAATAGATATTTATGAAAACTTAGGGGCTATTTCTTTCATACCTGAGATTCAAATCTGTATGCTCAAACAACTCCAAGTGCTCCAGTGACCAAAGAAACAGCACAGATTCAAATCTCAGTGCTCAGAAATTTGTTGCATAATTTAAAGATGTATGCTTAGCTTTCTCGCATAATTATGAAATCAAAGTAGATTTAACTTAATCTATTCTGCAAAGTATCTAATTTAGTTATGTTTTTTACATAAGTAGTTCGGATCCCCTATGCTTTTTTAATTAATGCAAAATATTCAAAATGGTTTCTTATTGCAAGGGTTTCATCAACAAACAAAAAACCCAAAGAAATAGGTTTTAGAGCAAGAAGGCTTAGACAGTAGTAAGATTCTGACTGCCCCAAATTACCAGAGAAATGGAAAATTGAGCAAAAGAAATAGCCCCTTATTAAGTATATCATAGATTACAAACAAAAAACAGACAAGGGGGGGGGGGGGCAATTGGGGCAGAATCCCCCCTCCCCAGTATATTTGGGGTATACAAACCAATAACAATATGTTAAGTCAACATTGCTTGACAAAGCACTAGGACCTTGGGAAATAATATGTGCACATGCTATAATTTCCTCTTATATCTCAGGCCCACGTGTTTCTTCGCTAGTATAGTGACCATCCAATTGTACGGCAGTAATGTCCAGCTTATAAAAACAATGACTGGCCAAATTTGAATGAAACCTGAGAACCGGTCAAACAATGTTTGGTACAACAGTAATTCTTACTTTGCATTTTGATATACCTTACCTCGTTATTTCCTTCCACCTGTATATTTAAGTTTGCTTTTCCAGGCATGGCACCAACTTTAGATGTATATATAGAACGGATATCTTTAAAATGTGCCATATTTGTGATCTAAACAGGGGTAACAAATCCATCAGGAATATGATATATATTGCAAAATTTAAAAAAAAAAGTATGATGCGAGTAAAAGATAATTACTGTAACTGTCCTATCACAGGTATTACTATAATTCTTATTAATGATTACTTACTGGAAGCATTGATTAAGCATTTAGCAGCTTTTAAAAGGTTTTAGATTGAATACTTATTACAGGGGAAACATATCTGGGGACATTTTTAACAGACAAAAAAGTGTATAATTTTATAGTTCCTAACATGGATTTACAATTGGTTTTTCAAACCAAGGTGCAAATCTCAAGTCATGGATTTGTAAGCCGAAATTTAAAAGCAAACAGACTTCTAGGCACTATGTTTCAGTTTTTTAGGTTAATTTACGTCTATAATATCTATACATTACCAAACTTTGAATGAATAACCCTTAGTAAATCCACACTTACTGATAACGAAAATTTGTTATTATGACATAATTTATGCAACATCGTTAAAGCTGAAAATTTAATTTATTGCTTTATTTTTTTCTTACTTTTGACCCCTGTTCAGGTCTGTAGCTAATTCCATCATTAGGACCAATAACAACATCTACTGCAATTGACCATACACTCTGTAAAAATTCATAAAAAAAGCATTAAAAATACAAATAGTTACTAAAAAGAGTTTTAAAAAACAAGCAATTATGGTAATAGACCAAGTGAAGATTAACATGCATGTTTATTATTAAATAAAACTTACCCCTAAGGAGCATTTATATACTTCTAAGTCAAATCTATGTACACTCAACAATAACTTATAAAATTCGAAGCAACAAAAATCTTCTTTGTAATCTGCATATTGCTTGAAAAGCGTCTGTATTTTCTTCCGTATGTCTTTGTTCTACAAGAAAATAACAAGCGAAAAATAAATAATTTTTGATGTCAATTATAATTAGCTGGCACGTTTAATGAATAAAATATATTAAAATAAATAAAGCATAAAAACTACCAACAAGGATTAAATTTCAAAGATCTTATCAACAAGCATTCATTTTTTTTCTATATTTTTCTGAATTAGGTATACAAGTCACAGATGGACTTACGACTTAGGATCTCAGGTTCAGGATCATTAGATATAAACCTTAAATGGCTTTAACTGATGACATCAACATTGAAGTATTTCCCTACTGAGCCCTACTGCGTTGTGATAAAGATAGCTCTGTAATGTGAACATATTATAGAACGTAAAAAGCAAAATTTGGATATTGCTTCCTTGCCCTATGTGTCTGCAAAAGTGAAACCTTAACTGTGGAGTAAAGTATAGTTGATTGCATTTGTCAATTTAATTTTCTTCAACTAAACTATTAGCCACCAACTAAAAATGGGAAAACGATGTAATTTACTGTGCAAAAATAAAACCAAATTTCAAAAATCACTAACTTTCATATGATCCAACACTGTATTTGGCAGAAACCTTTCTAAA
The DNA here is from genome assembly GCA_030067915.1 of Hydractinia echinata. Taxonomy (NCBI): domain Eukaryota; kingdom Metazoa; phylum Cnidaria; class Hydrozoa; order Anthoathecata; family Hydractiniidae; genus Hydractinia; species Hydractinia echinata. Next base: position 1,436,820 of record JASGCC010000066.1, read on the forward strand.
CCAATTTCTTTCCTAGAATAAATGTTTGAGTTTTAAATTTTCCCACTTTTATTATTACAACTAAAATTAAGCTACACTTTATAATAATATGAAAACATTACATATTTAACATATTTTAGAGTAACTTTAATACTAAACATACTCAATAAAATCCAGATTTGATTTTTTATCCAAGGCAGATTGTGGCATGTTGTTAAAAAAACGCTTCATTTCCAGTACTCCCAATTGAAAAGCCAAACTTGTTTCAACAGTTTCTGCTATGTTTTTCATATAATCTGTGCGAATCTGTTAAAATATAATAGCAACAAAATTTATGTAAATGCATAAACAAGCCCCGGAATATTTTTAATGGCGGGATTTCAAAGAAGGGGGGAAGGCTAGGGTATGATCACTGTCAAAAACAAACCCCCGTTTTGTGACATTTGAGCAAGGTTTTCACAGAAGAGATGCTAGTGTGATAATATGTAGCTTACACTTTTATCTATTCAATAGCTATCAATAGCTAGCTAAAAAATGACAGCACAGAAAGCAGCAGCGTTTATGGCTGCTCTATTATTTGTTGTATTATTGCTGCAAAAACGTTTTTACTTATGCTCAAATGAAAACTATTCGCTTTATTTTAAAAGTGGTATGGATATTGTCGAGAGTAGTGGTATTTGTAACATCGAATCGTGCTTTTTTACAAGTCTTAACAAAACGCGAGTATATTTCTCAAGACGAAGCAGATGGTTGTTTGTGTTGTTGCTTTTAAGCGGTGATGTTGAAAAGTGTCCTGGACCTAATGCCACAGATGAAATCCGTGAATTTACTAATGCAAAGGGTATGAATATGTTTCACCTGAACGTTAGAGGTCTATGGGCAAATTTTGCTGAGATTTTGAACATTCTTATAAACAATAGAAAAATCGACATTTTTTCTCTTACGGAAATACATACGGGAGATGAACCGGAGGACATGTTTGTAATTAATGGATACACATTTATACACAAATCTCGTAAATTTGGAAAAGGAGGCGGAGTAGCATTTTATGTTGCTGATCATGTTATTTATAAAAGGCGACACGATCTAGAAATAAATGAAATTGAAGGTATTTGGTTAGAAATATGTCCAAAAAATGCGAAATCATATTTACTTTCCGTAATTTATAGACCCCCGGATAATTCAAAGTATCTTAATAAAGATTTTTCATCTCTTCTATCTGATGTACTGTCATTAACATTAGACGGTATCAAAGAAGTTATAATCTTAGGGGACCTTAATGTCGATTTTCTGAAAAAGAACGATCATGTTGGGATTAAAACAGCTTTAACGTTACACGGTTTTAAACAAGTCATTAAATCACCAACCCGAATAGCGGAAACGTCACAAACTCTTATCGACATTATCGCTACAACTAATTGCACAGTTATAGCGGATACCAAAGTCATCCCCATTTCTTTTAGTGACCATGACCTTATATGTTGTATTAGAAAACAACATCACACCCGTTTCGTTAGCAAAACAATAAATTGTCGAAACTATCGAAATTATGACAAAGATAAATTTTGTCAAACACTTTCATCACAGAATTTTCAAGATTTTATAATTCAACGAACGTCAATAAAGCATGGTCTTTGTTAAAGGGAATTATATATCGCACCTACGATTCCATGGCTCCATTAACTCGTAAAAAAGTTCGCGGTAAGCCATGTGATTGGATGACTGTTGATCTCAAGAAGGAGATGAACTCACGCGACAAATTGTTACGAAAAACCAAATCAGAAGCAGGTTAATAATAAAGTTCGTAAAGCAAAGAATACGTATCAGCGACAGTTATTTGAGGAGAACACCGGAAATCCAGAATCCTTCTGGCGATCGATAAAAAAAGTATTTCCACTTAGATCGAACTCTCAAGTGAATACTACTATACAAATCGACGAGAAATTGGTAACCGATCAACATTCTATTGCTAATGCGTTTTGTAGATTTTTTTCTAATGTTGTAAATTCACTTAAAAAATCTGCTTTTGTGTTGACAAACTCCGTCTGGAAATATCATAAAGAAATACCGAGTAAATCTAACCCAAAATTTCGACTTAGACCAATCACTGTTAATGAAACCATGAAACATCTACAATCATTAAAACGTAAAAAGTCTGTTGGGCTAGATGATCTATCATCCTGGTTACTCAAAGACTGCATGGAGGTAATCGCTTCACCACTGACATACATTATTAACATGTCTTTTGAAACTTCAACTTTTCCAAGTGACTGGAAACGCACCAAAGTGTTACCACTTTTCAAATCTGGAGCAAAGTCATCTGTTAATAACTATAGTCCAATATCTGTTATTCCAGCTATATCCAAGGTGATTGAAAAAGTTGTGCATGAACAATTGACTGCATATCTGGAAAGTAACAATTTAATAAACAACAACCAGTTCGGTTTCAGGTCTCGTCGTTCAACTGAACTGGCTGCAACAATCTTTATCGACACTGTGAAATTGAAGGTTAACGATGGCAAAATGGTCGGTGCCGTATTTTTAGACCTCACAAAAGCATTCGACATGTTATCATCATCATCATTCTCGGCTTAACGTCCGTTTTCCATGCTAGCATGGGTTGGACGGGGTATATTAATGACCCTCTTCCAATCTGATCTAGACTGTGTTAGATCTAAACTCAACTTCCTCTGTATCAAGTCTGTCCTTATAACCTCCTGCCAAGTCTTTCTCGGTCTGCCTCTGGGCTTTGCCCCAGGAACTATCAAGTCTCTACACTTTCTTACCCAATTATCCTCCTCCATTCTTTCCAAGTGCCCCAGCCAATTCAATCTTCTTATCTGGATAACATCTTTAATTCTACAGAGACTTAGCCTGCTTCTTAGCTCATCTGAACTCTTTCTGTCTCTCAGACTGGCGTTACACATCCACCTAACCATTCTCATATCATTCCTTTCTAAACGGTCAAGATCTTCCTGCTTCACTGCCCATGTCTCACTACCGTACAACATAACACTTCTTACACAGGCCTCATACAACCTACCTTTTACCTCAATTGACAGGACTCTGCTAGTCAACAAAGGAAGTAACTCTCTGAACTTTTTCCAAGCAGAACCTATCCTGCAAGTAACACTTCTTCCAACACCCCCTTCACTGCCCAACATATCACCTAAGTAACAGAAGTTCTCAACTATCTCTAACGAGCCACTGTTGTACATCATTAAAGCTGGAAATACTTCATTCTCTATAATCTCACCTTTGCAACGCTTGCATACAAACTGAATGTCAGCTCTTAACCTTCCACTAATACTACTGCACTTCTTATGTACCCAATGCTTGCAAGTCTGACAAAAAATTGAGTTACTACCAACCCCTTTCCTGCAAACTCCACAAGGCCACTTTCCAACTACAAGGTCACACTTGGCTGCAATGCTACTAATCATGACTTTAGACTTTGCTGTGTTTACCTTTAGCCCTTTCTCTTCTAGTCCTTTCTTCCACTTCTCAAACTTTTCAACTAATTCTTCCATCGACTCTGCTATGAGAACCAAATCATCTGCATACAATAACTCCCATGAACAACCTGTTCTGAACTCCATCGACAGCGCTTCTAAGACTAGAACAAACAACAAAGGACTAAGTACAGAACCCTGATGTACACCAACATTTACACTAAATTCATCACTAAGTGAATCGTTAATCCTGACACGACTTCTAGCATTGCTGTACATAGACTGTACCATCGTAACTAGCCACTCATCCACACCTAATTTTCTCATAGCCCACCAAATAACTTTACGTGGCACTCTATCAAAAGCTTTCTCTAAATCTACAAATGCAAAATAGAGATTCTTTCTCTTTCCTAAATACTTTTCCTGAAGCTGTCTGAGTAAAAATATTGCATCTGTAGTGCCACGCCCTGGAACAAAACCAAATTGCATCTTATCTATATCAATCCTTTCTCTAAGTAACTTATCAATCACTCTTTCAATAACTTTCATTACTTGATCAACCAACTTCAAACCTCTATAGTTACCCCTTTCTAATGCATCACCCTTGCCCTTGAAACAATTCACTATTACACTCGACTGCCACTCACTCGGAATAGCACCATCCTTTATAATCTGGTTAGCAAGACTTGTAATAAGCTCAACTCCAATATATCCAGATGCTTTTACCATCTCTGCAACAATACCTGATACTCCTGCAGCCTTGCCAATCTTCAATTTCCTAATAGCCTCCACTACCCATTCTGTCTTGATCTGCATAGCTGGCCCTTCTACAACATCATCATCAGACAAATTATCCTCATCCCAATCAAACTCAGTGTTAAGCAACCTCTGATAATAATTCTTCCAAGCTACCCTTTTCTCCTCCTCTGTGCTAGCCAAAACACCTTCGTCATTACGTATACACTTCTCACCTACAACATCTTGATTAGTCTTCTTCATTTGCTTTGCTATCTTGAATACCTCATTGCGCTGGTCTTCCTTCTTAACACATCTGCAAATCTGTTTCTCTCTGCTTCTGATTTTGCCTTATACACTGCTGTACGAGCACGACGCTTAGCTTCTAAGTAAATATTTTTACTACCACCTGACTTCCACTCTTTCCAAAGTTTCCTCTTTTCCTTTATACACTGATCAACCTCATTATTCCACCACCAGGTCTGTCTATGTCTAGCTGGTCCTTTCGTCCACCCACAGGTATCATCAGAAGCTTCTAGAAGACAATTCTTCAAAGTAGTCCAAGTACTTTCAACATTGTCACTATCACATTGACCATTGTGGGCTAACTGCTGAACTTTTGCACTAAATTGTCTTGCTACAATCTCTTCCTTCAGCTTCCAGACTTTTCGACGGGGCCTGTACTTTCCCTTGGCTTCTTTAACACTCTTCAAGATAATATCACAAACCAGCAACCTATGCTGGGAAACACACTCTTCCCCCGATATAACTTTCACGTCCTTCACTACTTTCTTGTCTGACTTTCTAACCAGGAAGTAATCTATCTGTTAAGTCATGGTAAACTACTGTCAAAATTAACCAGTTTTGGAATTGTTGGAGACGAACACGAGTGGTTCACAGACTATTTGTTTGGTAGATTTCAGCAAGTTCAATACAAAAATTCTTTGTCTGATGAACATCCAGTCAATAGTGGAGTACCACAAGGGTCAATTTTGGGCCCACTACTATTTATTATGTTTTTCAATGATCTTTGTACCGTAGTGAAACACTCTGAAGTAGTCAAATATGCAGACGATACTGTTTTATTTGTTGCTGGTAAGGACTTAGAGATCATAGAAACCCGTCTTTCATCCGACATGAATTGTGTACTTGCATGGTGTTTGGAAAATGAATTAATTTTAAATCTCGGAGCAGGAAAAACTGAAGCAATGTTATTTGGTTCAAAAAATAACCTCTCTAAACAAAACAGCTCATTAAACGTAACTTACGGCTACCAAACTGTGAGGGTAACATCCACGTATAAATATCTTGGTGTACTTATCGAACCATCATTGAATTTGAGCAGCAACTTTGATTTAACGTATCAAAAAGCTTCCGGTAGATTACGTTTACTATATCGCATTCGACCGCTGATTACAGAAAAAGCTGCATTGGCAATTTTTCAAACAATGATTCAACCAGTATTAACATATTGCAGATTTGTTCACCTTAAGAATTCTCAGACACAACTACTCAAACTCCAATCTTTACATAGACGAGCAACTTCAATTATTGGAAATCAATTCTTGACACCACCTGATACTGTCAATATGATAGAAATGCGAGCTTGTAATTTCATTCGCCGTTGCTTGGACAACGATGTGTGTGAAAATTTTAAAAATTACTTCACAAAAACAAACCACACAAGAAACACACGTAACAACAGAAATAGCTTGAAATTACCTAATCTTCGTTTGGAATATGCTCGTGGAGCTTTCTGTTACACTGGAGCACATATTTACAATACACTCCCGTTGGACATTAGAAAATGTGAATCATACAATATTTTTAAGTCGCAACTGAGAGAATATTATCTGCGTATTTAGTCCTTTTTATGGCTTTTTGTTTGTTTTTTGTTTTTTGTCTTGATCAACTCATTTTTCTAGTGTGGTATTTTGATTTTTAGCCTTTTGTCTGTGTGTTTTCTGCTGTTTATATATTTATACTGACCGTTTTTATTGTACATTTACATTTTCTTGTTTTATTGTTACTAATATTTTTTATCCTATTTATTCCAAGGACCCATGTTGATAACAGACTTTATAATGTCTGAAATGGCCATCCTTGTAAAACATTCGTGAAATAAATAAATAAAAATAAATAAATAAAGTGACTTAGCAATGGAATGCACCTTTAAAACAAAAAAAGAAGTGGCTTGCATAGGCTTGTTTTAGGACTATTCATTTCATGTGAAAAATGTGCCTGTATCTTCGTAATGAATATGTTTTCTTCAAAATTCCAACTAAACGTTGTCCCAAAATGAAATTAAATATAAAATGTGAGATAGTCTTGCTGACAAGGTTCAATGTGAGAAAATGTGGCTTTCTTTGAAAAGTTTTACAGTATGAGAAGTGTACTCACTTTTTCATGATCAGTTTAGCTGAGAATTGGTATAGAATAAAATCGTGTTCATGTGATCTTTAGTGGCTTATAATGTCTTTTTTATGAGATGAGGATTTTAATTTACTTTTCCTGATATTGGAAATGAACCCTAGCACATATTTATCCTTTATTGATAGTACCTGCTGGTTGGTTTTCATAACATTTATAACATTGGGTGCAGTTTAGGGGCTACCATCAGTATGAAACATTACAAGAAACATTACAAGAAACATTACAAGTAAAATATTGGTGGCTGCATATTTACTTTAAAAATCATCTATGGTACTTATCTTTATCTAAAAAATGCTTCAATGCGAAAACAATTCAAGTGTTACAGCTATGAATTGTTGTCGCATTGAAGCCACATAAATGCACGTATAACATTATTTTCTTGAAAGATTATACAATTCCAGGTTTTACGCTAGTAAAAATCACATATTTGGGGCTAAAAAGTTACTAGGCCTATGTATATTGATAAATTCTATCAACTCAGCAAATTTTCGCTTTTTTATTAATGTAAGCCACACTTTAGCATATAATGCAAAGATTCCCAAAAATTGTTGCCTTGCAAATGTCACACATTTTTGACAGTGATCGTATCAGTAACAATTTTGCGAAAAATAGTGCCAGGTAGTTTTAGGAAGGAAAAAAGTCCTATTGGTGGTTCTAAAATCCCATGTTCAATATGCAGAGTTCAATATGCAGACTTCTTTATTAGAAATTATTAGAGGGTTGGTCAATGGAGCAAAAAAGTAAGAAAGCATTGTTAATTCATGAAATCAATGCAGTGTAACTGCAACTTTAAAAAACAAATTACCTGGTCATACAAAAAATAAAATGTTGTCTTATCAATGGTATACAGGTCTTTGAAAACAATTGGCAAATAACGAATGCGCAAGTTGTACCTAGAGAGAAATATAAGCTTAACTATACTGGGAGATTATTAATTTAACTTTACACAACTGCAAAAAATCATACCTCCATTTTTCATCTTTGTGTTCATTTTCAAATTTATTTTTAACATCAGTCATCGTCAAAGCCGGGTTTAACCAAAAAAATGCTTTTGTTTCCACATGCTCAAATTTAATACCATAAAACTTTGAAGAAAGTGAGATATTAGCACCCAGTCTTCGAGTGACAATGTCGATTATACTCTAAAAAGGGTATATTGAATTGAGACTAAAGAATATCAGCATCAATCATAATATTTAATATGCAATTGTGTAATCTTGGCTTTACAACATGCTAGCCAGAAGTTTTATTATGATCCTTTATAGGATTCAATCAGGAATTTTAATTAACAGATCAGGGAGTAAAGTTTATGTCATTCTCTTTGAGTTATAGGCCCCTACTTGCACTAGCCAAATTATTGGTTTTTGCTAAGAATTTTTTAAAATTAGAGAGCAGCAGTGAAAACAATGTTAACTTACTTTCGAAGTAAACATTGTAAGGCGACTCCAACTTAATTAGTTGTTCTACGGGCGAAGTCAATAGTACCTTATGGACGGTCGGTCAGCAAAATAAGAAGCATATTTTTCTATGTATTTTCGCATCACACACACAGTTAACATTTTTTGTTGCGAACGAAAAAAATAATTTGTCTCTCACTAAAAAAAAATGTTTGCATAAATTTGTTCTCTTGTTTTGAATTATTAAAATAACTAGCTGTCAAGGTGAAAAGATAAAAATACTTGCATTCTCAAAAACTTATTTTTAACAGTTATGTAGCAAGAATTTTTCTTGCGTTGTTTTGAAAGTTATACACCAATAATTATTCTTGTGCTGTTTTGAAAGTTATACAGAATATACTTGTGTTGTTTTGAAAGTTATACAGCAAGTTATTCTTCTCTCACTTAAAATAATAAAAAAAAACAGAAAAGTTATTTTGATAAAAACTTTTAGTGTTCTTTTAATGTTTTTTGCGCAATCTAAATTTAAGTGCAAAATCTTTTTACAGACTATAGTTTAGTTGACAATATTTAAAGTCTTTCACAGCATTAAAATTATTTATTTAAAATTCATAACGGAGGAGGGTGTTACGACAAGCGTATTCTACCTTGTTTTTATTATTTTTTCTAAATGGTATCAACTAAAAGCCTTGCAGTATTACATTTTAGCTAGCGTATTTTCAAACATATATAATAATCTGTCTTGTTTTTCTCTTGTATTATAACTATTTTAGCGAAAGTAGCTAATTTTTGTTATAAATCACATAAAAAACCACGTAACTATTTTTGTAATTAAAAAAATTAACGCATCACGCTTTTTAGTTTCGTCGCAACAAATTACCATGAACAAAGAATCAACTGCAAGTGGCCTTAAAAACGGTGGTCCTAAAGTAACGTTATTGATTTACCTTGTTTAGTATAATTGTAGATTGACATTTAACCAACAACAAATAACATCATTGATTATCTTCTATGCTCATTATATTTTCACGAGATGGGATGAGAAAGTTTGTTATTTCTTTTCAATTTTCTTTAAAAATTTTTGCTTGATATTATTATTTTTTTGTTTTCGTGAAAATTAGCGTCGGTCGCGCCCATAGAACAACTAATTAAGTTGGAGTCGCCTAACACAACAAACTCAAAAATTGTTCTATGTACAGATAGATAGATTAAAATATTTGTATTCGCAAGACATTATGGCGCCGTAGCTTAGTGGTTATAACTCTTGTACTTTGTGCGAGAGACTGGGGTTCGATTCCCCTTGGCAGTGATTCAATATGGGCGAGTGAATGTTACCATAGCCCCGGGTTAACCCAAGCCATGTGAGGGAATTGGGGAGATGGCACAATGTGGATGTTGCAGGGAGTTGTCTGGTAAATACTCTAGGACTCCCCATCTAAGCCATGATCCCTCCTGGAAATAATAGACAGGGTATATCCCTCGATATTTGTGAGGCTAGCCATGTAAAATATACACATCCATCTATCTATCACATCTCTTTCATAACAGGCATGTGTGAGGCAAGCAAATCAGAATATCCAATTTTGTGTAAACTTATATCAATTATAATAATCATAATAAAAATGAAATGTAAACAAACCTTTAAGTCTGAATTATCCCCAAACTTGACAGCCCTAAACTCTCCATTGGGAAGAAACACATGCAGTGTTGTTTTAAGGGCAGATTGATGACGTTCCAGCTTGGTGGGACTAATCCCTGCTGAATTTCTCTTTTGAGTGACAACCTCTGGCATTGTGACCATTTGGATACATCACATCAACATAAAATATCCCAATAATATACTAACATTTTCATCTAAAATGTTTAATGTGTATGAAATTACATATGCATGCAACAGATAAAAGTTTACCTTTTATAATTCAAATTTATCCAACATTACTAATTTAAAATATTATTGAGTTGGATAAAATAATATAGCATCACAAGCAGGCAAATTTAGTGAGAATTAGCTGCAGGTCATAAGACTTCTTTAAAGCACTCTCATTTACTCAAGCTGACGGGTAAAGCTTCCAACATTTTCCTTTATTTTGAGAATTTATACATTTATACAATTCACACAATTTAAACATAGTTTAGTCCATGTTAATTGCTTTTCCCAGCAGCCCTTAAAATTTTGTTGTGAAATTTTATAAAAAAAACAACTCGTTTTCAACATCAACGAAATCAGTAAGTTAGGTCATTATCGCTAAAATTATTCAAGTTACAGAAATACCGTAGTGCCATTCGATGCGCAATAATAATCGAAAAATTGTATATCGTATTACAAAGAAGTCCGGAAGTTCTCTCTCCCACAAGACACAGCAGGCAATAAGTCAGCCCTGCTCCCGGTTTTGTGAGGAGAGATGTTCTGTGAAGACTCTATAAATTGAGTCTCCTGTACAGTTCTGCTTCATGGTGAACTGTGCCGGTGACAAGCATTTTTGAAGCATGTCACCGGCGACTTCTGCGATATACAACTTATTGATGCCCTGACCTTCAGTTCGTAAATAGCACGTGCACAACGTACTTCCTAATGAGTTCATCTCGAAACATAGAATGCCAGTTAGCAGTGAACGATTAACTTAAGGAAGTACACCATCGGGAAGGTAGGTCAATGGGACTTGTACTCCGTTTCCATTTGTCATCGTCTTATGAGATCAATACATCGAATTTATGTGAGGTCTAGCCTCAATACAAGGTGAATGACGAAAGTTTTTGCCAGCTGAAAAATTTTACTACAAAAAAAAATTGCCGACGCAATGCCGACGCAAATCAGTTGAAATGTATCTCACGTTGGCAGTTTTATTGCCAACGTAAAAAAATTCTAATTTTAAGGGCTGCCCAGTAGGTCACAAGCTGATAGAGAGAAATAAAGTAAAAACACTTTTGTTTTTATTTACCCCATAAAGAGCTTTCGCCTGCCACTTTTCAATTTCCACTTGTGAAAAGCGTATTTTCAGCATTAAAAGAAACTGGTGAAATTATGGTAGAATTAAACTTTGTATAATGTTAAAGACTTTTAAAGAAAAAGTATAAAAGTAGACTAGATAAAAAAAAAAATGTTAAGAACGCACTCTACAAAAAAATTACAAAAAGTTAGCTAAGTTCACTTAACTTTAATTAATTACCAAATGACAGTGTGAGTGTTCTGCTGTGGGTAACTGCAGTTGCCATTTTTTATGTGTCTGTCATATTTTTTTTAAAAATGCTCAAAATAAAACAGAGCCTACATTATGCCCTTACTATTTAAAGCTTGTATTTTTGTTGTAAAATCATAAAAACGCTACGCACAGAGTTTAATAGGTTGCCATATTTTATGACTGGTGTAACTGCAAGTAAAAAGAAACCAATGTAAAAAGTATATATAAGAAAAAAAATTAAAGTCAAAAAAAGCATTTCTTGGCTTTACACTTTTTCGTTTGTGTGTGCAATGAATTTTCCTCATAGTTTTTTCTACAATTTGGGAAAGTATTCACTGACATAAAAACATTGGTGTGAGTGTATGATAAATCTTTCCAATCGACAACAGTCATTGCTTCATCATATCATAGGCATAGAAGAGTATGAGGGTGCCGATAAGCCGCATACGCCGTAAAAAGTGCGACCGTTTTCAGGTGAGTTCAGTGTTTTGAAAAACAATTCAAGTATTCGCCCGAAAAAACCACCGGAAAAAGGTTGTTTAACATATCGAGCGCGCAACGTGAGCGGACTCTCTCGATACGCGATGTACCGCGTTTATAATAATAAGAAACAATTAAAATAAATTGTCACAATTTATCGAGAATCTAGTATCGTGACAAAATCCGTCTCGATGTGTCGCGATGGTAGGTGTTAATGAGAATAAAAAGAAAGTTTTTTTTGTTTCAAACACTGCTGCTTTATCTTTTATTTTATTTTAAATAAGTGTATTTTATAAGAAATTTTTTAACTTTCGTATTTATTGAAGTAAACCTAGCGCATTGCTTTTTCAACATATTTTTTTTTCTGTTACTGAGAAAATCAGACAAAAATAATACTCAACTTATGATCCCGAACACATTCTTCTTTCTTTCCACGTGCAATACAAATAATATTCAGGGGCACGCGTTTCCAATATACTGAAGTGACCGGGGTGTTTTAAATTTCTGGTTGAGTTTACTTTAGATCTTGTGTAAACAGACTTTTACTAAATTCCATACCAAGCACTGTTCAGCCGTACACTTTGCTTTTTTATTTTTAAGCACGTGTGTTTTTTAAAACAGACACTTTCGATGAGCTATGCTAATACAATCAAAACCATACAGCAAGCATACAAGCTTTATTTTAAACTTGTTTATTTTTTTTTTGAACTCATTATCGTTTCGATCCCATCGCGTGACTGTACTTAAGTGAGTAAAAAATTGAATTCAAAAGATCATGGTCGTGTTTTTCAGTCTTTACATTACAACTTCAGACATATGTTTTTTTATGAAGTAGAAGGTTTTGCTAGTGAATGGAACTTGGGGGTGAGTTTGGTAGTGCTTTAAAATAGCTATAGGATTAGATTTAGTGAGATAACAACCGTTTATATTTTTTTCAAAAAAAGATAAAAAATACAATGTTTTAAATTGAAAATAATAAAAATTTTGGTATGATAATAGGGAAATAAAATACTTTGATCACCCCGCTCTTTTATTTATTTATTTCACAAAAGCGAGCCTAACCATCATCATAAGAAAGTCAAAGCAAAAACATCTCAAGCAGGAAATATGGCTCCACCACTGTCTTTATATACAAAACAGAGAATAACCGCTTTATATAAATTTCATAAAAAACACGCTGACATTGTGAGAGTTCTCGCTGCTGAGAATATAGCTGTGTCGAGACAGACAGTTTCGAAAATTATTTATAGAATTAATACAACAGGCTCAGTTGCGAATAAGCCAAAATCAGGTAGAAAAAGATTGGTTAATGTCGACGTAATGAACTTCATCGACATTTCGTTGGAAAAAAAATGAAGAGTGTACTTCTGTGGGTAAGATAATTATTTTAAGCATTCTAAACTCGCACCCGGTTTTCCAAACTGTTGATGATTAGTAGCATATAAAAATTTTGGTTTATAAGTATTTTCTTGTTCGATTTTACATGTATGTTTTTTTTAGATTTACAAAAATTAATCCTAGAAAAATTTGGTTTGTCGTTGACAACATCATCCATTCGATACACTAGATGGAAATTAGGCTGGGTATTGAGTGGAATCAAGTACTGCCAGCTAATACGTATTCCCACCCAAATTGCACGAATAGAGTTTGCTCAAAAATGTATCGAATGTAAGGATGACTTTGCCTGATGAATCGACAATAATGCTAGACAAACATGGGAGGTTATGCTTTAGAAAACGAGGAGAACTATCAAATTGAAGCCCACCGTGAAGCACCCATATAAAGTACATGTATGGGCTGGTATTTCGAAACGGAGACCCACAAATATTTTGATTTTCAGTGGCATAATGCGGAAGGAGTTTTACGTTGAAAAAATTTTAAGGGACACCCTGAAACCATTTGTGGATCCAGTCTTCCCTGATGGTCATCTCTTTCAAGGTTGCCTAGTGAATAACTTAGTACTGGCGAAATAAATAGGAAAAAAGTAAGCCTATCTTTGTGCTTTTGTATTACCCAGCAGACACATCATGGTGAATAATGTTTTTGACCTTTTTTAGTATCTAAAAAAAACAAGAAATCATTAGAAAAAGACTAGTTACGTTAGCGCTTCCCCAGTGGGTACATCATGAAAAAACAATTTATTCAAAAGTGTTCGCTACGGCCACTGGGTATGAGCTTTATGGTCAAATGGCAGAGTTGTAACAAACAAAAGCTATAATAAATATTTACATAGGATGTTTGACCATATATGCAGCATCTGGGTACATTTTTTAACGACGATCGTTATAAGAAACGTGTGTAAAATAAAAACATTTGCTGCGTAAACAAGATCTTTGAAAGTGTGTAAAATCAACCAGACATGTGGAAATATAGTTCATATAAATATTTAATTAAATACACGCAATCTCTGTGTAATGTTTTCTAAAGAAAGATTAACGCTAGCTGCGTACCCTAGATTGTTATGTGTAAGCTAAAAAAATAGAACACAAAGGAAGTATAATTATATTTAAACATCCGCGATCATTGTTGAATACACTCTTATGTTTAAAATAGTTCTATTATGAGAAAGTGTTAATGGCCCTAATAGCTTCGAGAATGATATTGAGACGGATGCATCGCGAAGCCCTCTCGATACAATTTGATACAAGTTAAAAAAAACCTATAGCATATCGAGAATACCATCGCGATACGCGAAGCGCGATTTTAAACAACATTTTTCCAGTACTGTAGACCCGAACAATGCCAGAAAAGAGAGCCTTCTCCCAACTGCTCCGGGCAAGTTTGGGAAAGTGAGGGCGGTTTCGGAGGACAACCGCCAATTTAATTTGAAAAGTCGCCCAAACTCGTCCTTATATATGCGGGCGTTTGCTGCTTATCAGCACCCTCTTAGAAGAGTTCAGGGACAAGTTTGGGCACCACTAATAATTGATTGGCGGAAACTAAACAAGTTGGATGGAAAAGTTGTTTAAAAGATTATTTACATGGGGCCAGGACATTCCCTTTTGGAGCTTTGGTTTTTTGTACTTTTCATTTTACCATTTTTTTCAGATCACTTATTTTTTATTAATTTTTATCAGGGGTTCTGACGGTCTTACTAACAGATCTGGGTATTTAATACAGTTAGGGGCCACTTGATTTTTCCCACATGGCGTTGTTCCAACGTCACCATGCTTGCAAACCAACGAGGGTGCCGATAAGCCGCATACGCCGTAAAAAGTGCAGGCATTTTCGGGCGAGTTCAGCGTTTTGAAAAAAATTCAAGTATACGCCAGAAAAAACCCGCATAGACCAGAACAATGCCCGAAAAAGAAAAGAAAAAGAGAAACTAATGATTCAAAAAACTAACTATAAAAATTAAAATAAACTTACTATGTGGTAGCGAAGTTCTTAAAAGAACTGTTTTTGATAGTTTATAATAAGATTTACTTGATAAATAACTTATATATAAACTTTATTAACTCCTTTATCTTCAAGCGCCTTCTTCCAAACTATCGTCCGCATGGTATGTTACAAGGAATTGCATTTCGGGAATGTTCTGGGCGAGTTCGGGCGAGTGCGGGAAAGAGCGGGCGGTTTCGGACGACAACCGCCAATTTAATTCGAAAAGTCGCCCTTATATATGCGGGCGTTTGCGGGTTATCGGCACCCTCTTGCAAACCATTGTGACCATCATGAAAATGAGTTTAACTGTGAAGAGGTGTATTTAGGGTACTTTGGGGTTCTGATGAAAAAGAGGGAGCAGGGGGTCTAAATTGAGCGTTTGAAAGACGCAAAGCATGGGAAACTTAGTGGGTAGATATTTTTGAGATAGTAAACCAAGTCCTACTTCTTAATAAGGCCACCATCAAAAATATGTTATGTTCGCGTCCTGAAGACCCCGCAAAAATGAGTCGGTCGGTCGGTCGGGCGTATTTTTTCCCGGGATTTTCAGATGGGGGCAAAATTCGTTCCCAGGGCCAAAAAACAGTATAGCGCCACTCGACAGACCCTTTTTTCGCCGCCCTGTCTGTAAACTTGCCATGAGTACCCTAAAGATATTAATTTTTACGGGAATTAATTTTCGCGAGTTTTAGTCAATTTTGGGAAAATTAGTTCTCACGAATTTTTTTTTTCAAATATATATCGTTTGGATCAAAAAGTTTTTTCCGGGTTTTTTCCGACTTACCGACTCGGGTTTTTATTGCCAAAAGTGAGTCGGTCGGAGGACGCGAACATAACATATTTTTGATGGCGGCCTAACCATTTTAAACATTATCGGTCTTGAAATTGCAATTGAAAAAAAACAGATATCATTTTGATTTTACTTTTCCTGGTAGCTAGCTAGCTACGCAGGCTTTATAGCTTGTCATACCATCTACAATAGTTAGCTAGCTAGCTGGTTAGCTATAGTTATTTTGGGCGAGTGTTTTAATTTTATTCTGAAAAGAAACTAATCCTAAAAGTAAAGAAAGTATAAACATGTGTTATATAGACCTTTTTGAATGTTTACATTTTCCGCGGTAAGCCCTTCTGGCTCTAACAACTGCGTGGCAGGCAGAAAGATGCGGAAGCTTGCTGAAGAAAGGTATTTTTTAGCCCATTTCTTTCTACGGAAATATTTTTGAGGCTTTAAACTATTATCGAGTGTAGATGGGTAACTTCTGACTGACATATATTCATATAAAGTCATAATGATACCTTTGTGCGAAGAAACAGACTAAAAAGGACCTCACTTCACCTAGCGCCCCCATCTTTTTGCCTGCCACACAATTGTTAAAGCCGAAAGGGCTTACCGCGGAAAATGTAAACATTCAAAATGGTCTATAGCATATAACATTACACTATTTCTTTTTATACAATATATAGGTACTGCTTTGTGTACAAATTTTACTAAGAAAAGGGATGTTTCAATGTTTAATCTCCGCTCGCTCTGTCTCCGAAACCACTTTCGATCGAACGCCATTTGCTCCAATGTTGTTTTTTCTCGCTCTCCTTACATCCAGTGAAACGAGCGGTCAGCGGGCTTGGTCCCTGGTTTTGACGTAAAATGTCTAGAACTTTTTTTATCAAAAAAAGAGTGGGTAACGTTTCTAATAACGAAAAAGCATTTCTATTCTCGTTCCCTAAATAGTGGTTGGCCAAAATCTATGTGGCACTTAACAAACAAGGCATCAAAATTGATAAAAATATTTTTTTTCATGGTTTGTTGTTGCACCCTTATAGAGATTTTGGATATGGGTCAAAATATGTAGCCCACTTTATTTTGAAAGTTATTCATCGAGCACAGCACATCCATCAACAATCCGAAACTGCCACTACAGAAACTAAGGTATCCTTATATCCTCCTTTGATGATATAAAAAGTAAATAGCTATTTAATCTAAGGTTTTAAAAGCCATTATTATAATTATTTAACCACTATAATAGTTATTCAAATTATTTTTAACAGATCATCTCCAAAATCTGCGGAGTTGTCTAGCAGAGCGCTGACCCTAATTGAGTTTGCGTAGCCCAAAGAGAGCATTAAATACTCCAGGACTCCCCATCAAAGCCATGGCCCCTCCTGGAAATAATAGACAGGGTATATCCCTCGATATTTGTGAGGCTAGCCATGTAAAATATGCACATCTATCTATCTATCTATCTATCTATCTCTTTCACAATTTTTTGTCTTCAAAAAATCTAAACCCCTAAGCTAAGAAAGCGTCTAAAAAGGGAAACTTTTACAGTCAGGGTAAACACCCAATCATAGACAACATCCCCAGCGACAAAAAACTTTTGACACGCAAAACAAACTTTGTCCATTATTATAGCATGAAGAAAATCTCATTTTAAGGTCACCTTCCGCTTCCAAGCAAAAACAAATTGAGCTCTGAAAGTTAGAATATATCAAAACCTAAGAAAACAACTTTCATTTTGCCGGAAATGTTGCTATTTCATAAATATAAAAACACAACCACAAGCTTTGACAACCACTCCATGACAGAACACTGAGCAAAGAAGATATTATCTGTGTGACGTCACAAGATTCCAGGATCAGAAATCATTAAAAAAGCATAATTCATCATCATATAATATATGATATTTATGATATGTGTAATAATCATAACGAAGGAGGGAGTTACGACAAAAACGTGTATCCCGATTGTTTAATCACAATAGGCTGCAAGATCAATTTTAGCAATCTATTTTGTGCGAACTCTTTTGAAATTTTTAATTGCCGTAGTTGTTTGCGTTACATTATAAAATTGTTAAGAACGAAAAACGGCGATAGAAATGTTTTTTAAGATCACATTTTAAAAGTTTATAAACGAAAAGCGACAATAGAAATGTTTTTTAAGATCGCTTTTTAAAAGTTTATAAACGAAAAGCGGCGATAGAAATGTTTTTTTAGATCGCATTTTAAAAGTTTAAAACCGAATAGCGGCGATAAAAATGCTCTTTTAGATCGCATTTTAAAAGTTTATAAACGAAAAGCGGCGATATAAATGTTTTTTTAGATCAAGACAACAGACAATAACAAGTGTGATAATGGTAAGCTAAGATATTTTAAATTACCTTACATAGGCAAACACTCAATTTTTACAAGAGTTAAATTGAGTAAATTAGTTACAAGATATTGTAAACCAGATGTAGACATCCGTTTAATATTTCAATCTTTCAAAATTGGATCTTGTTTCAATGTAAAAGATTCTATTCCTTGTTCTCTTAAATCTAATGTAGTTTACAAATTTAATTGTGCTAGCTGTAATACTAGTTACATTGGTCAAACGACCAGACATTTTGCTACTAGAGTTAAGGAACATTTAAAGAGTGACAAGAGTTCCCATGTCTACAAACATCTTAGTAATAATTTGGAGTGCAAAAACAGTTGTAATGAATCTTCTTTTTCTATTATAGACTATGCGCCAACCAAATATCAATTAAATGTGAAGGAAGGTTTGTATATAGGTTGGCAACAACACCTTCTTAATAAGCAGGTCTGGCACCTAAGTTGTACTCTATCTATTTAGTTATTATTATTTTATTACTATTCTCTTCATTTTATTGCTTTCTTTGTTCTGTACTCAGTCCTTTGTTGTTTGTTCTAGTCTTAGAAGCGCTGTCGATGGAGTTCAGAACAGGTTGTCCATGGGAGTTATTGTATGCAGATGATTTGGTTCTCATAGCAGAGTCGATGGAAGAATTAGTTGAAATGTTTGAGAAGTGGAAGAAAGGACTAGAAGAGAAAGGGCTAAGAGTGAACACAGCAAAGTCTAAAGTCATGATTAGTAGCATTGCAGCCAAGTGTGACCTTGTAGTTGGAAAGTGGCCTTGTGGAGTTTGCAGGAAAGGGGTTGGTAGTAACTCAATTTTTTGTCAGACTTGCAAGCATTGGGTACATAAGAAGTGCAGTAGTATTGGTGGAAGGTTAAGAGCTGACATTCAGTTTGTATGCAAGCATTGCAAAGGTGAGATTATAGAGAATGAAGTATTTCCAGCTTTAATGATGTACAACAGTGGCTCGTTAGAGATAGTTGAGAACTTCTGTTACTTAGGTGATATGTTGGGCAGTGAAGGGGGTGTTGGAAGAAGTGTTACTTGCAGGATAGGTTCTGCTTGGAAAAAGTTCAGAGAGTTACTACCTTTGTTGACTAGCAGAGTCTTGTCAATTGAGGTAAAAGGTAGGTTGTATGAGGCCTGTGTAAGAAGTGTTATGTTGTACGGTAGTGAGACATGGGCAGTGAAGCAGGAAGATCTTGACCGTTTAGAAGGGAATGATATGAGAATGGTTAGGTGGATGTGTACCGCCAGTTTGAGAGACAGAAAGAGTTCAGATGAGCTAAGAAGCAGGCTAAGTATCCGTAGAATTAAAGATGTTATCCAGATAAGAAGATTGAATTGGCTGGGGCACTTGGAAAGAATGGAGGAGGATAATTGGGTAAGAAAGTGTAGAGACTTGATAGTTCCTGGGGCAAAGCCCAGAGGCAGACCTGAGAAAGACTTGGCAGGAGGTTATAAGGACAGACTTGATACAGAGGAAGTTGAGTTTAGATCTAACACAGTCTAGATCAGATTGGAAGAGGGTCATTAATATACCCCGTCCAACCCATGCCAGCATGGAAAACGGACGTTAAGCCGAGAATGATGATGATGATTTGTATCGTAACATTTCATCACATAGGAATTCTATTGTAAATAGATTTTAACACCCTCATACACTTTTATTATACACATGTGTATAGCATTTTATACTTCTTTTATTGTATTATTAATAAAGCCTTTTATTTGATTGCTGATTTTTATATATCATCCATGAAAAAAATTGTATATTTTATTCAGTTGAAAATGATTGTGATACAATCGAAACATGTTCTGCAAATTAAAAAATGTTGTTTTTACTTTAAAATTTTTTTAGATCGCATTTTAAAAGTTTTAAACTGAATAGCGGCAATAGAAATGCTCTTTTAGATCGCATTTTAAAAGTTTATAAACGGAAAGCGGCGATAGAAATGTTTTTTAAGATCACATTTTAAAAGTTTAAGAACGAAAAACGGCGATAGAAATGTTTTTTAAGATCACATTTTAAAAGTTTATAAACGAAAAGAGGCGATAGAAATGCTTTTTATTTGTTTCAATAAAACAGTATGCAGAAGGATTATTTTACGTGGTTCGTTAAGAAGGAAATGTTTTCATCAAGAAATGTAGATATTGTATTTATTTCAGAATATACACCATTTGTTTTACAAAAATAAACCGTAGTTGTATTCTTTTAATAAAAAAACGCGCGAGTCATTTAATAGTTGTGAACAATGCTTCTCATATGTTTCTTAAATTAAACGCTCTGGAATCTTAAGTAATTAAATCAACAATACATTCTCGCGCAATGTATTATAAAACTTCGCGAAAGATTTTTATTATTTAATTACTTCACGCTAATACTTAGGGGAATAGCTTATCAATACATTTACACAATGCATCTCGCAATTACAAGAAATATAATTACTCCGATATTTCTTTGCGAGCACATTGTTTTTTAACACGCAAATATAAACTCGCAAAACCCTTAAAGGGGAAGTAAGCTCTAATTTTTTATTTAAAAAAAACAGTAGCCGCAACAAAAAAAACTTGAAATACCTATTTCTTGTCATATAAAAGTTTCACTATATAACTTAGTAAAAAGTTGTGTTTACTACGCGTGAAATCGCTTCGTTATTCTGACCCCTTTGCGATTTTAAAAGGATTGGGTCAAGTTGAAATTATGACGTTTTTTAGTTCAGAAAGTGTAGTGTGCTGGCGGTGGTAGTAGTATTAGTTGTTAATTTACTTAAACATTCGAGTTTAACTGCTTGAAAACATGCCAAATTGCGCCACCATCAACTGCACTAACAGAACTGGTAATAATAAATCAAAAGAAAATGTTGACGATGTTGTAGTTTTTTTCAAAATTCCCAGCGCAGAGAAAAAAAAGAGCTTCGAAAAAGATGGTCACATAACATTTTAGAAGAACTGGTCCCTTGCCTAAGGATTCAGGATTTTATATATGTTCCACGCACTTTGAGCCAGACTGCTTTGAAAGAGACCTTCAGGCAATTACCTGATTTACGTAAATCATTTGATTTTGTATGTATCAGCCAAACACATGCTTCTTTCGTATTTGTTTATCAAAATAAAATGATACAAGCTCGGTATAAACTTCGTGTTCGTAACCAACAATTACATACCAAGCCAATAAAAATTATATTTTACACAATGATAATTCTTTCTTTTAACATTAATGATTTCCTAATAACTTCGTTTCGTTGATTCATTTTTTTTCAAACTTACTTTGACTTTCAAATTCAAAAATTATGCACCTCACAACAAGTAAATGTTTTCTTCGTCGCATGCATGTCTTGACAGACGGGGGTAATGACAACAATTCGAAAATATCTATCGGCTTTAGAGTATTTATTGCGGATTGCCCATAAAGCACACGATGGTATGTCTTTCAGAACATCGATTATGTACCCATCAAATCTATAATACATGTTTTTCTTAAAATAGGAAATTTAAAATTTACCCCCTGTTCACGTAAACTCATTGAGAGCACATCTCACTATTGTATTTCTTCATTAGAATGCATCTTCGGTATTCTATTTTTTTTAATCCCTTTATCATTGTTGCTTTCCGGGCCTTCTTCATTGAATTTCAAAGATGCAGTTGCATAAAATATTTCGGATGGAGAGCAAGATGTTTTTTTTTCACAAAAGATTGTGATGAAAAGTTTATTGTAAAGAGCTTGGTGAGAAACTTTTTATCATGTTGTGCGTATGGAAAATGTATTTCATTTTTTATCGGACTTTTTATTTTTAACACGATTCAATTTAACAATTTCAATTAATTGAAGACAGAAGGATGTTAAAGATATAAAATGGATATCACTTCAGTCATGATTATAAATATGAAAGACTTTATATTTGGCGAAATTATTTGTACTTTTGAAGTAGTCGTCAGGAATTTCATTATTATCTTTGCAGCACAAACTTTCAGAGAATAAACTCATCGGTCTACAGTGACCACCTCATTTACACCAATTATTGTTTCAAATTCGATTGCCTTCTTTTTGTATAACTTCGTCTTCATGGTTTGAACTTAAAAATTTATCTTGCTCTTCCAACGACATTTTAGGCTCAAAACTAAATGACTTTAGAGCCGAAATGTCTGGAACAGTGTTTTCTTCGTCACTGGACAAGAAACTATGATGCATTTTTTTGTTTCTTATTCGAAAGTCTGTTGCATTATAAGCACCAACATAGGGCCTCGTCTAGTTAGCGCAATGTTTTGAACTATAAAACATCATATTCAAATTAGAACCCAGTCTTTTTTATTTTGACCCGCTTTTTTCAAAAACGAAGTTTTTACGGAGATATGAACAGGGAATATAGGTATTTAGAGATAAATTCTTGTGTTTATGTGTTATTTTTCTGATTTTATAAGTTCAAATACAAATACGTAGTCGAAAAAAAAAATTTCACATTTTTGAGGTTACTTCCCCTTTAAGGGATTTAATTGTAACAAAAGACAAACGACTGCCGTCCTCCACGCAAAGGTGTGATATTAGCGTGTACGCGGTAGATTACATTCAGACTGTACTGTATGTCCTAAACAGTCAATTGCAACGTCATCAACGAGGTTTCGTTCGCAAAGTTTTAATTTAGAAAAACGTCTCCTAGGGAGATTCGAACCAGAACCTCAGCAGAACATTGCATCCAAGTGCAACGCTCTAACCAACTGGGCTATCGTGACAGAATTTAATATTTAATTGAAGTTGCTAACCTTTATCTTTTTTGGTCTTTTCTCTTTTGGGCTGGTATACATTAACATTACTTTGGTTTTGCAAAAAGGTATTTTTACCTAATTGTAAAAAAATATATCTTAACAACATGGATTTATGTTCGCGTTGATTAATGATCTCACAACGGGCAATTCTTTCGCATGTGGATTAACACGTTCCGCGAGCACAAAGTGTTAATTTTTACTTCAAAATACTAACACAACGTCCAAATCATTGATCAGGTTCATTAAAGTCTTAAATTTCCCAGCTTCCCTTCTTTCTACCAGCCAACGTAAGGCATAGACAAAGTAAATCAACTCACCGTATATATTTAATTTGAAATCTATTAATGCTTTATGTAGAATATCAAAATTCTAACCAGGCTGGTCATTGTTCTTATTTCTCTGTTGTTTAAACAATAGACCTATTGTGTTTTTCCAGCCTGGTATTCTTATAAAGCATATTCTTATAAAAGAAAAAGCATGTAGGTGTACATTATTCTCACTTTATTTATATTTGTTAGTGGTTATCACTCTCGTACTTGGTGCGGGAAACCGGGGTTCGATTCCCCTTGACGGCGATTCAATATGGGCAATTGAATATTACCATAGCCCCGGGTTAACCCAAGCCATGTGAGGGAAATTGGGTAGATGACGCACTGGGCTGTTGGATGTTGCAGGGAGTTGTCTGGCAGGGCGCTGACCCTAATTGAGTTTGTGTAGCTCAAAAAGAGCATTAAATACTCCAGGACTCCCCATCAAAGCCATGGCCCCTCCTGGAAATAATAGACAGGGTATATCCCTGGATATTTGTGAGGTTAGCCATGTAAAATGTGCACATCTATCTATCTATCTACCCAACTGTTTTTCTCATTTTGCTTTTTTTTGCAACCCTTAAACTCGTCCAGATAACCACTGCCGCCCCTTTGTTTATTTTGGTTATAATATATCACGCTTTTATAGGAATCTGGTTTGTTCGCTGGTATTTCAGGTTAAAAAATAGGCCTATTGTTTAACAAAATAGAGATAAATGAAAAACAAAAGCGTGTGTACTGTGAACCATCACATTTTTGAAATCATTTCCTCAAAAAATTATATTTTTTATCGTTGATCGCCCCATTTAGCTGCTTTTAATGTGCGCAAACTTAGTGGCTACATGTAGAAGTTTTTATTGTGTCCAAAATGTTCTTTTATTCAGCAACTGACCAGAGTCATTTAAAAGGGTTCCAAACCTAGCATGGTTTGTGGTCACAGACGACCACAAACCATGCTAGCATACACCACTTTGGTTTTCCTAAATGTAAATTAAACAACAATATAGTAGTTGCACCTTTTTAATAGCAGCTTCTGCATCTTGTTTAACCTTAATTTCATTTCTTCACGCTGAAATTTTGGTTGAGTGTTTATTGCCACGAAAACGTCTTAAAAGATTTGACTGCGAAAGTTAATTTCTGAAATTTTGCTGTTATTTTGGTACAGTAAAGTTTCTTCCTTCAAGAATCTCGTCCCCAGGGCTCGTTTGTTAGGTTTTCTTGTTCATGTTTCCATCTCAGCATACAAAAAACTATAAGCCCTGGGAAAAATGTTGTTCCAGCAAAACATATTTTCCTTAAAGGGAACCTCCCACTTCAAAAAAACTTTTCTTATACCCGAAATGTATATCTGGTATTGATATAGAATTCAATAATTATTAGTTTCTTTTTGATCTAGTATCTCTAAAAAAGTCAAAACATTTTATTAGAATTTTCCTTTTCTCATTACATGGCCATGCTGTTTTGAAAACGCTGCATTTGCAATGGCGAATTTGCTTACGTGATGCCAGTTATGATTTACACAGATGAAAAACATGTTGAACAAGTGTGGGACAAAAACACCTAACGTTTTTAGCTTTTAAAAATAAATTGCATTTTGTAACATTGCTTTACGAAATGAGGGAAGAGATTATCACACTAATAATTGAGAACCACCTTGTTTTTTCTGCAGTCAATAGAAGTTTACTGAAAGTAACGATTACACTCACACGTACGTAAGGAATACAAGGGAGGAGTACCATCTATGTGCAATAATACAATACATTATTCCTACCATTGTGTTTACCAAGAGGAACTTCAGAAGCAGTTTTTTTGATTTATTTCTTTTAAGGAAAATTGCTAACTATTGAAGTGAAGGATACATATGAATGTCAAGAAATGGCTTGTCAGCCTCGTACCCAGGGTTATTTTTCCTTTTTGATATAAGGACAGCATGCAAGGAAAAGAACATAGTCTCAAAATCAAAAGTGAAAAAGAGATATGGGGAAGAGGTTGACGGATTGTTACTAAGAACAGGAAAGAGCATATAAAAAAGGCTTTTAATGAAGATATAAATGATTATATCATACAATTTTGATGTTTTAGAACTTTTAGCCACAATATTATTGAAATTGAGTGCATGCTTTTTTTATGAGAGCCAATAGAATCTGTTTTGAAGGGGGTTGTTCATATTTTCGAAGCTTTTTTCAGCCTAGTTAGTAAGAACATAACTTCTAACCTCATTCCTTGTGCCTGTTGTCTCTTTTTCCATATCTGGGCGTAAAAAAAGTTTGTCTTGACATCCCGATATGAAAAAACGAAGGTTGCTCGTTATGAAGACAATGTTTTCTTGGTTAATCTCAGCCAATTTCATGAGTCAAACCACCCATTTCAGAACAGACGAGTTGATGATGTGAAAAATAATATTTTTTCAATTGTTCATCAAAAGCATGTGATACCATTCATTTCCTTAATTAATCAACATTTCAAGCTCTACCCAATAGAGTGAATTGGTAAAAAAAATTCTAAACAAAACTTGTGTATCAACAGGTCATTGCTGATGTCTAGGACCAGTTTTTTCCCCTTGTCTTTCTGCCTTATTAGATTTTTCCACAGACTTATCAACCAGTTTTGAACACTGTACTGTATAAAGGGAGCATGTGTATTAATTTTCTAAAATAAAAATTCTTTTAGATTAGAACATTTTTTATGGAAAAATCCAAGTTTTTAACTCAATGCTAAAGTTATATACATTTCCATTATGAATCGTGGAGATTTTGGTGCAGCACCTTCATATGGTTCAACAGCAGCCTCATATCATCGAACACAGTCAGCAAGAGAGAAGGGTAAGTTCAATAAATTAATCTGCATAAACTCGCCACTCTACCATATCAGCTCCTAACAATTACCTTTCCATGTGCTGACAAATGTTATACTTCTATCATCCAGTATTTATCCTACCATCCCGGTTGATTCTCGATTTAGCATTTAGTGACTTAAACTTAACCAGACAAAGTTAACCAGTCAAGTCATAATATTTTTTTCAGGATACTTCTTGCTTCTTACAATCTTTGTCACTGCATTAAGACAAAGGTCGTGTGCAAAAGATAGGGCATTATTAGAAAAAAACTTTGTTGCTCCTCACAAGAAACATATAAATATCATTCTTCAGGTGGACAATTAAGGTTAAGGTTTAATCCTCTATGATCTAACAATATCTAATTTTCTGGTATTGATTTTTAAGAA
Organism: Hydractinia echinata; assembly: GCA_030067915.1. Lineage (NCBI taxonomy): Eukaryota > Metazoa > Cnidaria > Hydrozoa > Anthoathecata > Hydractiniidae > Hydractinia > Hydractinia echinata. The sequence continues at coordinate 1,463,284 of JASGCC010000066.1, forward strand.
TTGATGATAGTGAATTTTTTTTGTACAATTTCAGTTAAATCAATTAGATAAAGTTTGATTTTTTCATTGTTTTGCAAACAAATGCTAACAATGCACATAAGAAAACATACCCTAACAAGAAGTGGGTCTTTTTGAAATCACTGACAGGCTTTTTTCCCAAAAATGCATGCCCTTCAGGTACATTATTTTGGCAGTTTTTAATACTAGTCGCTGGCCTGTGAAAAATTCCATGGAAATTCACCAACCAAAATGGTAGCTACTCGCAGCTGCCATTTTGCCTCATAAACAGGCAGACGTACGGCCAGTATTATACCATACGTTAGTGAATGCACCATTGAATTTTATTAGGTGAATGCAATTTTATTAGTTCATTTTTTCTGTGTGAAGAATCTGAACTTTACTTTTTAGATAAATTCAACAGTCTGTGTGACAGTGTTAGCGGCAAGATATTTATTGTAAATAAAAATGGTAAGCACGACAGTTTCATGTCAAACTTTTTTTGTAAATTCAATATCTGCACTAATCTGCTTCCTGAATTAAAGCTTTAAAATGCGGTGAAAATGAGCAAAAATTAAAAGTTTTAATAGAAATTTATAAGTATTTTAAGTTATACATTATATGAATTTCAAGGGTAAGGATTTGTTCTGTTGAACAGAAACAGGAATGCCAGGAAAGTCAGGAATTGCAAAAAAAACATCAATGTTTTTGATACATCAGGAAAATGTCAGAAATTCTAGGTTCAAATGGTCAATCAGAACTATATTCATTTGTCCGAAATGTTGCCAAGCATTAAGTTTCAGATTTGCTCTTAAACCAAGCACTCATATTAATATTTTTGTGATTAAATTTGCATTTTTAGAGTAATCCGTTTCAGGCAAAAAATATAGCTAGAAAAACGTAGAAAATGTTAGGAATCTTAGTCAAAACATATTAGAAATGTCAGGAAAATAAGAGTTAATATTAAATGGATGCTCTGAGAAATTTCTTCCTTTTTTGTTTTTTCCGATTAACCTTTCTCTGTTGACATTAGAATTGCACGGATTATTTTAAAATCTACTTTATACAGATTAAATGAAAGAGCTAAAATCAGAAGGACAAAAATGTCTAGAATCTAGTCAAGAAAACAATTTTTTTTGTATCTATTTTATCCGTTTGTAACTCAATTTTATTACCTTGACTGTAAATCTGAAGAAATACACATCCAGTAGTGACCACACATTTTCTCAAAAACACAAATATGTATACCGTAAAGTAAATTCTAACATCCATACCATCTTTACTTTAGCCTTGTTATCGTTCTTGTTATAATGAATTTTGAATTATTTAGTATCTCGTCTTGAAACCCTCTCACAGAAAATTGATCATGATGTCGATGAAATGGAAAACGAAGTTAAAATGTAATTAAAAGATTTATTTCTTTAATTATCATGCAGTATGTATAGTATGACTGATTACACCTGGCCATGTGTCTAATCATTAGAGTGACGTCACGTTATAGAATTTTAATGCATGTTATATTCTTTGTGAAAGTGACAGGACATTGTGCTATGTGTGAGTCATTCAGAGGGTAAACGCAATGTTGTTTGTTTGTTTGTGTTTTTGTTTGCTTGCTTGTTGTTTGTTGTTGTTATTGTTGTTGTTTATGTTTGTTGTTTTAAATCACTTTAATCGCTGCATTTCAGTCATAAATTATCACAAGAAACGAACAAATTAGCAAAAGAGACAAAGAATATATTTAAAGAAATATCAGAATATACGAGAGTTGGAAGATTTGATAGACATGATCCACGATATGTATGATTTTATTTATTTATTTTTCTTTAATTTTTATATTTATTTTATTTTATTCATATTTGTACAAAGAATATTTGTTTGCTTTCAGAGTCAGTACAACCTTCTTCAGAACAAATTAAGAAAGGAATTTGAAAATGCTCTATCAAGATACCACGCCATTCAAAACGTAAGTACCTTTTGGATAGGCACAAATATTTAAAATACTTATTAGCTATTTTAATGAAAGAAATCTTGGCCAAAAGAAATGTATTTCCGTGAAATCAGTTTTTACCTTTTATCAATTCTATTATTTGTGAAAATGTAGCAAGTAAACCCATGCACTTTCTGGACTTGAAATAACATCGTATATATACCTCCCCTCTCCCTCTCTGATACAAGACAATGGTTATCTGGTGCAAAATTTAAGTTTCAGGGGCAGTTATACTAAAAATGTATTTCTCATTTCTCAAACATTTATCCCTTATTCATAAAAAAAATACTTTTTAAAATCACATCCAAAATTATTTTCCCTGTGACTAAAAGTAATAATTTCCCCTCTATGATAGAGGGGAAATTATTACTTAATTATTAGCATAAATGTTTTGGGTTTCTTTTGATATAACGCTACACTTTCGTTTTAGTCAGACTGTTTAGATTACGCTTTGTGAATTATACATTGGTAATTATTTCAGGTTTTATCATTAAAAATGAAAGCACACATCGAGCAAGAAGTAAGTTTTACTCAGGTAGGTACAAAAATAAATATGTGTATCTTTTTACTCAGAGAAGATTTATACGCTTCCTCTAAACCTTATTAAATCAGTCACCACAAAAAAATCCCTTCCTCTAAAATATTCCATTTCTTGCATCGGAAACAATTGTCACTGCAAAATTTATTATTTCTTCGTACTTCGATCTGTAGGACCAAGGCCATTGAGTTCTTTGTTGCTCATTTCAAAATACTTTATTTCTAACAGCCACGTTAGGCGAAATAGTGGTTTTGTTTCTAATAAAATTAATGAATCATTCAAGGATTAATTTTTGTAAGAAATAATTTGAAAGTAAAATTTATTTTTCGCAAGAACTTATTGTCGCGAACTTGGCAAGTTTTAATATTTCGCGAGAATTAAATTTTACGAATTTCGCGATTTGATGACATTTTGTTTCTCAATTTATACCATTTTTAAGGATGTAGGAGACAATAAATAAAGACAGTTGAAGTTAAAATTCACATATCTTTTATATGGAGTTCTTGGCAAATCAGAAAATAAAATGGATGTAAATCATTTCAAAAAAGAAAACACTGTAAATTTGCGGGAATTAATTTTAGTGAATTCCGCAAATAGCAATTTTTCCAATCATTTTTGCGGGAATTAATTTTCACGCCTTAAGGGTAATTTTCTTTTGTCAGATCACAAATGTTTCAGTGAAAAACTGGGAATTTTTTCTTTTTAAATCTGGAAAAAATCATTAGTTATTTTTAGCTGTCAGATTTCCCACTTTGTCAATCCTGGTATTTTTCAGGCTTACTTTAAAGACTCATCACTTTCAACATCCTTTAATGACCTTCACTAATAAAGCATCGTGTGATTTCTTCACAAACATGCAGCTATCCAAATCTCTTTTCTCTGTTCAACAGGGAAAAAATAAATTGGCGCGAAAAGTAAACGGGATCAACACACAAGAGATTTCAAACGTCAAACATCCAGAACGCCAATGGAACATTTAGTGCACGATAAATTGCATTGATGATTACAATTAATTGTTTCTTTCAGGATGCGTCCAGCATTAGCATAGCGGTTGATGATGATAAAGAACAACTTGTTGATATTCAGGAGCAAGAAAGGTATCTAGTGATCTGTATATTTGTTGTAAGCATTAACGCTGAAAAATTGAAAACAAATAATGCGGTCCACTTCAGCATTAGAACATTTCACTATCGCAAACTTAGGTTTTTCAGAAAAAGATTTTTTTTATAAAACATAGGAGTGTTTATGTATTATAAATCTCTTAGTGCACAACAACTGATGTTACATGAGCAAGAATTGGAACAAGCAAAAGAAAGAGAAGCGCGCATACTTCAAATCGAGGTTAGAAATTTTGTTGAAGTTGAGGCCACCATTCACGACGCTGCACTTGATTTTTTTGTGTTTACAATTTTGTTTTTGGTGATTTCAGGAAGATATGTTGAACGTAAACGAAATATTTCAAGATCTTGCTGCTTTGGTTCACGAGCAAGGAGAGGCAATCGGTAGGTGATGTTAAGATTGTAAATTCTGTGCCGTTTTCGCAAACTGATTATCTTGCCCCTAAAAAAGTCAATGAAAATGATTAAATTTTGACTTACCTTAAGGGAAGAAATTATTTGCGGAAGAAATTTGTGCGGAACTTTTTTTTGCGGAATTAATTTTTGCGGATTTTGCCCAAATCCGCAAAAATTAATTCCGCAGAAATGAAGAAATTTTGGTCATCCGCAAAAATAAATTCCGCAAAAGAGGAGTGGTCTGTGGAGGACGATCCATGCAGAAATATTTTCGATATTTTCAGTGACGATACTTGATCTTACATTTGTTACAGCTTAGTATTCTTATGTTACAGCAGATTAGTATTCTTTTTTTGATATTTTGATGAAAAATAGAGAGATGATATTCCATAAATCGGATGTTTTTCATACACTAAGGTACTAATTTAGGTTTTTCCTGACCTTTGATTTAGTTCTGCAATATCTCTTTTGAGGGCGCTATCCGCAAAAATTTATTCCGCAAAATATGCCATTTTTGTGTCACTCATCCGCAAAAATAAATTCCGCACAAATTTCTTCCGCAAATAATTTCTTCCCTTAAGGTAATTGTTTTATTACTTGTTTGGTACTGTTGTACCTATATCGAAATTCAGTACCAATTGTTTTCCCCGATTAACCATTTATACCGACATTTTTTTTCCTGAATTAGATTTTAGCCGGTTTTCAATTTTAGTCCCCTAAGAACCAAATAAAAAGGAGGACACAAACGCCGGATATTTTCAGTTTACTTTTTGAGTTGAATTTTGCATATATGTGTTTTATGAACTCAACAAGTATTTTCAAGAGTAAGTAGGCAAAAAGTGACTATGTTGTAAAATTTAGTCCATAAAGAGTGAGTAAATTTTGTGCAAGTGACAAATATTTTTACTTGCTAAAAATTGATACCGGTCTTTTTTTACTGTTAAGATGTATTTAAATAAACTTTGAAATAAAGCATGTTATTTTAACCATGAAGACTTATAACTGGGAATTATTATATTCTCGATTTGCTTTTGGTAGGTCCAGGATAATATTTTCACGAGAGTGTATTTAGGCGAATCAACCAAAAAGTCGCAGTGCTCTCACCGCCAAGAGAATACATTTATTCTGTTCTAAAATGCATAACTTTAATATTCAAAGATATTGTAACAGATTAAAATGACTGGCCAATGTCTTTGAGGAAAAGTTTTTTTAACACAAATATTCTCTTTTCAGATTCAATTGAAAGTCATGTGGAGCACGCTGCGTTGCATGTGGAAGAGGGTAATAAACAACTCGTCAGAGCAAAATCATATCAGGTAAGAGACGAAGTCATGTTCACACTTTCGAAAGTTAAGTTATATATTTGGAACGAAGCCAATATCATGTTTCGATGACTGAGGTCAAAATTTTTAAATTCCGTACGTCCTATCTTATCTGTTCAATTTTTTGAAGTGTAAAAAGCTAACTTGAGGGTGGCGCTAATACAACAGGAAGACTGAGTTCGAATTAAAACCCCAACAGCTCGTGTCCTAATTTTTCAGTTGACCCTGATGTTTTCTTACTGATAAACGCTGCATTTTGAGTTCCGGTGTTATTAGAAGGGCGTACTTAATTAGACTTGTAGTAAATATCCACTCGACACTAACTAGAAGGATTCATAAGCATTACAATATATTATTATTACTTTTATAGAAAAGCGCAAGAAAGAAAATGTGTATTATTGCAGTAGTAGTCATTGTTATTGCTATTATATTGGGAGTCATAATTTATTCTGCAACGCAATAAAAAGTTAAAACAACTACTTCTATGTGATTAGGTACCGCACTGAAAGTAAATATTATAAGACAATTAGATGGTGATAATTGATGGTACTAATATACTAATTTTTTTTACCTCTTTACGAGTAACGCGTATAAACTCTCGCAAACATGGTAGCAGGTAGTTTCGCGGATAAACTGATGAATTTGAGAAAAATCGTCTCTTTGTAGCAATAATACGTCCGCTGTATTTTCCTCGCGCTTTTCAATAATTTCTTAATTTAGATTTAAAGAATCGTCTCGGTTTGTATTTTACAATAGCCTTCGTTTCAACAATAGCCTTCGTTTCAAGGATTCAATACTTTAATATTTTTGTAAGAAATACAACACTGTCAAATATGTATTTATATAATTCATTGAAAAAAATACAATTTTTTATTATTATTTCTGTTTTATTTTTATCCTGCACAATATCATTACCCTTGATCACCAAAGTTCGGAAAAATTTACTAACACAGCCACCTTACCCCCCTTTTACACAACCCGAATAGAAAAATTTAAATAAACTTACCCTGTCCTTAAAAAAAATATACTTTATTCCTGAATCGTTCCTTACCAAATAAAATTTGTAGGAGGCTCTCTAACTTAAAAGCCTAAGCCCAGGTTACAAAACGTTGGTAAAAACTACCAAAATGACAATAATATATAAGAGGCTATAGTTATATAAATAACAATTGACAGGGTTCTTTTTATACTTAAACACACTGTGTTTTTTTTTACCTGTGTGAATAATTTACCGCACGTTTCTACCCTTGAGATGTTCTCGTAAATAAAAATAAAACTAGGGACAGATTTTTTCGTTTATTTCGCGCAAGAAATTTGTCATTTATACACTAAAACCATTTATACTGAAAAAGTCACTTCTTTGGGATGTTTTAAAAACCTACGACTTTCGCGGTTTTTATCAGATGGCCAAAAATTTTTTTGGAACATCAAATAATTGTCGAGAAAAATCAAAATCTATTCGATTCGCGAGCAAAATACAATTTTTGTGCCTCGCGAAAATTCATACCCTTATTCGCAAAATTTTCTTTGTAAAAGCTTGCAGCTTTTGCAAAACGCAGTGAAGTATACAAGAATAAATAAATAAATTCTATCAAGATAAATAAATATAAAAATGCATAATAAGAATTAAGTCAAATGTTGTTTTCTGCTTGTTTTTAATGCATGAAATAAAATGTAAAACCTCGGTAAATCACGTGTAAATCACTTTAAAAAAATTCAATATTAAATGATCCTAAAAAACTCTGTATAAATACGTATTTGCTAAACATCGTCAAAGAAAATGTGTTAAAAATTCTACAAAACTAAATGACCATAAATAAAGATGAAAACTAACTTGTGTGACCACACATTCGTGGTTTGTCTCACTTAGGCAATCTGTCTGCCAGTCCCGCATAGCAGAAAAGACACAGCGCCAATTAATGACACAGCTGACGTCATATGAAATACGGATGACCATTGGTTGGTCGTGTGTAATATATGACCAGTGAAATACACTCCTGCCATACCTGAAAGTAGGAAAATACTCCATATAATAATACTAATGCATAAGCTGTTATCGAAGGAAAATTTATCCTCCTTTATTCTTCGTTACTAAAATATTACTACGTGGGATAGGAGATATTTTTTAAGTGATTAAAAAGACTGGGTGTGTCATTTTACTGCATCATACGTCAAAAGGTCTGGAATTTAGACTTAGATTATTCAAATGAGAATACTTTTTAACGGCACAAAATATACAAACGCATGCGCCAGATTATTGGAACCGCAATGCTTACGGCGTCGATATATTTCTGTAAACCTAAAACCTCTCACTTTTTCCGCTCGTATAACTAACGCTAACTAGCGTTAAATAACTTCTATCTAGCGCTAGTTACCGCTCGATAGAGCGAATTAGCTCTTAGTGGGAACCGTGTTGGGTATTTTCAATGTGTATCAGCGACTTGTATTTAACCTTAAATGGCCAAAAAAGTCAAGAAAGACGCGGGAAATTTTGTATGTTAGGAGCAATCTCGTCTGGCAACAATTTCTCTTGTGTGCGAGTGCTGCTGTAGTTTCCGATGGAAAGACTTTCACAGTAATATTTTAACAATAAATAAAGGAAACTGTGCATTACTAGAACTATTCAAACCAATCGCTAAAACGCAAATATCTCCCTGGTCACTTTTACATTTCATACAGCCAGGCGTAATGCTAACATGTAAAAAAACTTTCTGCACTAAAATATTAATTGACTCGTCTCATAACGCAACTAAAACCTACCCACCTGAGATAGCTCCTAAAGTGTTCATGATTCCGAACAACGATCCGGCGTGTTTGGGCGCTAAATCTTGTGGATTCATCCCAATGCCGCTGCTGTTGCAACCCAGTAAACCAATGATAGACGTCATCAAAAGCAAGGCCAATGAGAAGCTAGTCACCTGATTCAATATCAAGCATAATACTGTCGTGGAGACTAAGGCCATACTCTACAACACGAAAACAATACAATCGTGACGAAACTCATATAGGTGTTTCTAACAGAAATAAATTGAAAATGTAAACAGAATAATAAAAAGTAAGACAATATTTACACTGTTGTTACGCTCGCCAAACTATCCACGATCTAACAACGTGAATTTAGAATTTTGGAGAAAAAAAATCATTCAGTTGACAATTTTTTACGCTGATAGTTATTTACAAATTTGTTGAGTGGGAGTACAAAATAAACAAACAGTCAAACGTAATTTGATTTAAATAAAACATAAAGACGTTAACATTTCATTTATTATGAGAAGCGGGAGAAAAAACGACTTAATGGGAACAGAAATATTAAAGGTCACGGAAACATTTTAAAGAGGACTTCTTTGGCGTTAAGATGAGGAAGAACACGGAAGCAAGTAGCAGCAGCCACCGCACGCCAGTAGAGAGAGCGTACTATGAATCTTTAATATTTCGTGACCGATGGAACGTTGGGAGGCTCTACGCTTCGAATATGTACGAAAGTCAAAACTATACCAAAAAAATAAAACATTTAGCAAGAGAAAGAAAAATCAATTTGTACCAAATGGATTGTCAAATGGAGGACATGCGAAGAAAGTGGATAGATTTTGAAATAGAAAAAGAGAACGGGAAGTATTTAGAACCACACTTAACAGCGCAAAAAGTTCACACATCGAAAAAACAGGTTGTGCCGGACGAGCGAAAACCGTCGGTTATAGTACCGCCACCTTTATATGCAACTAATAACAAGTCGGAAAAGAGCCAATCTGAGAAGCAAACCAAAAGTAAACAGAGAACTTCCCTTTATCTTCCTAAGCTAAATCGAAGAATATTGAGGGACATCCCGAGAAAATCTTTGATTGCTTTTGCTGAGGATATGGAAAGCATCCGCTCTTTTGACGACGTCACGATAACAGAAGTGCAAGATGCTAACCAATCCATAGAAGGCCTGCCCATGATGTGCAACACACAGGATTTGTTAATCCATCGAAACAGGGCTCAATCATTACCCCCAGTCTCGTTTACTCATATCATGAATGACTATAACACGCGGCTAAGATCTCGTTCAATTGGTCCCATACTGTTAAACGAGTCAAAAAGTTTATCACGTGACTTAAAAACATCGCGGGGAAAATACGACGACTATATAACGGAAAAAGATTTCGAATCTACAACGGTAAAGTTCATTCCCCGATGTTTGACAGCACAACCAGTGAGTTTAAATAACATACTATGAAAAAAGCTTACCACGAATATCTTGCGCACTTTTGTTCTTGATACACCTAGCAAAATAAACGAGGCAAGATTTACACGCGTAAACGGACGTTTCGAGAGCTGGAGAAAAGCCAACATTATGTGAAGCATTTGGAACTTCTTGCCAATTTATTCTCAAACAATGAGAGGGATGATACATAACATGTTATTTAGATCATGTAAATAAATAAATTTAAAAACAACATGTCATGTTTTGATGAATAGTTTTCTTCGATAAGCACAACGCAATAAACGCACACTCTTCTGTTCGTTCATACACTGGAGAGCATATTTTGCTCTGTTTTTACACCCTAAATGACGATATTCTTAATATTGTGGTATTTGTTTAACATGTTAGTTCGTGACGCGAATTTGCATTTTTGATTCGCAAAAGCTAGTAGTTTATATTAGACAGCGATAAAAATGTACGCATGTTTTCCATATTCGTTTTTTAAAAAAATTGTTAATGCTAAATGTTCGTGATTAAATCCTCATCCAAAAACAATAAGTAAATCTCGACCTTTACAATAGGGACTACGAACTGCATAGCAAATTTAAAATATTTCATATCAAAATAACAATTAGCCTTCTCATTTAGAGGGGTTAATTGTAAACATAGGGATTATCCCAATTGGGGTAACGCAACTTACTTGAACAACCTATATTCCGTAAAAAAACTCCAAGCTAAACTTAAAGAAATCTTCGCAGTTAATTTTGCTAACAGGAAGGTTTATTCGTGAGATTTTTACGCCGTGGTTAATGCGTCAGAAATACTTTAAGTTGATCGCGTCACTTTTGTTGATGTCTAATAGGTCTGACTTTACCTTGTTGCCTTATAGTATTTTCATTTTAGTTGAACATTTTAGTCAGAACATTTTATTCGCGCAATAAACTGTATAAACTCGTAAAAATTAACTGGTGGTGCATATAACGACTTTTCAAAAAATATGTCCAGAACGATCAATTCAGCGAATGGAAAAATTCACGTTTCACAATAATCTTTTGAAATAATTCCATGAACACTTGACTCCAAAAAGAGAAAAAATGTTTTTATTATTGACTGCGCAAATTTCTTGGTTTGTCAAAGAAGTGCATTTCAAAATACCCTGCAAATATAGAAGTCTCAACTAAACAAATTACCTCCAACTACCATTCTATCCGAAAGCATACCGCACACATTTTGTAGAACAAAACTTGCAATCCATGGACACACGTTGAATAACCAACCCTGAAAAATGACAGAAGCAAACTGTATTGAACGCATAAATTCCTATAAATAACTAAACCAAATCATCTCCACAAACGACTCATCTTCACAAACCACCAACCAACTCATCTCCATTATATTACACACCTACCTTGCTTTCTGGAAATTGGTCATGAAAATACGTCGGTAACCATGACAACAAATTTGTAAATACTAACGATTCGCATGTAGCACATATCATTAACGCCCTAAAAATAAGAGTTGGATACGATTCTAATTAATTTGACATAGGGGTTCAGCATGTAACATGTTTACATCTATAAAATGTTGCTAAAATCGTTTTTTTACATACAGAAATGAACATCAATCCTCTAAAATAACCCATTAAATCATTACTCAAATAAATTCAGAATTAGGAAGAAAAAATTATATGTTTTATATGTTTTAATAGTTCCAATGTAGCATTCTAGCATTGGATAACTAGGATATTTAATTTTAGAAAAAATTAGTTGGAAAACTAAAACAAAAAACCTCGAGGAAAAACATTACAGTTACGAAGGAACCACTCACCAGAATGGTTTTGAGCAAAGTAACTTTCCCCAGGGCACTGACTCTCTCTTATCAAAGCTTGCTATCTCACGTTCTTTATAAACATTTTCTCTTGATATCAAAATACCAACCAGTAGTGCCCAAGAGATGCTAAGACCGCCAGTAAGAAAAAACACACTCCTCCATCCAGAAAAACCGAGTAGTACTGATCCAGCTAGACCAGAAAATATCATTCTAAAAAGAGTATAGAATTTCAAATTCACATTTTGTCGATTAACATATTACATATATTTTGAAGAGAAATACAAAAATATAAATTTACCCAACAGCTGTACCAGAAGCAGCGAAGCTAAAAACTGTGTTTCGATTCTCGATGGCAACAGACTTTGACAGAAGACTTGCTATAGCTGGAAAATGCACGCCTATATAGAAGTTATTATACTTATTTCAAATCAAGGGATTCCATCACTACCGTTCTTCCTTCCTGATTTTATTTCATTAAGTTTCTTTCTCCAAATTTCAATCTTACTGCATTAGCTGGCTGTCTATCTTATTATTGCAAAACTGTCAACTTAGTTTATTTATTTATTAACGATGATCATAATTAAGAAATGTTTTGTTTTTGACAAGGTTAGCACAATGTCCAAACATGGACTTAGACATCAAAAAAATTTATTTTTAGCACTTGATACTCATGTACGCCCAAATTGGTCCAAAAGTGAAAAATGTTTGGGTTCTACTTTTAAATCAGGAAACAAAAGGAGAACGTTGAACGCCATAGCAAATTCAAAATTTTGAGTTTTTACACTACAAGCACTTTTGGTTCAATTCGCCAACTGTTTCTTAGCTAAACAAAATCTCTGCAATGTTAAAAATTCCTTTTTAACAACTCCATATCCATTGAATGGCTTTCTCTTGGCCAATCAAGCAATACATAAACCTGCTGTTAGACAATGAGAAAGGCTGTGAAGAGGATGGAAAACACAAAATCTAGACAAAGTTTTTTGACCTCAAGTTTAGGGAGTTTTCACTGTATTTTTTTATATTTATTCAAATTGGTAAAAATTTAAATATTTTTCAATTCATTTAGTCTATATTTTTACTTCACACAATATGTGTCAATTATAATGGCTATAGTTGCTGCGTTTACACAATTCAATTAGTTGAAGCAAAATTAGTTCAAAATTAGTAAAAAGTCGCTTCAATCGACTTATTCAACAAGTTGAAAGGAAGTCCCTCAGGTAGCCCATTTGGTGTATTGAAATAATTGTTTTTAAACATTTAAAAAATTTCTTGGTGAATATGTGTTACAAAATAGCAAGTTTTTTAAAAAATAAAGAAAAATGAAAGATTTATGGCTGCATGACACTGACTGTGACAAATAGTGAAATATAAAAAGTAGATAAAAGTCTAGAAAATGCTGCTTTTGAATTTCACCTTGTGCTGCACCCGAAATAACTTGTGCCAACATGATTCCAATTGTGACTGGGAACCAGGATATTTTTGTGATAAAAGGAACAGAGAATGTTGCCACAGACCAAATTCCACTCGAGATATATAACATCCGTTCACCTCCAAAATGATCAGCTAGAACTCCACCAAGAACTTGTGTCAGGATGTAACCAAAGAAAAATGAAGATAATACAATGCCCTAATAATAAACATTTGGTGTTTACTGGTTTATTAGCGTGAAACAACATCAAGACCATATCAAGAATTCCAAGATTAATTTCAGGAAATTCTATAACTAAAGAGCAACATCAACTTCAATAAAACGAAATTCTATAGTGTGATGAAACATGAAAACACAAGTATATTAGTCTAGAAGAATTGAATACCTTGGAGGGACAAATTATTTGAAATAGTTTTTCTACAGTACAAGTTAATCACAAAAACTCTTATATGCACTAAGAATTCTAAACATCCTATTATAAATTTTGTATTAAGCAGTTGTAACAAAGCTGACCCAAAAAACTTGTTCTTTATGGTAAAAAGCATATATACACTTGTTTCACTTTTCCTCTCAAAATTACACATATATACTAACAATGTGCTCATTTTCCCTGACTGCGACAGTTATTTGAACCATGCAAAATTTCCTGTAAACAAGTCTGCATGTGCTTCCAGACATTAAATAAATTTGAAATTTTAAAAGAAAAAAACCTACTGATAATCTTTTATCCCACCCTAAATCTTTTCCGATTTGAACTGCACAAATACTCATTGTCGTTCGGGATGAGTAAGCGAGAAAACATCCAAAAAATAATGTAAATGTCCATTTTACTCTCCCTTTTCTGCTCCAATGCTGGGGATTTTCATTTGTTTCCCTCTCTTCAATATTCCTAATTAATTTTGATGTGTCTTTCTCATGATAAATTTTGGTTAATGGGACAAACTCAAAGTCATCATCTTCTGTTTCTTCATCCATTGCTTCTTATTCAATCTTATTTCAATGACTAAAAACACAAAGAGAAACAAATGTAGTCATATAATCTCACCAGTATTAAAGAATAACATCACAAACACCCACAACCAAATTTATTTTACACATGTAAAATATGGTGTACCCCTATTGAAAAGTTGAGTAACTATTAAAACACAGAGTGGCTTGATGCGGATAAAACCACTGCTGAACATATATTATTTTTATAAGCCTAGAATATAAAACACAAATGTTAATATAAATATAACACCTATAAGGTACCAAAAAATTTAAAAATATATTATATATGCATATGCTTTTACTAAAAAGAGAATTTGTTCCGAAAAACTAAGTTCCTTACAGTGTGTAACTATCCTACCACTCTTAACTAAGCTGTCATATTTATTTTAGCAAAGACTAACTTCACAAACTCAATGTCAAAAAGTATTGTGTTCGGTTGTTTTGTTTCTTCAGCGGTTGATGATATGGACAAGTATATTGGAACATTTAGTGTATACCAATTTAGGCCACTCTATATGATTATGGTGGTTTTTGACTTGTTAATTAATAATTAATATATATGGTTGTAAAAATACATTATACACATTGATAAATATAATTCAACCAGAAATTCAAAACCGCAGTATAAATAACACGAATTAGGTAGATGTGAGTGTAAAAACATTTAAAAGGCAAACACTGTGTGAGATTAACTAAACATAAAGTGTGTTTTTTGAAAAAATATTGATTTGTAAACCAGTTTTCATTTTAGCTAACAAACTTTGGCTTCATTTTAGCTTTATTGAATATTGGCCATAAGACAAAGGAACCATAAAACATAGCGCATGCATTCTTAAATCAAAACAAACTATCTGTAGTGTAAAATAATAATAAAAAGTACATTTGGGCCATTTAAAAAGTTGTCATGACTATGCAACATAGAAGAACTATAGGTAGAAAAACAGTCAGGGAAAACCTCTAAATGCGAGGTCTTGCACTGTGATTGACACAAGAAAACAGAAATAGGGTCTTCAGTTGACGCTTCGCTTTGTTGGACTAAAAGTTTAATTTTTTTCTGTAGAATAACCTTATCAACAACAGGCACGGATTTAGACTATGTCAACCCTATCACGCAAATGAGCCAAATATTACGCAGCGGTGCACAAGAAATAATTTCCGAAATAATCCCGCTGTTTTCAAATTATACCCGGAATTACGGGGACAAAAATCTACTTCTTTGTTCGCCTCGCTATCTACACATACCTCACAACGTGAATTCAATCAACCGATGTTGGGCTAACCTATTTTATGTCAGACTGAAACCAAATGCTTCATAACATACAAACCCTGTCAAGGTTGTTTCTAGGTATAACCATGGAATGTTTCTCCGTAAGGGTTTGACCGTAAGACTATACTTTATAGCACACAAACCCTGTCAAGGTTGTTTCTAGGTATTACTATAATATGTTCTTCCGTGAGAGTTTGACCGTAGCGCTAGACGTTATAGCGCACAAACCCTGTCAAGGTTGTTTCTAGACATAACTTCGGTATGTTCTTCCATAAGGGTTTGACCGTGGAACTAGACTTTATAGCGCACAAATCCTGTCAAGGTTGTTTCTACGTATTGATAAAGATTATAGGCGTTTGGTATAAATATCGATCGCATATGTTTGAAGGGATCTTTCTGTTTTCAACATGGGTTGCAACGGCTTGCGAGAGCGTGTGAAGTTGGTTTTCGAATGAGAAAATTGCCGAGTTGTTGGAGGAACTTAAATGTAATTCTATGTTACCATTTCCTGACGTGCTACAAAAGCAAGTTGATTTTTGTTTAATCCAAAGAAATTAACCTGCAGTGTTTAGTTAGTTGTTTTTGTTAATCTTTTTTTGTTTCTATAATAAGCTATGTGTTTCTCCTTATTTGTTACTATGGCTATAATGTTTTGTTTATAATATTAGCTAATCAAAACAAGCAAAATATTGGACTGAGAAGAGCAATTTTCAGTCAATTTTGTGGCGAATTTAGCTGTATGTGGTGTCAGGTTGCTACATCTTTTGTTTAGCTAATTTCTAGTGTTTATCTTATAACAAAAGGCTAGTAAACTAAACTCATCATTTTTCCCTTTTTGATCAAAATGTTCACAAGAATATTTTTTTAGGAGGAAGATGTATTACTAAGACTTGAATAAAACTAAATGATACGGCCTGATATTTCCCTTGTGTCAGACCTTGTTGAAGAAAACAACTTGGCGGATTAGTGTACGCAAGACTCGTTTTAGTAGCTAAGCTTCTGGAGCAATGGCGTAGGACACGCCAAGACATCCAGCATTGTTTTTTGTTTTTTTTATATTCAACACTCTGACATAGTAAAAAAATTGGCAAATTTTTAATGAGAGGAAAAAAAACAGAAAAAAAATTATATTTTTTATATTCTTCTTTATATTTTTTACAACTCTTCGCCACTTTTTCACCACTTTTTCGAACTCGTCGCTTTGACATAATTGCCACTGAACACCTTTCGTTGATCACGTCTGAAGATATAATGTGATGATGATATAATTACTTCTTAAAATTCAAACTCTATGGTGGAGAGCGACAAAGAGCCTCGAGCATATTTTTCCGGATGTCGTAATTCGGAAAATTTTGCAACTCACCAGCTCACCGACTCACGCCTCGCCAACTCACCAACTTACGACTAGAACATTTACCAAACTCATCCTCATACAACCAGAACGTTTCTGCCGATTCCTTTCTTGCTCAAACCTACAGAAATATCTGCACTGTTCAAGAGGGTGCTGATAAGCCGTAAACGCCCGCATATATACGGGCGAGTTCGGGCGACTTTTCAAATTAAATTGACGGTTGTCCGCTGAAACCGCCCGCACTTTCCCGAACACGCCCGAACTCGCCCGGAACAATCCCCGAAATGCAACACCTTGTAACATAAACATGGCGGACGACAGTTAAAAGAATGCGTTTGAAGAGAAAGGAGTTAATAAAGTTTATATATAAGTTATTTATCAAGTAAATCTTATCAAAAATCATAAAAAACAGTTCTTTTAAGAACTTCGCTACCACATAGTTAGTTCATTTTAATTTTTATACTTTTTTAAATAATTTTTCGAGAGTCATTTGTGGTAAATTATTTTTTTTTCGGGCATTGTTTGGGACTATGCAGGTTTTTTCGGGCAAATATCTGAATTTTTTTCAAAACGCCGAACTCGCCCGAAAACGCCTGCACTTTTTACGGCGTATGCGGCTTATCGGCACCCTCGTCACTGTTCACCGGCATTTTGCAAATTGTTTTGAAGGATGACCTATTATAGTTAAAACTATAAAGTTATGTAGCAAGCAGAGTTGCCAGATTGTCAATAAAGCCGTTTGTTTAGATAATCACAAAATACAGACGGTACGCTATATATTGAAAATTGAAAAAAAATTAGCTAATTCAAACCAGATGAATATATATATAGATAGATGCATATTTTACATGGATAGCCTAATTTAGAGGAGAGAGAAATCACTTAAAATTAACTTTAGACTACCATAGTCCAATCTGCCATTGCTCTTGGGTGCTATAATTGCGTTAAACAATTTGACAAGCATAATTAATTTAAATGGTACGTAAAAATGTAACTTTATTGTGACATTAATAGCTAGTTATTTCTCTCCTTTTTTGTCTCGGACTCTGTGTAGCTAGGGAGGGAGAGGATATAGCTAGCTGATGGTTCTTTAGTTAAGCTATAGCTATTAAAAGCTAGCTAGTAGCTAGAGCTTGATACAGATAGGCATAAAGCTAGCAGGCTAAATATTCTCTACTAGCATGGTCAGTCTATTAGATTGTTCTGAAAAGGAGAGGTGAAAGAAGGTCCTGAGCAACCTGGCTGATGCAAAATAATATTGCGAGAAAATAAGAAAAGGAATATTAAAACAAAAGGACTAATGACTAAAAACTGATTACATAACTACACACAGCAATATCCGCCATTACTCTGATAAACCACTCGTTGTCGCTCTCGTTTAGATTTCGGGTACTTTGCGCTGTTTGTGGGTTGGGGGCTGTGCGTGCTTTCCCAAAAGAGTGCCTTATTATATTATCGTCATATATAGCAAACGCTCGCAGAACAAAGCTAGATGATTTTTACGACGATTCTCAAAGTTTTAGTGACGACACATGCACAAATAGAAAAATTTCATGGCTGCAACGAAAATATCAGCTAATGAAAAGTACGCTATAGTATTAGGCGGTATATCAGGATCACAATTCGTAAATCCGCGGCAGAACCAGTTCACGAACTCTGACCCTGATCCCTACTGATACTACAGAAAGGTTTCCACTTGGATATGTTAAAAATTCATATATTTGAGAAAAGTTTTTTAAACAACCAATTTTCTAATATAAAAACCGCGTAGTTCTCTGTACAATAAGTTTCAAAATGAACTAAAAAACCTGCTAAAAACCCCTCATAAAATACATGCTCACTTGAGATATGCATATCCAATTTTTGTTAAAAAATTTTTATACATTTAAGGCACCCATCAATAAACTCTTGGAATTAAATTGTGGCTGCAGGGATTAGAAACTTGACCCTTTGCAAGGTTTCGTGTATGCAGATTTGATTTTTTACATAGCAAGGAAGAAGCATAACAAGAGTATGGTTTTCTGGATAAGTAGGATACTTTTCTTTAATGTTTTTTTTAATTGTTCACAATAGTGTTAGATAGTAAGTACTAGGCTAATTAAACCGTTCGTTTCACTTCAAAAACTCTGTTACTTTTGAGAAAACAAGATTTTGCGGTTTAGGAAAACTTCATTGAAAATTCATGATTGAGGACGCTAAAAAGTGAAATTCGCGAAATCTTTGCGATAAAAGCAATAAAACAAAAATGAGATCCATTCGTTTCTACTCGCAATTTTTCAACATTTCGCGATTTTTTATCGGAAAGCACAAAATAAAATCTTCGGTATAATTCGAATAACATGACCAAAAAAGAAATGCAGAAAAAAGAACAATTAATAAAATCTGGTTACTTGTTTCATCATGTGTGTTATGCAACAAAATCTTCCAACTTAAAAGCAATTTACCGATTTTTTCTCTAATTAGCACAAAGACAAAAATTATTTTTTTGTAATTGCCACTAATTATTAGTGCCGGAATCAATTATCCACTTTTTTAGAATAATTTCTTCCCGGACACAATAGAAGCATGAAGAGCGGAAAATTTGAACAAGGGAAGATGGAATAGCTTCAAAATATCTCTTTCATAGCATGGAGATATAATATATATAAAGATATAATATATCTCCATGTTCATGCTAGAGGATAGAAATTTCTATGTTCTTAGGTTTATAGGTAAAGCATTGAGCTATAAGAATTCCATTTGCCAAGAACGCTTGGAAAGTAAGAATTGTAGTATTATTCATAAAGTATTCATAAAATACCTAAAATAGGTACTTAAAATGACAGTGTTATTTTCCCACTCGCTATTCCTATCCTAAAACAACAGTTTGGGTATGAATTGGAGCTTACAAATCGTAAACAGAGTGTGCTGAGAGCAGATTGTGGAATAATGCACAATGTAGTAGGAGCGTGCTTTCTCACCCACGTGACGGGGAAAAAGAAAGCACACAACAGGAAAAAATTATAAGGGTGTGACGTAATGATTTCGTTAGTGTGAAAGTTTTCCCTGACGAAAATCCCCACCACAACTTTACTCGATGAGAATAAAAAAGTAGAAAACCCTCAGATAGATAGGGCACTTAACGCGTAATACGATAGATATATTAGCTATATGGTTTTAGGCACTGATGCTTTTCATATTCATATTTGGAACCATCTGGATCGGGAAAGAGAACACATATTTGAATTTGTATTTTCGCCTGAAAAATATTTCGTGATTTTTCAATCACGTTTGTCTTCACTTAAAGTCAGTAGTCGAATCGAGTAGTCACAGTTTGTCTTAAATGACTAAAAGTGGACAAGTAATGTCAATATATCACAGAGACAAAAATAGTAACCTTGTATTTTTTGTTACATTATGTTTTTAGTATTTTGATTTTAATTTTGTTCTTCCTTCTAACACATATCATGTAATTCCTTCCATGATTGTTTAATGATTGTTCGAAGTTTTTGCCAAATTATCGTTATTTCTACCGGTCTATAGTCCGCCACACCAACCTGCCAAAAGATTGCAGCTATTTTTAACAATTTCAGAAAAGATCTGAGTCTGAGGCTGCGTGGAAGTGTAGTCTTGAGCTTCTTTATCTATTGTAATGACAATTTATATCGTATACTCTTGGAGTTGATTTGCATCAAGTAATAACACAACCTAATATTTTAAAAAACATTTTTTTACCAAGAAAAATGTATATTTTTTTAAATAAATTAACATAATTAACATAAATTAGAAGTAGAACAAATTATTTCCCGTCAAAATTAATATATCGAGTGCGTTTTAAGTCTTGTCCGGATACCTTTTGCTTTGTGACATTGTTTCAAGAAGGTGGATTTGGTCAAGTAGTTTTCTTTTTCTGCCAGAGAACCACAAGCGGTCGATTTGGTTTTTGCGTTGTACGAATTCGGAAATAGCGACGACGGAACATTGGCTTGTGTGTACTATGGGCGGTGTAATGGCGTTTAGTTATCATAGATGGTTTCATTGGCGCAGGTTTCTTAGTTGTAAGAATTCGGTAATAGCGACGACGGAACATGGGCTTGTTTGTAGTGTGGACGGTGTAATGGCGTTTAGTTATCATAACTGGTTTCATTGGCGCAGGTTTCTTAGTTGTGCGAATTCGGTAAAAGCGACGACGGAACATTGGCTTATATGTGGTATGGGCGGTGTAATGGCGTTTAGTTATCATAACTGGTTTCATTGGCGCAGGTTTCTTGGTTGTGCGAATACGGTAATAGCGACGACGGAACATGGGCTTGTTTGTAGTGTGGGCGGTGTCATGGCGTTTAGTTATCATAGCTGGTTTCATTGACGCAGGTTTCTTAGTTGTACGAATTCGGTAATAATGACGACGAAACATAGGCTTGTGTGTAGTGTCGGCGGTGTAATAGCGTTTAGTTATTATAACTGGTTTCATTGGCGCAGGTTTCTTTGTTGTGCGAATCCGGTAAAAATGACGACGGAACATAGGCTTATGTGTAGTGTGGGCGGTGTAATAGCGTTTAGTTATTATAACTGGTTTCAATGGCGCAGGTTTCTTTGTTGTGCGAATCCGGTAATAATGACGACGGAACATCGGCTTGTGTGTAGTATGGGCGGTAAAATGGCGTTTAGTTGTCACTGGGCTTTTCGTTGGTGCAAATCCCTTTTTAGTAGGAATGGTTGTCGATGCAGTAGTCGAAGTTGTAGTCGGCACTGTTGTGGTCGTGGTTGTGGTCGGTTGTGTTGTGGTTGTAGTCGGTTCTGTTGTAGTGGTGGTTGTGGTAGGCTCTGTTGTGGTGGTGGTTGTAGTCGGTTCTGTTGTAGTGGTTGTGGTTGTGGTCGGTTCTGTTGTAGTGGTGGTTGTGGTAGACTCTGTTGTGGTGGTGGTTGTAGTCGGTTCTGTTGTAGTGGTTGTGGTTGTGGTCGGTTCTGTTGTAGTGGTGGTTGTGGTAGACTCTGTTGTGGTGGTGGTTGTAGTCGGTTCTGTTGTAGTGGTTGGTTCTGTTGTAGTGGTTGTGGTTGTGGTCGGTTCTGTTGTGGTGGTGGTTATGGTCGGTTCTGTTGTGGTGGTGGTTGTTGTCGGTTCTGTTGTGGTGGTTGTGGTTGGTTCTGGTGTAGTCGTGGTTGTGGTCGGTTCTGTTGTAGTGGTTGTTGTGGTCGGTTCTGTTGTGGTGGTGGTTGTTGTGGTTGGTTCTGTTGTAGTGGTGGTTGTGGTTGGTTCTGTTGTAGTCGTGGTTGTGGTTGGTTCTGTTGTAGTGGTTGTTGTCCTTGAGGTAGAAGTAGAAGTACTTGTAGTCGGTGTTGTAGTTGTGGTAGTTGTTGTTGTGGAAGTAGGAGAACGAGCTACTGTGTTAACGCAATCTCTTCTTGTTAAATTTGGGACACAGTCAGTGAGTGAGTCAGTATAATGTTTAATACATACTCTATTTGGATCACCAGTAATACCTTCCAACTCTACCTGATTTACTGTAGGAAGTAGTCCAATAGCATTAATTTGTATTGCCTTGCTTCTAATCGTCTGCGCTACTAGAACTGGATTTTTACCTCGATTTGCCCTTCCGTCAGTTATAACTACCATGATTTGACTGAGGTTAGATCTTTGACCACATCCATTTGAACTGAGCACTCTTTCGCCCTCCATTAGACCTGCGCTTGTGTTTGTTAAATCTCCTAAACCATCTCTTCGTAATTCCATTAATCTTTTTTTGTATGCCATACTATCCGTAAAATCGTTGCACTTGATTGCAGTCATAGCTTTCTCAGAGAACAACACAACACCAGCTCTATCGTAAGGTAAATTTAACGCTTGGATCATTTCAATGGTGAAGTCGACAGTTCTCTGAAATTTTTCGTCGCTAATAGTGCCCGATACATCAATGATCGTTACCAACTCGTTTGGACACAAACCTAAAGAGATATGAGACAATTATGATATGGAAATAATTATTTTATAAAGTATTCTTGACGTTCCATTTAGACGACTACATGAAGGTTTTATGAAAAAATCAGACAAACGAACCTTGTGCGGACAGTTTTGATACTAATAGCAAACATGATATAAGTAATGACGTGGTTCGATTCATGTTTACTTCACCGTCTTCTCCTCTGTTTAGTTCGTCTAACCTGTATTGTTGGGAATCATCGAGGGCGGACGCTTTTTATAGCAATCGAAAATCTGTTACGTTTGCCAAATGAGGAAATTAATTTTTTTTCAGGAAAATAAAATTACAAAAGAAAGTCTACGTTATAACACATCAAGACAGTCGACCGTATCCTTTGAGAAGTGCAAAAAAACAAAGAAAAACATGAAACGGCAAAAAGGCATGTTTTGCACGGATACTGCAATAAGCGCCGGAATTTAATTGCAGTGGAATTTTAATTAATTTAATTAGTCAGGAGATAATCAACCTTGTTAATCAGGTAGTGTCTAATTAACAACATCTTTCGTCTGTTTATCTTCATCCTTCTTGTGTAAGGACGGTATCGTACAGGTGTTAGCATGTTTCGCGTGGGAAATTTCTAATTATACAATATCTCATGTTATATAATTTCTATGCAAGTTTTCGCTGAATCATTTATTACAAAGATTTGAAAAAGGTATTTATTTTGCAATGTAATTGTTCTTGTGAACATCCGATATCAAGAATTCGACAGCATATATCTAGACGACAGTAAATCCGTTTAAGAAATGGCGAAAAAACCTTGAATATTGGATTGGGTAACATTACAATGCGACAAAATATTTAAAGTGACTAACGTCCCGTTCTTTTTAAATTAATTGTCGGCAGCTACCTGATGTGAAATTTTTTTTAAGAATCTAACAATTTGCTGTTCACCTTTAATGGTCATGCAACACGTCATCTCTTCAATTGACTGCTCGCTTTGTAATCCTATCAACGTTCACCACCCCCATCGGTTAACTTTTGTTCCAGATAAGGTATAAGGAGCTAAAAGATTATGACTTTAGTTCTTAGCTATAAAGAGGACGTGGAAAGATTTTGTCCTTATTAAAACAAAAGTGGGAATTTTTGAACTCTGTAGGGACTGGTAGTTGGAAATGCTTCACATTATTACACTTTTAAAGCAAATCTAAATTAATAGGTAAAAAAAAATCAAAAAAAATCAAAAACGAAATTTTTAGGAAAAACAATGACGTCATCATTAAATACTATTATTATTATTGCATTGATTTTTTTATGTCAAATTATCTCTGTCATTTTTTTAGTTACCCTTCCAAATTTTGTAGTCACAGCATTTGCCTTTCCCTATAGTCTATGGGGATGGCAAAATCAAAATACCCAACCCCTAAAAGCGATACCCCCAAAATACTCCCCAAAATTGGGTTATAGAAAACGAAATCTATTAATAAGCAAAACGAAAACTCTCAGTAAACCGAACGGAGTCGGGTAATAAAAGAGTGTTCTCTGGAAATACACCCGAGTACAACAAAAGTTAATAATTTAGTCTAAACATATAAGGGTTAAGCATATTCTGTACCGCAGCTTAACCTGTGCTGGTTTTCTGGTAAACAATAATTACCTAGATATCCAAAAAATATTTTAATGGTTCACGGGAAGAATATTAAACTATGCGTTTGCTGACGGAAGTGATTTTTGCAGATGTTTTTTCTTAATTAGTTTGTAATCACATCCGGTTTCTAAATATGTAACATGTAAAAATTGTACAACCCAACAGTCATCGCTGTTGTGGCTTGCACTCTTTTTGATTTATAAGCAACATCTCATAAATTTAAACCTTGTATTGCTATACAAGGTTTAAATCCTTCGAAGAAAAGCTACATGCAAGCAAGGTCAGTCAGGAGTGCGAATAAATAAGAAAAACAAGTAAGACAGACATAATTAAACGGAAGCCTAACTAAACAGGTAAACACATGAATTTGATCTTCTTAAGTAGATAGTCAACGAGTAGCAAGTAAGTAGCAGTTTCAACCTATAAAATACAGAAACTTAAGCTTCAAACAACAATTTGTGTCGCTTATGAACAAAAACGTAAATCGAATTTGCATGCCAAAAAACTAACCAAGTAAAATTAAATACTTCTCGAACTATACACGTTATTTTATCGGAAAGCAAGCAAACGTTCAACCAGTAAAAGTTTCTTTAATTCAGAGGTTACTTTGTTAGAAAAAGGTTTTATAGCGAGTTTCTTAAATTTGACGGGATCTATAAGAGGGATATTCAATGAAGAACATTATTTCGATAAAACAAAGAGTGCCACAAATATATAGAAGAAGAGATAAATAATGATGCCTTTTCGCCTTCATCACCTAAAATGATATCTGTTTCGCAGAAATCGTAAATTTTTAGAAAGTCTTCCGATGGGAAAATTATACATTTTTAGAAACAGTAAAAGTTTCTTAATTTTTTGGAAGGTGACTTGTCAGTTTCTTATAAAGTGGTTTCTTAAAAAAAGGCGTAGTCGAAAATAGCCATGATTAGCTCTTGAACTAGTCTTCAGAAGTAATTGTGTTCTATTTGTAACTATTTTTTCCCAAACTTAACCAAAACGGTTTTCGTTTTGGTTAAGTTTGGGCGAAAATATGGACTTATCAGGGTTGCATGTTCATTAACTCTTTTGTTCATTTTCATTTTTTATATTTCCATCAATACATACACATCAGTCTATGGTCCATACCTTCCTTTGTATGGAGTTTAAATGCTTTGATCATATCAAACGCTGAAGAATACATCCCAATACCCATAAAAAGTAAACTTAAAGTTATAATCAACACGTTTACTATTATTGTACTTTTTGATAACGTCTTGTGCTTCAGTGCCAAGTAAAACCAACATGGGAATACCATTTCTAGAAAGGCACCTGTGAAGCTTCCAATAAAAGACAACACCATACAGAAGTGAGGAACGGAGATGGCCATTGTAAGCGTGATAAACATCAAAGCCAAGCGTATGGCCGTTCGTCGTACAGTGATCAACCTTTCTTCATATTTTTGGGATTCTTTATCGCTTCCAAGTTCTGAAGAGTTGCCAACTATCAACCATTTTGAATCTTTCTCGAGAATTTCAAAGACGGTGAACATTGGTAGGGTATAAGATGACATTGCGAGTAGTAAGACAATACTGTTAATTGCTGTGAGTAAAATTCCTGCCGGCAGATTCAAAGTCACCACTTGCGATGTTGCATCTCCAAACGTCATGTAAGCGATGACGCCGATACCGACTTTTAAAATAGTCATGGCAAAATACCCAGCATTCATCACGGTGCCGATGGTTGACGGATTCCTCATATCGCTTTCGATCACGGATAAATACATCTGGGAAGAGTAGCTGGCCACTACCACGCCAGTTGAAGCTACAAACTCTTTAATGGAAAACTTCTCGAGATTATGCACATCCCAAGCGTCTATTTCCGTCAAGCAGTAAACACACACGGCAAAAAAGACGGATGTAGCTGAAGCGACGGTCAACGAACTCATAATCGATATGTGATAAAGTCGTCGAAGAAATATATTTGGTAACATCAGCACGCCAAAAATCAGCACCCATACAACCCGAAGATAACCCAAAATGTGGGAAAAGCGTGTGTGTAACAGATACAAACACAATGGGGTAGAGCGTTGCCATGAAAAGAAGCTCGAGTACCTGGATGAACAAGACAATGTTTTTGCCGTACACCGGCCACATGGCATCACCAACTTCAGCATATGATGACCTATATGTATAAAAATATTTCTACAAATATGTAACGTAATTAAAGGGCCAAGTGGAGTGGTAATTATATTGGATTCAATCAATAAACTATAAGCCCTAATATTACAGTTGTAAACTCGTCCCCAGGGCATATATCTCCTCTGACAACTGGACGGATACCGTGGGGACGAGTTTGTGATAGTTGCTTGTTGGAGGAAGTCGACTCTCAAAATTGTGCATACCATTGAGAAACGAATTTTTGGCGGTTAATTGGGGGTGTCGTTTTGGAGAGTTAAATATTTTGGGACCTTAGCGTTTCTAGTTATTACGTAATAACTGCGAAAGAATTTTAAAGCAAAAATAAAAAAAGAATGTAGAAATATGAGCAAATTAGTACGGTGGTATTGGTAAATAAAAATTTTATTTGTAAAAAGAGATGTTTTGACTTTTGCATATAAAACTTTTTTCGAGAATGAAGAAAATAATTAAGTTAAGTGGATAAATTCCAAATTCTAAGAAGAAAATTTAAAAATTAATGGTTGAAATACCATATGAAAAGTGGAATATTTTTCTTTGTCTTCTTGTCCTTTCGACTAATTCGAAAGAAAAATAAACTAAAAGATTCATTCCAAAGGTGAAAAAACATGTCTGCTAATTTGAAGTGTCTGCCAATTATATGGTGGCTATTTGGAGAGTATGTTACAAGAGTTTGAGTTGCGTCTTTTGAGAATTTTTTACGTTAACTAAAGGTGTCTGCTAATTAATGTGTCAATTCAAGACTTTGCCTTATGTACAATTACGTTTTTCAGAGGATCGAAATAGCCAGCCATAAACCTCTTGTAGTAGCTAAAGGGAAAGGGTACAAACAACCCCATCACCAGGGCTCTTTTACGCCTATGATATGCTGACAAGGGAAGAGCGCTGGGGAAGGATTTATCCTTCCAAAAAAGTTATTCAAGTAATCCAAAAAATAATAATAATAAAAGATAATAGCTAGTTTCATGTAAGATAATCACCAACCTTGTTCTAACACTAACTGTTTCTCCTGTGACTTCGTCGATGACGTCATCATAGTGACAATTTATCAGAATTTGACCGGTATAGTTCGACAGTATGGCTACAAGTATAATGGCTACCACACTCCACCACCCTCCACCTTTGATGACATAAGGCATAGCTAATATGGCTACACCTTGGATTGAATTGGAGACGTTCCAGAACGCATTGAATGATGTAATTTTTTTCTGCTCCACATTTTTTGCTTCCTCAACACACCTTTCTTGTTCCGATTCGTAAACCGATTCAACCGGTTTGTAGGGGTTCTTATCTGGAAGAATCTTCTCCCACAGCTTCTTAACCGACATTTCTTTGTAAGTCGACAGAAAAAAATGGTCATATTTCCAGATTAGCGCACATCCCCGCCTTTTTTTATATACTTTTTAACAATTACTTTTTCTTAATATGAGCATTCAACCGAAACAATAAATGGCCAGAATTCTTGGTTCCCTTATATTTATAAAAAAGTCGAGAAAAAAGATGTTTTTTTACCATCTGTCAAGAACAATTAATTAATAGAAATATAACGAAAGTATCTTGAGCAATTCTTTTTTTCATAGAAAACATAAATGTCGGCATCTCAAAAACTAAGGAAATATATCTTTAAATATAACATTTTCTATGTCGTATTTGTGAGTGTTTTGTTTTTAACAGTTTAAAGACATATGTTTTGATATATAATATCCTGCCTTTTGAATATTATAATTTGTGTTCGCCCTGTTTTAAAGCCCACTTTCTGACGTGAAAATGTGGAACAATCTGTTATATTATGTCAGTTAACTTGAGGAAAAGAGACGTGGACGCCATATTATTTATTATCAAGGTAGCCTGGGTGGTTATTTAACCTCGTTTGAAGCGAAAAATTAAAAAAAAAAACCCTTCCAACTTTTAGAAGAAAAGCAGGATTTTAATATTTTTTTTCCTAAACATTAAAAATTGGAAATATATGGTGAAATCAATTAAACGTTTTTTTCATTTTTTTTCAAGCAACTCCATTTTTTGGAGCAAAATTTTGATTTCAAATTTCCTTTAAAAAAAGTTACTAAACCTAATATTCCCATTTTACAAGATGTCAACCATTCATTCTTTTGTTATAAAAAGGATAAATTTAAAGATTTCTTGTTAGATTATCTAGTCTCAGTCAGTTATTTAACTTTTCGGACGAATTACTCAACGGTTGCTTCGTTTTTGACCCAAATTTAAGCCTCAGCCCTTAACAACTTTGTTCATTAGTTAAAAAAACGTGTAAACATTTTGTTTGATTTCAGCATTCTCTGTCGTGCCATGAAAAGGAGGTCAAGCTGAATGATCCACTAGTTCATGTGAGAATAACTAAAAAAGAACAGCAAAAGCGTTGCAGAGAAAATTGACCAAGAAATTAGAAAGAAAAATTTGGGACATGATACAAATGAACGCTGAATAGCAAAGAATTGAAAAGTTATGGAACAAAATTTACTCATAAAACATATATTATCATATATTTCTTATAAAACATAATAACTTTTTAAAAAATAAGAGATTTACAACTATTATATTATACAAAATTTTTAAATAAATTTACAACGCTAGCCAAGGTGTGTTAGAAAGGAAGTGTCAAATTTTATATTGCCGGACCAATCCTTATTCTATTGTTTAATTTTTCACACCCTCCTCAATGATAATTGCTCAATATTGGATATAAATCACAAATTTAAAGAATTATTAAATTTCAACTAGTATAGTGGAGTAGTAATTATACTTTAAGAAGATAGGAGTGAGTGGGTGATTGGGATGGGTGAGATCATTAGTAGTTTTTGAAACACAATTATTAACTCTCCTGCTAGCGATATTCAAAGTCAAATCTTAAGTTAATCCAGTCTAAAAAAACAAACAAAGAACAAAAACAAACTAAAAAATTTAAAAAAGTAGCCTGTCCCCAGGGTTTGTAGGCTGGCCGGGCTACAGGGTTTGTAGTGTGGGTTACCAGAGGCTTAAAAAAATTTCACCGACAATTTGAGAAAGGGATTAGGCTGTATCTCAAGAAATATTACACATATTCTTCATTCACCGATTCTGGAACCTTCTCTAGTTCGTAACATATATTATCATGTCCGAGATGTTCTTTGGAGCTATGAATATTACTGTTGCGTATAAACATATGGGAGTTTAAAACATGTCTCACGTCAATACTTCGCTTTCTTCTTCGATGTCGGCTTGGTAGACTGCGATGACGAGAGCGCGTCGTCCTTTCGCTCGTTGTAAACGACGCAAGTGACGTGTTATATGAGGACGTATCAGAAAAGTGTTCACATTCTTCGCACATTGTACTTTTTTTCGAGCGTTCTGCCAAAGAAAAAATGTAGGCTGGATTTCGCCGACCTCTGTTGTAACTTGATTTGCCATAATCGCATTCGCTACATGTGAAAGACGCATCAGAATCGCTCTCAGTTGTATATGTTGCCTCGCTAATTTCTGATCCAAACACAGTATCTGTAATTACTGAGACATCATCCATTGTGAATGGCATTGTGGGAAAATTTGTCGATGATCCATTGTCATAACGAAAACTCATTTCACTGTATCCAATACTAGCGTCGTCTAGATCGTATGCTTCTGGGATAACGAGTGCATTATTTGGGCGATGACAAACGATATCACTTCCAGTGGATTCAAATCCACTTTCAATAGGAGGCGTGACTTGATGTGTTCTAAGCGTAAACCTATCACCTAATGACTCTTGCGACGTCACATGTTCAGATGATATACCGCGTTGAATGTTCGCTATTTCGTCAGTGCTTCGAAACTTTTGTAACGGAATGTCAACAGATTTATATCGAGACAAGCCACTATGTTGGTCTCGTTCATTTGCATACGTTGGTAGCGATAGATTTGATCTGTTTAAATGAGACTTGTTCGTTTCTTTGCATCGGCGTATTTGATCCAGATCATCCAACTCTCGTCCATGATTATCAAATCCTTTCTCAAATGTCCCTTTTACAAACGTTTTACCCTGCCAACGTCGCCTAGCAGCAAAACAACCAATCACAGTAGAGATGAATACTATCGCGCATAACGTGATGGTTATAATGATTTCCTCATCAAGAAAGGCGGTTTCCAACTTCTTTACTTTTTCTACAGTGCAAGTGTAATTGCTGTTTTCAAGAGAGCAAATCTCGTTCAATTTGCATGGATTCGGTACACATAACTTCGATATTTCACATACCCGACCTACGTGATCTGTTCTACTGCAATCACACGAGAACGAGGCTGTCCCAACAGGCCGACATCTTCCTTTGTTTCTACACGGTTTGTTTACACATATTCCAGGGGCAACGCAAGAATACGCCTCCCAGTCGTCGACACAATGTTTCAACGTCTTATTCTCACATGGATTCGATTGACACACATCTGTGGACGCACATCCTAAACTTACTAAAGAAGACGCGCTTACGTCAAATAACCTCGTAGAGCTGGACAGATATAATGCGTTTTCATTTAACTTCAATTTTCCTAGACAGCCTTCAAATTCTTTCCCGAAAAGAATCTCGTTAACCTCAGTGCTAAAGAACTGATGCAAACTGTTGCCGTAAATATGTTTGGTGGATTGGTATAAATCGAGAACAATCGAGACAATACTACCACGGACCAACATTGATACGTTGTGCCATTTTCCATCTGCTACAGACGCTTCCGACAATGATGTAGCGCTGGTGATATTATTCAAACTTGATGCATAATGTATTTTACCATCATTGAGCTACACAAGAAAAGAAAAATACTTGTTAAAAAGCAGTCGACATTAGATTCTTTAACATCAGTCAGTAAATACAGTTATACAAACGATCAAAATGGAAATAAACTCTTAGTGACGAAATTAGTTGTGTTTTATTTATTTTTTAAAGCTATCGATGCTAACACTTTCTCTGTAAGGTGTTCTGAACACTTACGTATAACTGTGTGTAGCCTCGGTTGCAAGTAGAATTGAATAAAACGCCTTCTTTTTTTCTTGTTCTAAACTGCATCAGAATTGAACTGTTCTCTATCAATGCTACACGACGAATTCGAATATCTTTATTTAACAACATCTTCCGTTTATAGGATTCGCTTAGCTTCAAACGTATGGGAGAATTCTGCAGTTTTACCGATTTGTAAGCTAAAAAAACAGAATGGGCGTCATCCAAAGTAGATATAATTAGCATCGTATCAGTTGTGCAGCCCACTGAAAATGTGTCGCATGTATGTTCTTTTTTTATAACAAATTTATTAGACAAAAATAATTTTTTGATTTTTATATAGTCAATATTGTAAAAATGCACGTAAGAAATAGGTAAAAAAACGCGCCAATATTTGAGCATGCGCGGTATACTTTGTAGTTGTAATGTTGACCTTGGGTTTGAGGAAATATGTTGCTTTGGTGCTAAAAGAGACACAGTCCCCCCAAAAAAATTACAATACTAATACCAATGAAACAACTGAAGCGACGTGTGGTTTGCTTGTAGGGATCAGCGAAACAGAAAAATTGAAAGTCATTTTCTTCTTATTACTGCCAATATAAAATCTATTACGGCTTTCAAAATGAGATAACAGTAAGAGAGGTAGTAAATGGGTAAATTCTATTAAAAATAATATTTCTTGAGAAAAGACGTCTACGTCAAACAACAGTTCACCTTTTTGACAACTTTTTGCGGTGTATCCATCTTTACAACGACATTCAACTTCTGACCATAAATCAATACACTGCCCTACTCCACACGAATTAGAATCACATCCTTTTGTTCTCCTACACCCAGCTCGTACGCCATTACTTGCAATAAAATCAGACTTGGTCATCGTGGCGTTGTTTATTACAATATTGCGCATGCAGCCGATAAAGTCTATCGCCGATAAATATCTTGCAAAACGACGGATTAGATCGGTTGATTCAATCCCACCAATGCTTAATGTGTGATTAGTTGAAATACTGAAAAAAGAAATAATACGACTATCTTTAAAGTAACTGGCAAATAGCATCTTATAACCCTGTTTAGCTGCAAGGAAGGGACTATAATAATGAATGGTCAGGCAATGGTTAGGTACAGTCCTCACTCAAGAATACACTATAACGATTATAAAATTAACCAATTTACAGTACCTCGATAGTTTTTGACTTGTTGACACCCGGAACCTTTTGTCCACGACCATAGAAATAATCTATGCAAAAAATATATATAAAGAATGTAAAATATATATAATAAAATAAAAGAAAGAGATGCAACAAATAATAATAATCTAAAGATATACTCACCTTTTGCGTAATCAAAATTTCCAAAGAATGAAACACACCATCCGAAACATGAACATTGTTTGTTAACTGAGACACTTCCTTCCTATTTGAAAGAGATATCTCCAGTCTTCCATTATTTATTTGGACTCCTATACTGGATCCATTGGAGTATAACAGCAATAACAAAGCCGACGCTTCAACTGATGCAAATTCCACGTAGTAACTGAATTGCTTCATCATGTTTATTGAATCTCGTTTCATGTAACTGACAGCATCAAAGTTTAAGCTTTGTTTATCGCACTGTTTTCCATAATCGCCAAACTGGCATTCACATTGAAATGTATTTCCTACTGGTATGCACCGACCATTGTTATTACATGGATTAGAATGACACGCCGTAATTTTTGTTTCGCAAAACTCTCCGGTAAATTCATCGTTACATACGCACTTAAATCCGCCATATTTGTTTACGCATTTCCCGCTATTTTCGCACGGAGATTTATTACATTCGTTAACATCTAATTCACAGTATTCTCCAGTGAAAAACTTCCCACAGATGCACCTGATTTTAACATTTTTGCCTTTACACGTTCTGTTATTTTGACAAGGATTTGGAAAGCATGATTGTGGACGTTGGTTGCATTTCTCGCCCACCCAGCCTGGTAAACATACACATGTTTTGTTTACAGTATGAACGAGGGAGTGAAAGATTACACTTTCTGTATCGATAATTTCCTTCCCAGTAAAATCAAGACTGAACTCACACTTGGAGTTTATATTGCACGAATTTGTTAAACACAAATTTACGTCAATATCAATTTTGCTGCTACGAGAGACACGTAGAAGTTCATCAGCATTAGAAACCATGGAATGAACAAACGCGTCTTTTCTTACTGCAGCGCTTACAGCAAAAACCAAATTAAGACCCTTGTTAAAAGCTTGAACAGAAATTATCTTCGCAAGTTGCTCTTTTGAATGGCTTATTTTTAAGTTGACATGTTCTTCGAATTTAATCAAACTGGAGTTCACGAAATCTTGTATCATTACATCCTTTAAATGGAGCATGATAGTCGCAGGATACCTTGTTGTAGAAATATTATGATATTGAATCTTAGATGAGCAGACTAGGGTCTCGACGTCTCCGACACTCCCATTATACGATATGGACAGATCTTTAGATACAGTTGGGCTAACTGAGGCATACAGTTTACATGTGTTTACTTGGAAATATAAACCTTTCCGTGTGGTGTCTCCCAATTTACAATGGTAGGTATCATTTACATCAACATCAGTTGGGGAGAGATCTCCAACATACATCGTATTTGTTTTATTCACGATAAAATCCTCTTTGCTTCGACCAAAATTTACGATTACTTTCGAATGCCGTTCATTTCCACGATTGTCGTTCTCGTCAAGCGCGGAAATAAAGCACTTAACTTGAGAAGATAACTTTGGTCTTCCATTGTCAGATATAGTTATTACAAATTCGTATCGACTATCCGTTTCGTAGTCAATGGCTGCCATGTTTGATAAAACGCCAGTTGTTTGATTCACTGAAAATATATCTCTAAACGTTTCGGTGTGATAGGTGAATGGTCCCGCATTGGGTAACGTATCATTATCCTCAACTTGCAACAACAAAATGGGTGTTCCAACTGGTGAATTTTCTCTTACGGCACCGAAACAATCCTTTACTGTTGGCGGATTATCATTTATATCTAACACAGTTACTGACAAAGTAGAGTAACCTCGAAGAACTGATGTCCCATTCTTACATGCTGCGATTAAGGTAAGGTTGTAAAAATCTACAAGTTCTCGATCCAAAACTTTAGCTAGTCTGATAATACCAGTATTTTTCTCGATGCTAAACATGGAAGACGCATTCTGGATGTTGTATTCTATGAGACTATTATTAACCTCTGTAATTGTGGCCTGTACTTTTATCAGTGGCGTAGAAATTGATGTATTCTCATATGTAGAAATTCGGTATAATTGTTTGTGGAAAACCGGATGCTCTCCTTCGTAAAGAACGTCGATGGTTACCGAGGCGAGATCAATAAAACGGAGATCAAAATTATAATTTTGCACTACAACATCAAAAGTTATTTTACCGGGTGACAATCTCATGGCGCTTTGTATAGATCCAGTGGAGGAGTTTACAATAATACCATATTCAGGGGGTATTGTTTGTAGGTAAGAACATAAACCGTCAATTCCTTTGTCTTTGTCAACTGCGTTAACCTGTCCTATAACAGTACCTTTAGTAACACTCTCCATTGTTGAAAAGTTATAAGAGGTGGCGGTAAACTTAGGTGCAAACTCATTCACTCCATAAATATACAACGTAACATTAATATCCGATGATAACGGAGGAGAGCCATTGTCAGTTGCCGTAACCACAAGCGAGTAAACTGATTTTATTTCATAGTCAAACTTCTTCGTTGACGTTATTTCACCACTGTATGAATTGATGAGGAACCTAGAATCTCCTGTTTGTATTCGATAAGATATCTTGTTATTTACAGGCGAGTCAATGTCAGTTGCATAAACTGTGATAATTACATTGCTATTGTGAAAATCTTCTGATATGGTCTTCACGTAGCTGCTCTGGTTAAATACAGGTTTATTATCATTGATATCTGTCACGGTTATATAAAATGTAGCAGTTGAAGATTTTTGATTTAAAAAATTTCGATCAAAAACAGCAACTAATAGTTTATAAGATTGTTTTACTTCATAACATAACAACAGTCTATGGTCATACCTCCATTTTATGAGGTTTAATGCTTTGATCATAATCAAACGTGAAAATAACATCCCAATACCTAAAAAAGTAAAAACTTAAAGTTATAATCAAACACGTTACTATTATTTACTTGTTTGATTAAGTCTTGTCGCTTCAGTGCCCAAGTAAATCCAACATGGGAATACCATTTCTGAGAAAGGCACTGTGAAGCTTCCCAATTAAAAGACAAACCATCACAGAAGTGAGGGAACGGAGATGGCCCATTGTAAGCGTGACTAAACATCAAAGCCAAGCGTATGGCCGTTCGTCGTACAGTGTGATCAACCTTTCTTCATATTTTTGGGATTCTTTATCGCTTCCAAGTTCTGAAAGTGCC
Organism: Hydractinia echinata; assembly: GCA_030067915.1. Lineage (NCBI taxonomy): Eukaryota > Metazoa > Cnidaria > Hydrozoa > Anthoathecata > Hydractiniidae > Hydractinia > Hydractinia echinata. The sequence goes on from JASGCC010000066.1 coordinate 1,498,795, forward strand.
AACTATCAACCATCTTTGAATCTTCTTCGTAGAATTTTCAAAGACGATGAACATTGGTAGGGTATAAGATGACATTGCGAGTAGTAAGACATACTGTTAATTGCTGTGAGTAAAAATTCTGGCGCAGATTCAAAGACACCACTTGCGATGTGCATTCTCAACGTCATGTAAGCGATGACGCCGATACCGATTTACAATAAGTTCATGGCAAAATACCCAGCATTTCATCACGTGCGATGGGTTGCGGATTCCATAACGCTTTCGTATCACGGATTAAATACAGCTGGGAAGGTAGCTGGCCACTTACCACGCCATTGAAAGCTAACAAACTCTTTAATGAAAACTTCTCAAGATTATGACATCCCAAGCGTCTATTTTCCGTCAAGCAGTAAAACGACACGGCAAAAAGACGGATGTAGCGAAGCGGGTCAACGAAGCTCATAATCATATTGATAAAGTCGTCGCAAGAAATTATATTTGGTAACATCAGCACGCCAAAAGATCAGCACCCTGTACACCAGAAGGATAGCACCAAAATGTGGGAAAAGCGGGGTGTGACACAGACTACAACACACTGGGGATAGAGCGTTCCATGAAAAGAAGCTCGGTAGTACCTGGATGAACAACGACAACTGTATTTTTGCCAGTACACTCGTGCACACATGGCATCCCAACTTACAGACATATGAGACCTATATGTAAAAAAATATTTCTACAAATATGTAACTAATTAAGGGCCACAGTGATGTAATTATATTGATTCAAATCATAATAAACTATAAAGCCCTAATTATTACAGTTGTAAACACGTCCCAGGCACTATATCTCCCTGACAACTGGACGGATACCGTCGGGGACGAGTGGATAGTTGGCTGTTGAGGAAGTCGATCTCTCAAAAGTTGCGACATCCATTGAGAAACGAATTTTTGGCGTTTATTGGAGGTGTCGTTGTGAGAGTTAAATATTTTTGTGGACCTAGCTTTCTAGATTATTACTAAAACTGCGAAAGAATTTTAAAGCAAAAATAAAAAGAATGTAAATAGAGAGCAAATTTAGTACTCGGTGGTATTGGTAAATAAAAATGTTATTTGTAAAAAAGAGATGTTTGACTGTTGGCATATAAAACTTTTTTCGAAGAGAAGAAAATAATTAAGTGGATAAATTCCAAATTCTAAGAAGAAAATTGTTAAAAATTAAGGTTGAATACCATATGAAAAAAAAATGATATTTTCTTTGTTCTTCTGTTCCTTTTGCGTACTAATTCGAAAGAAATAAATAAACTTAAAAGATTCAATTCCAAAGTGAAAAAAACATGTCTGCCTAATTTTGAAGTGCTGCCCAATTATATGGTGGCTATTTGGAGAGTATGTTACAGAGTTTGATTGCGTCTTTTGAGAATTTTTTACTCGTTAACAAAGGGTCGCTAATTCAGATGTGTCAATTCGAAGACTTTGCTTATGTAAATTACGTTTTCAGGATCCGAAATAGCAGGCCATAAACTCTTTAGTAGCTAAGAGGAAAGGTAAACAAGCCCCATCACCAGGGGCTCTGATTACGCCTATATTTAGCTACGAGGGAAGCGCTGGGAAGATTTATCCTTCCAAAATAGTAAAATATTCAAGTAATCCTAAAAAATTAATAATTAATAAAAGATAATATCTAGTTCATGTAAGATAATCACACATACCTTGTTCTAACACTAACGTTCTCCTGTGATTCGTCGATACTCATCATAGTGACAATTTTCAGAATTTGACCGATAGTTCGACACTCATGGCTAACAAAGTTAATGGCTTACCACACTCCACCACCTCCAAAAAACGCTTTTTGAACCATTAAGGCATAGCTAAATTGGCTACACCTCGGATTTGAATTGGAACTTCCAGGAACGCATTTGAATGATGAATTTTTTCTGTCCACATTTTTTGCTTCTCACACACCTTTCTTGTTCCGATTCGTAAACGATTCAAACCTTTTTAAAGGTTCTTAATCTGAAGAATCTTTCCCACAGCTTCTTTAACAATTTCTTTGTAAGTCGACAGAAAAAAATGGTTCATATTTTCCAGATTAGAGCCGCACAATCCCCGCCTTTTTTATATACTTTTAACCAGTTATTTGTTCTTAATATGAGCATTCACCGAACAATAAATGGCAGAAAAATATTTGGTTCCTTATATTTATAAAAAGTCGAGAAAAAGATGATTTGTTTTACCATCGTCAAGAAACAATTATTAATAGAATATAACGAAAGTGACTCTTGAGCAATTCTTTTTTTTCATAGAAAACATAAATGTCGCATCTCAAAAATAAGGAAATATATCATTATAATTATAGACATTTTCTATGTCGTATTTTGTGAGTGTTGTTTTAAACGTTTTAAAGACATATGTTTGTATATATAATATCCTACCTTTTGAATATTTATAATTTGTGTTCCCCGTTTAAAGCCCACTTCTAGTGACAATGGTGGACAATTCTGTTATAATGTCAGTTAACTTAGATGGGCCAATTATACAAGTACTCGGTGTTAAACCTTGGAGCGAATTAAAAACCTCCAACTTGAAGAACAGATTTAATATATTTATTTCTCGATTTGAAGAATAAAATTTATGCAATTTAAGTTTTTTTAATTTTGTCGGTCCAGCACTCCATTTTTTGAGCAAAATTTATTTAATTTTCCTTTAAAAATTACATAACCTATATTCACATTTACAAATGTCACCATTCATTCTTTTTATAAAAAGGATAAATTTATAAGATTTTTGTTAGATTATCTAGTCTCAGTCAAGTTAATTTAATCTTCTCGACGAATTAACTCAATCGGTTTGCTTCGTTTTTGACCCAATTTAAGCCTCAGGCCTTAAAATCTTTGTTCATTAGTTAAAAAAAACGTGTTAAAACATTTTGTGTTTGATTTCAAGCATTTCTCTGTTCGTGCAGTGAAAAGGGTCAAAGCTGAAGTGATCCACTAGTCATGTGAGAATAACTAAAAAGAACAGCAAAAGCGTGCAGAGGAAGAAAATTGACAAGAAATTAGAAAGAAAAATGGAGACTGATACAAATGCAACGCTGAAGTAGCAAGAAGATTTGAAAGTATGGAACAAAATTTCTCATACATTATTAAAATATTTTATAACATAATAACTTTTAAAAATAAGAATTACAACTATTATATTATACAAAATTTTTAAAAAATGTACAACGCTAGCCAAGGTGTGTTAGAAAGGAAGTGTCAAATTTTATTTGCCGGACCATCTTATTCTATTGTTTAATTTTTCACACCCTCCTCAATGATAATTGCCTCAATATGGGATAAATCACAAATTTAAAGAATTAATTAAATTCAACTGGTTAGTGGAGTAGTAATTATACTTATAGAAGATAGAGATGAGTGGGTGATTGGATGGGTGAGATCATTAGTATGTTGTTGAAACACAAATTATAACTCTTCCTGCTACGATATTTCAAAGTCAAATCTTAAGTTAATCAGTCAAAAAAAACAAACAAAATAACAAAAACAAACTAAAAATTTAAAAGACCCGAGGTAGGCTAGCATGTCCCCAGGGGTTGTAGGCTGGCCCGTGTGGCGCTAAGGGTTTTAGTGTGGGTTAACAGAGGCTTAAAAAAAAAATTTCACCGACAATTTGATAAGGGATTAGGCTGTATCTCAGAAATATACAAATATTCTTCAATTCACGATTCGTGGAACCTTCTCTAGTTCGTAATCTATATTATCATGTCGATTCTTTTGAGCTATGAATTTATAGTTGCGTAAAACATGATGGAGTTTAAAACATGTCTCACGTCCAATACTTCGCTTCTTTTTCGATGTCGGCTTGTTAGCTGCGATGACAGAGCGCGCTCGTCCTTTCAGCTCGTTGTAAACGACGCAAGTGACTGTTATATGAGGACGTATCAGAAAAGTGTTCACATTCTTCGCACATTGTACTTTTTTTCGAGGTTCTGCCAAAAGAAAAATGTAGCTGGATTTCGCCGACCTCTGTTTAACTTGATTTGCCATAATCGCATTCGCTAGACATGTGAAAGACGCATCAGAATCGCTCTCTTGTATATGTTGCTCGCTAATTGTGATCCAACACAGTACTGTAATTACCGAGAATCATCATTTGTTAATGGCATTGTGGGAAAATTGTCGATGATCCATTGTCATAACGAAAACTCATTCACTGTATCCAATACTAGCGTCGTTCTAATCGTTATGCTTCTGATAACGATTGCATTTATTTGGCGATTGACCAAACGATACACTTCCAGTGGATTCAAGAGTCCACTTTCAATAAGGTAGGCGTGACTTGATGTGTTCTAAGCGTAAACCTATACTAGACTCTTGCGACGTCACATGTCAGATGATATACCGCGTTGAATGTTCCGATTCGTCAGGCTTCGAAACTTTTGTAAACGGAATATCAAACAGATTTATATCGAGACAGCCACTATGTGGTCTCGTTCATTGATACGTTGTAGGATAGATTTATCTGTTAAATGACGACTTGTTGTTTCTTTGCATCGGCGTATTTGATCCAGATCATCCAACTCTTCGTCCATAGATTATTCAAAATCCTTCTCAAATGTCCTTTTACAAACGTTACCCTGCCAAACGTCGCCTAGCAGCAAAACAACCAATCACATTAAGATGAATTACTTATCGCGCATTAGTGATGGTTATAATTATTCCTCATCAAGAAAAGCGTTTCCACACTTCTTTACTTTTTCTACAGTGCAGGTAATGCATGTTGCAAGAGTGCAATACTCGTTCAATTTGCAGGATTCGGTTACACTACTTCGATATTTCAATACCCAGACTACGTGATCTGTTCTAACTGCAATACACGAGAACGAGGCTGTCCAACAGGCGACATCTTCCTTGTTCTACACGGTTTGTTACACTATTCCAGGCAACGCAAAATACGCTCCCAGTCGTCGACACAAATGTTTCAACGTCTTATTCTCACATGGATTCGATTGACACACAATCGTGTGAGCAGCATCTAAACTTACTAAGAAGACGCGCTTACGTCAAATAACCTCGTGAGCTGACAATATATGCGTTTTCATTTAACTTCATTTTCTAGACAGCCTTCCAATCTTTCCCGAAAAGAATCTCTTAACCTTTATGCTAAAGAACTGATGCAAACTGTTGCCGTAAAATATGTTTGGGGGATGGTATAAATCAGAGAACAATCGAGCAATACTACCACGGACCAACATTGGACGTTGTGCCATTTCCATCTGCTACAGCGCTTCCGACAGATGGTAGCGCTGGGTATATTATCAAATTGAGCAAAGTATCTTTACATCATTGAGCACACAAGAAAGAAAATACTTGTTAAAAAGCAGTCGACATTAGACTTTAACCATCGTCAGTAAATAACAGCTATACAAACGATCAAAATGAAATTACACTCTTAGTGACGAAATTAGTTGGTTTTATTTATTTTTAAACTTCGATGCTAACACTTTTCGTAAGGTTTCTGAAACAACTTACGTTATAACTGTGTGTAGCCTCGGTGCAAGTAGAATGATAAAACGCCTTCTTTTTTTCTGTTCTAATACTGCATCAGAATTGAACTGTTCTCTATCAATGCTACACGACGAATTCGAATATCTTATTTAACAACAATCTATCCGTTTATAGATTCGCTTAGCTCAACACGTATGGGAAGAATTCTGCAGTTTTACCGATTTGAGCTTAAAAAAACAGATGGGCGTCATCCAAAGTAGATATATTAATTACATGCGTATCAGTTGTGCCGCCCACTGAAAAATGTGTGTCGCATGTATGTTCTATTTTTTTGTATAACAAATTTATTAGACAAAAATAATTTTGATTTTATTATAGTCAATTGTGTAAAAATGCACGTAAGAAATAGGTAAAAAAACGCGCCAATATTGCGCATGCGCGGTATACCTTTGTAGTTGTAATGTTGCCCTTGGGTTTGAGAAATAATGTTGCTTTGGTGCTAAAAAGAGACACATCCCCACAAAAATTAAATACTTAAACCAATGAAAAACAACTGAAGCACGTGTTGTTTATCTTGTAGGTATCAGCAAACAGAAAAAATTGAAATCATTTTCTTCTTATTACTGCCAATATAAAATCTATTACGCTTTCAAATGAAGATAACGAGTAAGAGAGTGTAAAGGACGTAAATTCTATTTTAAAAATAATATTTCTTGAGAGAAAAGACGGTCTATGTCTAAACAACAGTTTCATCCTTTTGTGACAACTTTTCTGGGCTACCATCTTTACAACGACATTCAATTCTGACGCTAAGATCAATACACTGCCCCTACTCCACACGAATTAGAATCACATCCTTTTGTTCTCCTACACCCAGCTCGTACCGCATAACTACAGTGCAATAAAATCAGACTGGTCATCGTGGTTAAGTTATTACAATATGCCATGCAGCCGATAAGTCTATCGCCAGTAAAGTATCTTGCAAAACGACGATTAGATCGGTTGATTCAATCCACAATGCTTAATGTGTGATTAGTTGAAATACTGAAAAAAGAAAATAATACGACTATCTTCTAAAAGTAACTGGCAAATAGCATCTTATAACCTGTTTGCTGCAAGGAAGGGGACTATAAAATGATATGGTCAGGCACAATGTTAGGTACAGTCCTCACTCAAGAATACACCTATAACGATTATAAAATTAACCAATTACAGTACCTCGATGATTTTTGACTTGTTTAGCACCCGAACTTTTGTCCACGACATAGAAATAATCTTTGCCAAAAAATCATATATAAAAGAATGAAAATATATATAATAAATAAAAGAAAGAGATGCAACAAATAATAAAAATCTAAAATTATACTCACCTTTTGCTAATCAAAAATTTCCCAAGAATGAAACACACCATCCGAAACCATGAACATTGTTTGTTTAAACTGAGACACTTCCTTCCTATTTGAAAGAGATATCTCCAGTCTTCCATATTTTAATTGGACTCCTATACTGATCCATTGGAGATAACAGCAATAACAAAGCCGACGCTTCAACGGCATGCACAAATGTCCACGTAGTAACTGAATTGCTTCATCAGTATTGTTGGGAATCATCGAGGGCGGACGCTTTTTATAGCAATCGAAAATCTGTTACGTTTGCCAAATGAGGAAATTAATTTTTTTTCAGGAAAATAAAATTACAAAAGAAAGTCTACGTTATAACACATCAAGACAGTCGACCGTATCCTTTGAGAAGTGCAAAAAAACAAAGAAAAACATGAAACGGCAAAAAGGCATGTTTTGCACGGATACTGCAATAAGCGCCGGAATTTAATTGCAGTGGAATTTTAATTAATTTAATTAGTCAGGAGATAATCAACCTTGTTAATCAGGTAGTGTCTAATTAACAACATCTTTCGTCTGTTTATCTTCATCCTTCTTGTGTAAGGACGGTATCGTACAGGTGTTAGCATGTTTCGCGTGGGAAATTTCTAATTATACAATATCTCATGTTATATAATTTCTATGCAAGTTTTCGCTGAATCATTTTATTACAAAGATTTGAAAAAGGTATTTATTTTGCAATGTAATTGTTCTTGTGAACATCCGATATCAAGAATTCGACAGCATATATCTAGACGACAGTAAATCCGTTTAAGAAATGGCGAAAAAACCTTGAATATTGGATTGGGTAACATTACAATGCGACAAAATATTTAAAGTGACTAACGTCCCGTTCTTTTTAAATTAATTGTCGGCAGCTACCTGATGTGAAATTTTTTTAAGAATCTAACAATTTGCTGTTCACCTTTTAATGGTCATGCAACACGTCATCTCTTCAATTGACTGCTCGCTTTGTAATCCTATCAACGTTCACCACCCCATCGGTTAACTTTTGTTCCAGATAAGGTATAAGGAGCTAAAAGATTATGACTTTAGTTCTTAGCTATAAAGAGGACGTGGAAAGATTTTGTCCTTATTAAACAAAAGTGGGAATTTTTGAACTCTGTAGGGACTGGTAGTTGGAAATGCTTCAACATTATTACACTTTTAAAGCAAATCTAAATTAATAGGTAAAAAAAAATCAAAAAAAAATCAAAAACGAAATTTTTAGGAAAAACAATGACGTCATCATTATAATACTATTATTATTATTGCATTGATTTTTTTATGTCAAATTATCTCTGTCATTTTTTTAGTTACCCTTCCAAATTTTGTAGTCACAGCATTTGCCTTTCCCTATAGTCTATGGGGATGCAAAATCAAAATACCCCAACCCCTAAAAGCGATACCCCAAAATACTCCCCAAAATTGGGTTATAGAAAACGAAATCTATTAATAAGCAAACGAAAACTCTCAGTAAACCGAACGGAGTCGGGTAATAAAGAGTGTTCCTGGAAATACACCCGAGTACAACAAAAAGTTAATAATTTAGTCTAAACATATAAGGGTTAAGCATATCTGTACCGCAGCTTAACCGTGCTGGTTTTCTGGTAAACAATAATTACCTAGATATCCAAAAAATATTTTTAATGGTTCACGGGAAGAATATTAAACTATGCGTTTGCTGACGAAGTGATTTTTGCAGATGTTTTTTCTTAATTAGTTGGTAATCACATCCGGTTTCCTAAATATGTAACATGTAAAAATTGTACAACCCAACAGTCATCGCTGTTGTGGCTTGCACTCTTTTTTGATTTATAAGCAACATCTCATAAATTTAAACCTTGTATTGCTATACAAGGTTTAAATCCTTCGAAGAAAAGCTACATGCAAGCAAGGTCAGTCAGGGAGTGCGAATAAATAAGAAAAACAAGTAAGACAGACATAATTAAACGGAAGCCTAACTAAACAGGTAAACACATGAATTTGATCTTCTTAAGTAGATAGTCAACGAGTAGCAAGTAAGTAGAGTTTCAACCTATAAAAATACAGAAACTTAAGCTTCAAACAACAATTTGTGTCGCTTATGAACAAAAACGTAAATCGAATTTGCATGCCAAAAAACTAACCAAGTAAAATTAATACTTCTCGAACTATACACGTTATTTTATCGGAAAGCAAGCAAACGTTCAACCAGTAAAAGTTTCTTTAATTCAGAGGTTACTTTGTTAGAAAAAGGGTTTTTATAGCGAGTTTCTTAAATTTGACGGGATCTATAAGAGGGATATTCAATGAAGAACATTATTTCGATAAAAACAAAGAAGTGCCACAAATATATAGAAGAAGAGATAAATAATGATGCCTTTTCGCCTTCATCACCTAAAATGATATCTGTTTCGCAGAAATCGTAAATTTTTAGAAAGTCTTCCGATGGGAAAATTATACATTTTTAGAAACAGTAAAAGTTTCTTAATTTTTTGGAAGGTGACTTGTCAGTTTCTTATAAAGTGGTTTCTTAAAAAAAGGCGTAGTTCGAAAATAGCCATGATTAGCTCTTGAACTAGTCTTCAGAAGTAATTGTGTTCTATTTGTAACTATTTTTTCCCAAACTTAACCAAAACGGTTTTCGTTTTGGTTAAGTTTGGGGCGAAAATATGGACTTATCAGGGGTTGCATGTTCATTAACTCTTTTTGTTCATTTTCATTTTTTATATTTCCATCAATACATACACATCAGTCTATGGTCCATACCTCCTTTGTATGGAGTTTAAATGCTTTGATCATATCAAACGCTGAAGAATACATCCCAATACCCATAAAAAGTAAACTTAAAGTTATAATCAACACGTTTACTATTATTGTACTTTTTGATAACGTCTTGTGCTTCAGTGCCAAGTAAAACCAACATGGGAATACCATTTCTAGAAAGGCACCTGTGAAGCTTCCAATAAAAGACAACACCATACAGAAGTGAGGAACGGAGATGGCCATTGTAAGCGTGATAAACATCAAAGCCAAGCGTATGGCCGTTCGTCGTACAGTGATCAACCTTTCTTCATATTTTTGGGATTCTTTATCGCTTCCAAGTTCTGAAGAGTTGCCAACTATCAACCATTTTGAATCTTTCTCGAGAATTTCAAAGACGGTGAACATTGTAGGGTATAAGATGACATTGCGAGTAGTAAGACAATACTGTTAATTGCTGTGAGTAAAATTCCTGCCGGCAGATTCAAAGTCACCACTTGCGATGTTGCATCTCCAAACGTCATGTAAGCGATGACGCCGATACCGACTTTTAAAATAGTCATGGCAAAATGACCCAGCATTCATCACGGTGCCGATGGTTGACGGATTCCTCATATCGCTTTCGATCACGGATAAATACATCTGGGAAGAGTAGCTGGCCACTACCACGCCAGTTGAAGCTACAAACTCTTTAATGGAAAACTTCTCGAGATTATGCACATCCCAAGCGTCTATTTCCGTCAAGCAGTAAACACACACGGCAAAAAGACGGATGTAGCTGAAGCGACGGTCAACGAACTCATAATCGATATGTGATAAAGTCGTCGAAGAAATAATATTTGGTAACATCAGCACGCCAAAAATCAGCACCCATACACCCGAAGATAGACCCAAAATGTGGGAAAAGCGTGTGTGTAACAGATACAAACACAATGGGGTAGAGCGTTGCCATGAAAAGAAGCTCGAGTACCTGGATGAACAAGACAATGTTTTTGCCGTACACCGGCCACATGGCATCACCAACTTCAGCATATGATGACCTATATGTATAAAAATATTCTACAAATATGTAACGTAATTAAAGGGCCAAGTGAGTGTAATTATATTGGATTCAATCAATAAACTATAAGCCCTAATAATTACAGTTGTAAACTCGTCCCCAGGGCATATATCTCCTCTGACAACTGGACGGATACCGTGGGGACGAGTTGTGATAGTTGCTGTTGGAGGAAGTCGACCTCTCAAAATTGTGCATACCATTGAGAAACGAATTTTTGGCGGTTAATTGGGGGTGTCGTTTTGGAGAGTTAAATATTTTTGGGTACCTTAGCGTTTCTAGGTTATTACGTAATAACTGCGAAAGAATTTTAAAGCAAAAATAAAAAAAGAATGTAGAAATATGAGCAAATTAGTACGGTGGTATTGGTAAATAAAAATTTTATTTGTAAAAAGAGATGTTTTGACTTTTGCATATAAAAACTTTTTTCGAGAATGAAGAAAATAATTAAGTGGATAAATTCCAAATTCTAAGAAGAAAATTTAAAAATTAATGGTTGAAATACCATATGAAAAAAGTGGAATATTTTTCTTTGTCTTCTTGTCCTTGTCGACTAATTCGAAAAGAAAAATAAACTAAAAGATTCATTCCAAAGGTGAAAAAACATGTCTGCTAATTTGAAAGTGTCTGCCAATTATATGGTGGCTATTTGGAGAGTATGTTACAAGAGTTTGAGTTGCGTCTTTTGAGAATTTTTACGTTAACTAAAGGTGTCTGCTAATTAATGTGTCAATTCAAGACTTTGCCTTATGTACAATTACGTTTTTCAGAGGATCGAAATAGCCAGCCATAAACCTCTTGTAGTAGCTAAAGGGAAAGGGTACAAACAACCCCATCACCAGGGCTCTTTTACGCCTATGATATGCTGACAAGGGAAGAGCGCTGGGGAAGGATTTATCCTTCCAAAAAAGTTATTCAAGTAATCCAAAAAATAATAATAATAAAAGATAATAGCTAGTTTCATGTAAGATAATCACCAACCTTGTTCTAACACTAACTGTTTCTCCTGTGACTTCGTCGATGACGTCATCATAGTGACAATTTATCAGAATTTGACCGGTATAGTTCGACAGTATGGCTACAAGTATAATGGCTACCACACTCCACCACCCTCCACCTTTGATGACATAAGGCAATAGCTAATATGGCTACACCTTGGATTGAATTGGAGACGTTCAGAACGCATTGAATGATGTAATTTTTTTCTGCTCCACATTTTTTGCTTCCTCAACACACCTTTCTTGTTCCGATTCGTAAACCGATTCAACCGGTTTGTAGGGGTTCTTATCTGGAAGAATCTTCTCCCACAGCTTCTTAAGCGACATTTCTTTGTAAGTCGACAGAAAAAAATGGTCATATTTCCAGATTAGCGCACATCCCCGCCTTTTTTTATATACTTTTTAACAATTAACTTTTTCTTAATATGAGCATTCAACCGAAACAATAAATGGCCAGAAAATTTGGTTCCTTATATTTATAAAAAGTCGAGAAAAAAGATGTTTTTTTTACCATCTGTCAAGAACAATTAATTAATAGAAATATAACGAAAGTATCTTGAGCAATTCTTTTTTTCATAGTAAAACATAAATGTCGGCATCTCAAAAACTAAGGAAATATATCTTTAAATATAACATTTTCTATGTCGTATTTGTGAGTGTTTTGTTTTTTAACAGTTTAAAGACATATGTTTTTGATATATAATATCCTGCCTTTTGAATATTATAATTTGTGTTCGCCCTGTTTTAAAGCCCACTTTCTGACGTGAAATGTGGAACAATCTGTGTATATTATGTCAGTTAACTTGAGGAAAAGAGACGTGGACGCCATATATTTATTAACCTCGTTTTGAAGCGAAAAAAATTATGGTTTTTATTTAAATGTCGTGTCCCCCCCCCACTCGCATTTTTTGGAGCAAAATTTTGATTTCAAATTTCCTTTAAAAAAAGTTACTAAACCTAATATTCACATTTTACAAGATGTCAACCATTCATTCTTTTGTTATAAAAAGGATAAAATTTATAGATTTCTTGTTAGATTATCTAGTCTCAGTCAGTATTTTAACTTTCCTGACGAATTACTCAACGGTTTGCTTCCGTTTTTGACCCAAATTTAAGCCTCAGCCTTAACAACTTTGTTCATTAGTTAAAAAAACGTGTAAACATTTTGTTTGATTTCAGCATTCTCTGTCGTGCCAATGAAAAGGAGGTCAAGCTGAATGATCCACTAGTTCATGTGAGAATAACTAAAAAAGAACAGCAAAAGCGTTGCAGAGAAAATTGACCAAGAAATTAGAAAGAAAAATTTGGGACATGATACAAATGAACGCTGAATAGCAAAGAATTGAAAAGTTATGGAACAAAATTTACTCATTATAAAAATATAATAACTTTTTAAAAAATAAGAGATTTACAACTATTATATTATACAAAATTTTTAAATAAATTTACAACGCTAGCCAAGGTGTGTTAGAAAGGAAGTGTCAAATTTTATATTGCCGGACCAATCCTTATTCTATTGTTTAATTTTTCACACCCTCCTCAATGATAATTGCTCAATATTGGATATAAATCACAAATTTAAAGAATTATTAAATTTCAACTAGTATAGTGGAGTAGTAATTATACTTTAAGAAGATAGGAGTGAGTGGGTGATTGGGATGGGTGAGATCAGTAGTAGTTTTTGAAACACAATTATTAACTCTCCTGCTAGCGATATTAAAAGTCAAATCTTAAGTTAATCCAGTCTAAAAAAACAAACAAATAACAAAAACAAACTAAAAAATTAAAAAAAGTAGCCTGTCCCCAGGGTTTGTAGGCTAGCCTGTCCCCAGGGTTTGTAGGCTGGCCTGTCCCCAGGGTTTGTAGGCTGGCCGGGCTACAGGGTTTGTAGTGTGGGTTACCAGAGGCTTAAAAAAATTTCACCGACAATTTGAGTAAGGGATTAGGCTGTATCTCAAGAAATATTACACATATTCTTCATTCACCGATTCTGGAACCTTCTCTAGTTCGTAACATATATTATCATGTCCGAGATGTTCTTTTGAGCTATGAATATTACTGTTGCGTATAAACATATGGGAGTTTAAAACATGTCTCACGTCAATACTTCGCTTTCTTTTTCGATGTCGGCTTGGTAGACTGCGATGACGAGAGCGCGTCGTCCTTTCACTCGTTGTAAACGACGCAAGTGACGTGTTATATGAGGACGTATCAGAAAAGTGTTCACATTCTTCGCACATTGTACTTTTTTTCGAGCGTTCTGCCAAAGAAAAAATGTAGGCTGGATTTCGCCGACCTCTGTTGTAACTTGATTTGCCATAATCGCATTCGCTACATGTGAAAGACGCATCAGAATCGCTCTCAGTTGTATATGTTGCCTCGCTAATTTCTGATCCAAACACAGTATCTGTAATTACCGAGACATCATCCATTGTGAATGGCATTGTGGGAAAATTTGTCGATGATCCATTGTCATAACGAAAACTCATTTCACTGTATCCAATACTAGCGTCGTCTAGATCGTATGCTTCTGGGATAACGAGTGCATTATTTGGGCGATGACAAACGATATCACTTCCAGTGGATTCAAATCCACTTTCAATAGGAGGCGTGACTTGATGTGTTCTAAGCGTAAACCTATCACCTAATGACTCTTGCGACGTCACATGTTCAGATGATATACCGCGTTGAATGTTCGCTATTTCGTCAGTGCTTCGAAACTTTTGTAACGGAATGTCAACAGATTTATATCGAGACAAGCCACTATGTTGGTCTCGTTCATTTGCATACGTTGGTAGCGATAGATTTGATCTGTTTAAATGAGACTTGTTCGTTTCTTTGCATCGGCGTATTTGATCCAGATCATCCAACTCTTGTCCATAATTATCAAATCCTTTCTCAAATGTCCCTTTTACAAACGTTTTACCCTGCCAACGTCGCCTAGCAGCAAAACAACCAATCACAGTAGAGATGAATACTATCGCGCATAATGTGATGGTTATAATGATTTCCTCATCAAGAAAGGCGGTTTCCAACTTCTTTACTTTTTCTACAGTGCAAGTGTAATTGCTGTTGTCAAGAGAGCAAATCTCGTTCAATTTGCATGGATTCGGTACACATAACTTCGATATTTCACATACCCGACCTACGTGATCTGTTCTACTGCAATCACACGAGAACGAGGCTGTCCCAACAGGCCGACATCTTCCTTTGTTTCTACACGGTTTGTTTACACATATTCCAGGGGCAACGCAAGAATACGTCTCCCAGTCGTCGACACAATGTTTCAACGTCTTATTCTCACATGGATTCGATTGACACACATCTGTGGACGCACATCCTAAACTTACTAAAGAAGACGCGCTTACGTCAAATAACCTCGTAGAGCTGGACAGATATAATGCGTTTTCATTTAACTTCAATTTTCCTAGACAGCCTTCAAATTCTTTCCCGAAAAGAATCTCGTTAACCTCAGTGCTAAAGAACTGATGCAAACTGTTGCCGTAAATATGTTTGGTGGATTGGTATAAATCGAGAACAATCGAGACAATACTACCACGGACTAACATTGATACGTTGTGCCATTTTCCATCTGCTACAGACGCTTCCGACAATGATGTAGCGCTGGTGATATTATTCAAACTTGATGCATAATGTATTTTACCATCATTGAGCTACACAAGAAAAGAAAAATACTTGTTAAAAAGCAGTCGACATTAGATTCTTTAACATCAGTCAGTAAATACAGTTATACAAACGATCAAAATGCAAATACACTCTTAGTGACGAAATTAGTTGTGTTTTATTTATTTTTTAAAGCTATCGATGCTAACACTTTCTCTGTAAGGTGTTCTGAACACTTACGTATAACTGTGTGTAGCCTCGGTTGCAAGTAGAATTGAATAAAACGCCTTCTTTTTTTCTTGTTCTAAACTGCATCAGAATTGAACTGTTCTCTATCAATGCTACACGACGAATTCGAATATCTTTATTTAACAACATCTTCCGTTTATAGGATTCGCTTAGCTTCAAACGTATAGGAGAATTCTGCAGTTTTACCGATTTGTAAGCTAAAAAAACAGAATGGGCGTCATCCAAAGTAGATATAATTAGCATCGTATCAGTTGTGCAGCCCACTGAAAATGTGTCGCATGTATGTTCTTAATGATTTTTTTATAACAAATTTATTAGACAAAAATAATTTTTTGATTTTTATATAGTCAATGTTGTAAAACTGCACGTAAGAAATAGGTAAAAAAACGCGCCAATATTTGCGCATGCGCGGTATACTTTGTAGTTGTAATGTTGACCTTGGGTTTGAGGAAATATGTTGCTTTGGTGCTAAAAGAGACACAGTCCCCCCAAAAAAATTACAATACTAATACCAATGAAACAACTGAAGCGACGTGTGGTTTGCTTGTAGGGATCAGCGAAACAGAAAAATTGAAAGTCATTTTCTTCTTATTACTGCCAATATAAAATCTATTACGGCTTTCAAAATGAGATAACAGTAAGAGAGGTAGTAAACGGGTAAATTCTATTAAAAATAATATTTCTTGAGAAAAGACGTCTACGTCAAACAACAGTTCACCTTTTTGACAACTTTTTGCGGTGTATCCATCTTTACAACGACATTCAACTTCTGACCATAAATCAATACACTGCCCTACTCCACACGAATTAGAATCACATCCTTTTGTTCTCCTACACCCAGCTCGTACGCCATTACTTGCAATAAAATCAGACTTGGTCATCGTGGCGTTAATTATTACAATATTGCGCATGCAGCCGATAAAGTCTATCGCCGATAAATATCTTGCAAAACGACGGATTAGATCGGTTGATTCAATCCCACCAATGCTTAATGTGTGATTAGTTGAAATACTGAAAAAAGAAATAATACGACTATCTTTAAAGTAACTGGCAAATAGCATCTTATAACCCTGTTTAGCTGCAAGGAAGGGACTATAATAATGAATGGTCAGGCAATGGTTACGTACAGTCCTCACTCAAGAATACACTATAACGATTATAAAATTAACCAATTTACAGTACCTCGATAGTTTTTGACTTGTTGACACCCGGAACCTTTTGTCCACGACCATAGAAATAATCTATGCAAAAAATATATATAAAGAATGTAAAATATATATAATAAAATAAAAGAAAGAGATGCAACAAATAATAATAATCTAAAGATATACTCACCTTTTGCGTAATCAAAATTTCCAAAGAATGAAACACACCATCCGAAACATGAACATTGTTTGTTAACTGAGACACTTCCTTCCTATTTGAAAGAGATATCTCCAGTCTTCCATTATTTATTTGGACTCCTATACTGGATCCATTGGAGTATAACAGCAATAACAAAGCCGACGCTTCAATTGATGCAAATTCCACGTAGTAACTGAATTGCTTCATCATGTTTATTGAATCTCGTTTCATGTAACTGACAGCATCAAAGTTTAAGCTTTGTTTATCGCACTGTTTTCCATAATCGCCAAACTGGCATTCACATTGAAATGTATTTCCTACTGGTATGCACCGACCATTGTTATTACATGGATTAGAATGACACGCCGTAATTTTTGTTTCGCAAAACTCTCCGGTAAATTCATCGTTACATACGCACTTAAATCCGCCATATTTGTTTACGCATTTCCCGCTATTTTCGCACGGAGATTTATTACATTCGTTAACATCTAATTCGCAGTATTCTCCAGTGAAAAACTTCCCACAGATGCACCTGATTTTAACATTTTTGCCTTTACACGTTCTGTTATTTTGACAAGGATTTGGAAAGCATGATTGTGGACGTTGGTTGCATTTCTCGCCCACCCAGCCTGGTAAACATACACATGTTTTGTTTACAGTATGAACGAGGGAGTGAAAGATTACACTTTCTGTATCGATAATTTCCTTCCTAGTAAAATCAAGACTGAACTCACACTTGGAGTTTATATTGCACGAATTTGTTAAACACAAATTTACGTCAATATCAATTTTGCTGCTACGAGAGACACGTAGAAGTTCATCAGCATTAGAAACCATGGATTGAACAAACGCGTCTTTTCTTACTGCAGCGCTTACAGCAAAAACCAAATTAAGACCCTTGTTAAAAGCTTGAACAGAAATTATCTTCGCAAGTTGCTCTTTTGAATGGCTTATTTTTAAGTTGACATGTTCTTCGAATTTAATCAAACTGGAGTTCACGAAATCTTGTATCATTACATCCTTTAAATGGAGCATGATAGTCGCAGGATACCTTGTTGTAGAAATATTATGATATTGAATCTTAGATGAGCAGACTAGGGTCTCGACGTCTCCGACACTCCCATTATACGATATGGACAGATCTTTAGATACAGTTGGGCTAACTGAGGCATACAGTTTACATGTGTTTACTTGGAAATATAAACCTTTCCGTGTGGTGTCTCCCAATTTACAATGGTAGGTATCATTTACATCAACATCAGTTGGGGAGAGATCTCCAACATACATCGTATTTGTTTTATTCACGATAAAATCCTCTTTGCTTCGACCAAAATTTACGATTACTTTCGAATGCCGTTCATTTCCACGATTGTCGTTCTCGTCAAGCGCGGAAATAAAGCACTTAACTTGAGAAGATAACTTTGGTCTTCCATTGTCAGATATAGTTATTACAAATTCGTATCGACTATCCGTTTCGTAGTCAATGGTTGCCATGTTTGATAAAACGCCAGTTGTTTGATTCACTGAAAATATCTCTCTAAACGTTTCGGTGTGATAGGTGAATGGTCCCGCATTGGGTAACGTATCATTATCCTCAACTTGCAACAACAAAATGGGTGTTCCAACTGGTGAATTTTCTCTTACGGCACCGAAACAATCCTTTACTGTTGGCGGATTATCATTTACATCTAACACAGTTACTGACAAAGTAGAGTAACCTCGAAGAACTGATGTCCCATTCTTACATGCTGCAATTAAGGTAAGGTTGTAAAAATCTACAAGTTCTCGATCCAAAACTTTAGCTAGTCTGATAATACCAGTATTTTTCTCGATGCTAAACATGGAAGACGCATTCTGGATGTTGTATTCTATGAGACTATTATTAACCTCTGTAATTGTGGCCTGTACTTTTATCAGTGGCGTAGAAATTGATGTATTCTCATATGTAGAAATTCGGTATAATTGTTTGTGGAAAACCGGATGCTCTCCTTCGTAAAGAACGTCGATGGTTACCGAGGCGAGATCAATAAAACGGAGATCAAAATTATAATTTTGCACTACAACATCAAAAGTTATTTTACCGGGTGACAATCTCATGGCGCTTTGTATAGATCCAGTGGAGGAGTTTACAATAATACCATATTCAGGGGGTATTGTTTGTAGGTAAGAACATAAACTGTCAATTCCTTTGTCTTTGTCAACTGCGTTAACCTGTCCTATAACAGTACCTTTAGTAACACTCTTCATTGTTGAAAAGTTATAAGAGGTGGCGGTAAACTTAGGTGCAAACTCATTCACTCCATAAATATACAACGTAACATTAATATCCGATGATAACGGAGGAGAGCCATTGTCAGTTGCCGTAACCACAAGCGAGTAAACTGATTTTATTTCATAGTCAAACTTCTTCGTTGAAGTTATTTCACCGCTGTATGAATTGATGAGGAACCTAGAATCTCCTGTTTGTATTCGATAAGATATCTTGTTATTTACAGGCGAGTCAATGTCAGTTGCATAAACTGTGATAATTACATTGCTATTGTGAAAATCTTCTGATATGGTCTTCACGTAGCTGCTCTGGTTAAATACAGGTTTATTATCATTGATATCTGTCACGGTTATATAAAATGTAGCAGTTGAAGATTTTTGATTTAAAAAATTTCGATCAAAAACAGCAACTAATAGTTTATAAGATTGTTTTACTTCATAATCCAACGGATTCTTAAACATCAGGGCGCCATTTTGTGATATATACCAGTTACGGTCGCTTCCGCTTATGATTTTGTAAGTCAAGTCAGATTTAGATTCGTAATCTTGTGCGTGTATTTTCAAGACCTCGCGGTGTGGGGGTGTATTTTCCGGTATAACCTTCACGTACAATGTATTGCGTATAAGCGGAGGGAAGACGTTTTTTTCCTCGATATATATCTTTACTAAACAATACGATTTCATTGCTGGATATCCGCCATCACGCGCCACAACTGCCAGATACAGCCATGACTTAATGTGCCTTTGTAATGAATTTTTGACGCGAATGTCACCGTTGTTATCAATAACAAAATAACTCGTTCCATTACCTGCGACGATGTCGTACGACACGACTTGATTGTCGTCCAGATCATAGAGGTCGTAAGCAAAGACTGACGTTACAATTTTTCCGACACGTGTTGAATACAAGGGGTGCGATGTGTAGGTGCTTTGGTTAAATACAGGTGGATGATCGTTCACATCGATTACATTAATTATTACGTTAGCCGAAGCGTTGTATTGCGGTGGTTCAATGTTCTGTGCTGTGATAGAAAAGGTGAAATTTCTTGGCTTTCCAGATAAGGATAAATTTTTTAAAAGTATTATACTACCATCTTTCGTCAGATTGAAATATTCGTTAATGACTGGATCGCTTTGTGATAGAGATACAAGTGATTTGGAGTTATTACCAAGATCTTCATCGTAGAGGTGTATTGTGTAAATCATTGTATTTAGGCTGGAATTTTCATACGCATGCAATGTAATGGTTTTATTTTCAAAATGTGGAGGACAGTCATTAACATCAGATACATTTAGTCGGATGGTCGAGTTTACCAAATGCAATCCGTCGGTTACTGTCACATTAAATTCATAAAAATCAATTTTCTCTCGATCCAAAGTCGACGTCAACGATAAATCTCCAGTTGTAGCACCCACAGCGAAAATGGCAGCCGTTACCGAAAACTTAAGATTACCGAGTTTATCAGTATCGTTTGCTTCAATTGTTAAAAACGGCTTACCAACAGGAAAGTCTTCTGGTATGATAATATTATATTGTTGTGTTGTGATTGGAGGATTATCGTTTACGTTTTCAATCTCAACAACCAATAACGTTGTATCAGCGTGATTCACGTTGCTAACATCAAAAACGGTTGCTAAGACGGAATAACAACTCTTAATCTCGTAATCAAATATAACTCTTGTTGAAATTTTCCCATTGGTCTGGTTAATCGAGAAATTGATAGAGTCATTTAAGTAAAACCTCATAACAGTGTCTGGATCATCAATGTCATAGGCACGAAGTTGGAATATTGTCGTATCATTTGGCTCGTTTTCACGGACTTTCAATCTGGTCATTTTATGAGTAAACCGTGGTGGGTTGTCATTGATGTTGACGACGTAGATAATAAATTTAGCATACGAATGAAGCGGAGGTTGTTGAGAGTCTGATACTCTTACCCGTACTACGTAGCGTGATTGCTTCTCATAGTCAAGTTCCTGGCGTAAGAACAGCTTCCCATCTGTTACCAAAAACAAGTTGTCATTTAAATTTGCTATTGAATACTTTACCGAACCACTTATTCCGTCAAGAGGACTCGAGCCGTTTACTTGTGCAAACGAGCGTGTAATATATGTCGCGTCTTCCTCGAGCAATTGAACAAAGGCAACCGTTGGATACACGACAGGAAACCGACCTGACGTCAAAACAGCGACAACAATTATTGCTTTGTCGTGATAGAGTGGTATTAGCGGATCGAAGACAGTGACTTCTAAGGTAAAGGTAACATCTTTTGGGGGAATGACCTTTTTAGTTGTTATAATCCCAGTAAGTTCATGTAACTTAAACATAGAACTGTTTTTCATACCATATTTCATTAATGAGTTCTGTAACGAATCTTTGTCATGAGCTGTAAGTTGAAAAACAAAGCTATTCACAGGGAGTCCTTGCTGGATGTTTATTTGATACCGTTTTTGTGTAAACATTGGTGGATTATCATTTACATCTGAGATGAAAACTGTAAAATTGGCAAATGAGCTCCGCTTGGGAGTGCCACAGTCGCTAACTTGTACCGTAAGCTGGTAACTAGTTTGATGTTCGTGGTCGAGAGACACAATTGTTTTCACATCGCCAGTGTTTTGATCGATAGAAAATAAAGTGTCAAAATTTAATAACGAAAATTTCAACGTGCTATTTTCTCCTTTATCTAAATCGAACGCTTTTACAGCAATAACGCGAGCTCCACCGTTGATGTTTTCTTTTATTGTAGTGTTAACATTAGTATTATCAATGATTGGAGGATTGTCGTTTTCATCTAGGATGGAGATGTGGACGAGAGTTTTGTCGTACAAACTCAGTTTGCTTCCATCCTCGACTTTTACCGTAAGATTGAAGGACTGAATTTTCTCACGATCTACCGGTTTTAAAAGAGAAATAACTCCTGTTTTTGAACTTATACTAAAATAGTCTTCGTAGCTACCGTTGTTAATCGAGTAAATGAGATTGGAAATGTTTTTAGTATGATTGACAACTGCTTCTACCAACGCAAAAAAGCTGATTGGTCCAATATTTTCCCTCAGCTTTAAGTTGTAAGATTTCTCCTTGAATTTTGGTGGATATAGTATATTTACATACAGGACAAATTGGGTGGTGTTTGAGCGTTGCGGGATACCATGATCAAAAACGCGCGCCTGAATATCGTACTTGTTATTAGGAATATAAAGATCATCTTTTAAGGTCAACACTCCATGATCTTTGTCAATCTTGAATAGGTTCGCAAATGATAAAATCTGAAATCCAAGTTGGCCATTTAAGCCACTATCTTTGTCACGAGCGTTTAGAGTCATTAGTGGATAGTTCGAATTAACCATTTCAGTCAAATATATTTCCTGATCATGCTTTTCAAAAATCGGCCAATTATCATTAACATCTTCTACCACGAGGCGAGCTGATTGGTTTAAACATAACTGAGGAGTTCCATGGTCACACACTAACACTGTAAATACGTGTTCTTTCTTGGATTCGTAATCTAAAAATGTGAGTAGCTTGATTTGGCCATTGAGGTCAACACTGGACACACTCTCGTTATTAACTTGTTTGTAGCTTAGTACAGCATTCCTACCGCTATCGGCATCATGTGCTTTCAATCGTGCAATGATACTTCCAGGAGGAGTATTTTCTCGTACAGAAATCAACGGGGGAATTTTGAAATAAGGATAGTTGTCATTCAAATCTGTTATTTTAACATAAACGGTGGTGTACGATCGAGGGCAAATACTCTCTTCTTTGAAGCTGGATACAGATACACGAAGAATGTAATCGCTCTTCAATTCTCGGTCTAATTTATCTTTCACAATCATATCTCCGTTCGCAGAAACTCCAAACACATCTTTTTCGTTACCACTTATTATTTCAAAGTAAGTGTGACCATTATATCCAACAACTTCATTTTTGAGCGAAAAGACAACATTATTTTGTGTAGCATTTTCTAGTACTTCGACATGATATTCGCTTTGACGGAAAAGTGTCGGATGATAAGTAACGTCATTTATGGTAATAAATACGGTAGCGTTGGAACTCAGTACGTCATCACTACCGTCATATGCTATTATAGTCAATATAAAGAGCTGTCTATTTTCAAAGTCGATGTTCTTTTTGGTCGTTATTCTTCCTGACATCCCATCAATGGAAAAATACCCATAACCACCAGCGGTAATTTTATAGTAAACTTCTCCATTCATTCCTTCGTCTTCATCTAAGGCTGTGACAATTCCAACCACTGTTCCGACATTTGCAGTGCTAATAAGAGAAAAATGCAAGGTAGATTGGTTAAATGTTGGTCTGTTATCGTTAATGTCGGCTACCGTCACTGTCAATGTTGTGTAAGACACTTTCGGTTCCAAGCTTTTATCGGAAGCAGAGATATTTAATATGTATCGAGACATCTTTTCTCGGTCTAGAGGAACGGCGACTGTAACAATTCCAGTGGATGTGTTTATGCTGAATGTTGAATTTGGATCACCAGAAACTATGACATACACAACTTCGCCATTCGAGCCTGCATCGTCATCGCTCGCCGACATGTTGGCAACCACCGATGAAACTTTGCAATCTTCAGAGGTTGTAACTTCAGCGTTCGGATTATTAAAAATCGGGTAATTGTCATTCTCGTCGAGAATTGTTATATGGACCGTTGTAAAAGCAGTTTGCGATAAAGAACTAGTTAAATCGACAGCAAAAACTGTTAACACAACGGTAGAGCCTAACTTTTCTCGATCAAGTTCTTTGGCGATGAAAATGCGACCGTTTGTTTGATTCAGCTTGAAGTAATGTTGATACGCACCATTAGTTATGTGGTATGTGACATGCAAATTTTTGCTAATGTCTCTCGTGTTAATCGCCTTAGGTTCTAAAAGATATACTTCGCTGCCACTGTTTTCTTTAGCTGAAGCGTAGTAGAGTGAATGTTGAAATTTTATATCACGCGTCGTGGCTTTGAACAGCAACAATGAAAACGAAGTCTCATGTCCATTGTTCGAAACCACTTTTAACTGTAAAACGATACACCAAGTATTGGATGGCCATGCTGATTCAAGATACAAGTGACCATGCGAACGATTTACACGGAAGATACTTGCATATACACCACCTGAAGTGAACGGAAAAAGTAAGTACAGTTATTACAGCTGGAATAGCCTGAGAACTAGGTTGTAAACAAAAAACAAACAAATAAACGTACATACCGGCAAGGAAGTACTGTGAATGTTTTCTAATTTTTTCTTCAACACGAATGTCATAGATACTTCGAGTGGTACTTGGTTTAACATCAGAGTTAACAACAGCAGCAAGTGAAGACGCTATGATCGGCGGTGTGACGATATTTTGAACGACAGTAATGTCAAGCGTTGACGAATGTAAACCGTCAGTGACAGATATGGATAACGTCACTTCAGATGAATCAAGTTTGATGCCGTCTGTTGATAAAAACACTTCACAATTATTTTGATCAATTGAAAAGTATTTCGCCCCTTTTGAATTTCCTTTCAACGAGTATACCAACACGTCATCTTTATCTAAATCCCTGACTGCGCATGCGCCAACTTTTGTTCCGCTGACAGCATTGTTATCAATGTTCCAAATTACAGATGAGTTTTGAAACAACGGTTTATTATCGTTGATGTCCTTTATGTTTACTTTGACGTACGTATAATCAGAAAATATGCCGTCATCGACAGTTATTTTTAAATCGTATTGCTGACAGGTTTCAAAATCTAACTGGGCAATAAGTTGCAGCTGTCCTGTGATTGGATGAATCGTGAAACGTCGGTTGGAATTGCCGTCTTTGATATGATAAGTCAGAAATGAATATCCGTCGGCGTCGGTGGCGTTTAAAATAGCGAAAACTGAACCCAATGTCTCGTTTTCGTAAAGTTCTATCGTGAGATTTGCTTGGTTAGAACGCACTGGAGGATTTTCGTTTCTACCTGTTGAAGTAAATACAGTCAAATTTAGGGTGTCATTAAATTCTGGTCTTGTTGGGTCATAAGCTAAAATTTCCAAAACGAATTTATTTTTCTTGGGATGCTTGGAAAACGATGTAATATCTATTTCTCCAGTGGTGTTGTTTATAACTACTTGGTTCACCTCCGCACTGTCAATGATTTTATAGCGGACAATATCGTTCGGATATATGTCACCGTCTTCTGCTAAAATTTGTAACCTGTCAGATGTGCTTAAAGAAACGCGGGCTTGTTTTCTGACAAATTTCGGTGGATGATCATTATCATCGAGTACACGAATGACAATCAAACATGTATCACTGTCTGTATCTCTGCTGCCATGGATACGTAAGATTATTAGGTTGTTACCACACCTCTGGTTAATTCTTTCGCGATCAATTTCATCTTTTATCACCAAATCTTGACCAATGAGATCAACGTATCGATTTTTGGTTTCTAAGAATAAGTTCGTATTTGTAATTGAAGGTTGTAATGGAACATATCCAATGGTTGTGTTTAATTCGATATTTTCAGTTATGTTGATATAATATATCGAGTTCGTAAATAAGGCGGACGAAATGTGACAGTCAATGTATATGAGCGCTGACATGTTAACTTGAAGAGATGGCTGTCCACTATCGTGTAAATAAATTATCAGTTCATGAAAGGAGAATTTTATCGTCTGCAGATCCTGCTTCGCGTATAACAAGCCGTTTGGATAAATACCGAATTCTTCAGAGTCAACATAAAACATTGTTCGTCCGTTCTTTCCTGAATCTTCATCATCTCCTTTCACTTCATAAAAGGGTTCGTAAATAGTTTGATTGACATCTACAACAATGTCGATATCACGTGATGTAAACACAGGGACTCTATTTTGAGTTTCGTTAACGATTATAGTTAATATCATGCTAGATTGAAGACTGGGACTTCCCTGATCGCGCGCTACAATTACAAGGTTATAAACTTCTCTTGTTAAAGATCGTTGCAGAAAAATCTGACCAGTTTCATTACTGATGCGAAACAATTTTTCATGATCTGTATGCAGCTCAAAAGAGATTTTCCCGCTTTCACCAACATCCAAATCTTCAACAGAGCTATTATATATGACACTGCAAATTTTAGTGGTGTCAGGAATTGTTACCATGTTTCGAGAGGTAAACACAGGGGCATGGTTGTTGAGATCCGTGATGACAACAATGACTTTAGTTTTTGTTTTGATGCAATCGGTCACATAGACAACTGTCAAGTTATAGGTCTGATCAGTCTGGTGCAATATCTTCTTTGCTGCAATGATGTAACCGTTTTTATCGATTGAAAAGTAACCAAGTTCGTTAACAGATTGTAGAAAGTAATCCCCTGTGTCGCCACTTTCTGTTACTTTAGTGTGTCCGACCACACCGCCCATGGGCGTACCCTCCTGTATATAAAACGTATAGGAAGTTCTAGTAAACGTGATGTTAGTGTTAGGCGAGTCTTTGACCAATATAAAAACATTAAGGACACCTAACGATTCTCCGTCCGTTGCTGTAATTTCTAACAATGCACAATCTCGTAATGTAAAATTTGCTGTAAGAAACAGCTCTGCGGAGGTGTTATTTAAGAGAAATGCATCGTCATTATTACCTTTTGTTATATTGTAGGTATATTTTTTTCCATATTTTTCGTTTTTATCAACAGAAAATGCTCCAATAACGTTCGTATAATTTTTGTTGTTTAAATGTATGACTTTAAGTTCGTGGCGGTACATGGATGTATGATGACTGGTCCGCACAGCATTGATGAAAACACGTAGCGTTTTATTTAACTTTGGATTACGTAAGTTAAAAGCTATTACATTTAGTGTAATGAACATGTCACCTTCAAATCTTCTTCGTAGATATAAAATACCAGTTATAGGATGAAGAGAAAACAAACTTTTATGTTCGCCTTCAAGGAAATATGTGACAATATGACCCTGCCTTTCACATATTGCTGTAAATTCAGCAATTTTACTGCCAATACTTATGTTGTCGACCATTGTTAAATTACGCGAAGAATTGTGGGTAAATTTCGGTATACATGCACTTTTAAAATTACTTAATGTTATGGAAATATTTGAAAGTCCTTTCAACGGAGGAGAGCCATGATCTCTGGCTGAGATACTTAAAACAAACGATTCGTATTTGCATTGATCAAGCGCAGAAGTGGTTACCAGAACTCTTGTTTGATTGTTTATCTTGAAAAATGAGTTGCACGGTGAAAAGTGTTCGATTTCATATGTCACGTCTCCATTTAAGCCTTCATCTGTATCAACAGCGCGGAGAAGAGCAATAAAAGATCCTATTGGTGTAACAGCGTCTACAGTCATTCGTCGAACTGTTTCGATAAAGTTTGGCGCGTTATCATTTTTGTCAGCAACACTAATAATGGCGGACGTTGTTGTAGAGTAGGTGCCATCTGAGGCTAGCAAGCTTAAATTATATCGAGCATGTTGTTCTCTGTCTAAAATACTTTTTATTCGCAATACAAAATATATTTTCTCTGAAGTAAAAATCTCCCTAGAAAATATCGTGTGTGAAACAGAAAGATCAAATTTTGTTAATTTAAATATATCGCGATGATTGGTCAGTTCCAGAGTGATATTTCCATTGGTTATCTCACTATCGGCATCATGAACGGAGATAAGACTAAGTATGGTTGGTAGTATTCCTTCTTCTATTGTAATGTTAGGGCCTTTTAGTATTTGTACAATTGGCGCGTTATCGTTTACATCTATCACGTGCAGTTTTAAAGTAGCACGAGATTCTAGGGTAGGTATTCCGTGGTCCTTGGCAACCACAGTTAAATCCATTTCTTGATATTGCTCGAAGTCGAGTGGCATTGTTAACTTCAAGCAGCCATTTTGGGATATTGAAAAGTTTTTCGCATGAGTGCCGTGCAAGGTATAACTGACCATGGAGTTCGTATCTTCATCCGGGTCAGTGACGTTGAAACACGTGATTTGAGTTCCAACTGTTGTGTTTTCCATCACATTTAGTTCCATGTAAGAACTCTCGAAAGTCGGCGTATTGTCATTCACATCTCTCACTGTAACGTTTAACAAGCAACTGCCAGAGAGCTTTGGACTTCCAGAATCGTACGCCGTCAATTTAAAAAGGTAGTTCGACACATATTCCCTATCCAGTTTGCTTGTAAGAACCAGGTAAAGACTTTTAGAAAAGATATCGTATTGAACACGAAAGATATGGTTTCTGTCCGCACTTTGTATTGTATAATTACTTACAAAACCATTTAGATCGTCATCGATATCATATGCTGGGATAATTAACACTTTATCTCCAATATTTGCTGACTCATCGAAAGTAAAATATTGAACAGCAGACATGAATGTAGGATGGTTGTCATTTATGTCTTTTATATGAATATTAACTTCAATTGGAGGCTTGTTAACAGAAATTACAACGAAGTGCATAGTATCTTTCATCAGAATATCGCGATCTATTTTCTTCCTAGTGAAAATCACTCCTAAAGCTACATCTACACGTAGATATTTCTCTGAGATTTGATCGGCAAATATAACTTTGCTATTTTTTATATCCGGTATTTCGCCAACAAAGCCAGCATCTTCTTCTTCAGCGATATATAAATCATAAGTAAGATTTGTCGTAACGGCGTTACGAACCGATACAGTGTTTACGAGAAAGTACATTAGTATTGTCCACTGGAGAGTTCCAAATCTTCGTTTTCTTTTTTTCCAATTCTCCATTTTTAACTTTTTAAATTATGACTAAAATGAAATAAAAATAAACAAAGGCGTAGAATATATGATATATAATTTTTAAGAACTAGAATATCAACATGGTCGAAAAGCATTCAATATTTTTTTTAGTCAACCACGTCCCCAGGTCTCTTTTCCTTTCCTTTTTTCTAACAGTCTCGGACGCCGATGATGTTGTCAGATAGAGGCCCTAGGGACGAGGTTGATATCCAGTCACATCTAGAATCTTTCTTCTAGTGAAGGGAAGAGGGGTAATCTTATAGGAGGGAGAAGAGGGTGTGGATTTTCATATCCTGAGATTTTAAATATGAGGTGGCAACAATAGCTGAGGTAATTTTTAATTTCTTTTAGTCTAAATGAATGTTAATGAATTGGAATAGGTGGTAAAATGTTTCAAAATTTGGGGTTGTCCTCCCCCTCTGGGTTACCAAGAGTATTCGTTGGCATTCGTTTTTCCTAGTACTCAAGTAAATGCTTCATATTTCTTTTTTTTAATTGGCAAATTCCTTTTGGATTTCTTTCAAAGAAACCCTAGCACACATATATATTGGTATATGTTACAGAGGATAAAAAGTTGCTAAACAAGTCTTGGATTTTTTTGGTGAGTTATGATGTCATATAATGGCTTTGAATGAAAAGGACATAAATATAAGATCATTATTAAACTTCTAATTTTTGCTTTTGTCAAGATATCATTTGGAGTGCAAGTCCACTCTTCAAAAAAAAAGTTTAATTCGGTAATTTTTTAAGATATTAAAAAATAAATTTATCTTGACCAATTTATATATCTTTAAAACTAAATATGTTAAAAACGAAAAGAGATTTTTTAAAAATTCTAAGACTTGGTAAGTAATTTTTGTGCTCTATAACATATTAATAAACAAGTCTTTGTCCTGGTAAAGATACTAATTCGATCTTTATGATTTGCACGTTAACTCTCTTAATTTCCTCTCAAATATTATTAATCACCCTTGTGGAGAATAAGGTGTCTCAAATACCAATCAAAACAATTTCGTCCTTAGATCAAGAGTCGTTGCATTACTCATACCCAGTCCTCTTTTATATTCTTCGCAAGGGCGTTAACAGATTGACAAACTCTTAGTACAAGTTAAGAGTAGCCTGCTATTTTTTTGTAATCAGTGCAATTTTTGTAATTTATCTATTATGCTACATTTGCACATATACGAACGCAATAATTCTCGTCCCCAGAGCTCGTTGAGATTAAAACCTCGAAACTTTCGAGGTTTATATCTCAAAGAGCTCTGGGGTCGAGAATGGAACGCAATTACATAGCAGCCAGTCAATTCATTTTCCTCGACTTATACACCACTAATTTCCGTAATTTACGCATGTCAAATTGCTCACAAAAACAAAATGTCCAAGACTGTTCAATTTTCACCCAAGATGAGTTGGCGGCTGAGTTATGCACAATTCCCTGACTTTTAAAAAATTTACCAAATTCTCCAACTTTTCCCTGACTCTGATGCAATTTTAAAATCGACTTTTTCAAGTTTGCCAGATTGTTTGCCACCCTGAATTAAATATATTATGTGAATTATATTGTATTAAGGAAAGAATCAACCTTTTAATGTTCAATGGTGCCAAATCGCAAAAACAGGGTTATAGGGAGTGTGATGCAGACCTGCTAGCATGCTGTAAGACAAACCAAGTTCTACAATTGTCCCAGAATTTTTAAATTTTTCCTTACAACCCTGGGTAGTAATGGATATCATTTAAAAAAGATACACAAAATAACACATTATCGCATCCCTGTCATAGTTTTAAAATCCAATAACACCAGGATAATCTTCCCCTAGGGAAGTACACTCAATTTGCCATGCTATGATGAATCCTTACTTCCGCCTCATATTACCTTATTCGTATAAATCCGGATAATTAAATTCCCGACAAAACTCTTCGTATAAAACTGGATAATTAAATTCCCGACAAAACTCTTCATTGAACGAACCCTGTAGAAGTTATTCATTATTAGTTAGGGGGTTAGTACACAATAAAAACAACATGTTAGTAGGTGTAAGTTCAATTTGTTGAGAAAAATAAAAAAGAAAGGTACTACTGCTATTTTGGTTTCTTCTTAAAAACATCGTTTTTATTAACTCTGATTTTGTTGTTGCTCGTCGCAGATATTTTACCTAAATTCGATTTGTCCACCCATCTTCCTAAATTTAATTTTGTAGTCAACTTAACGTCGTCCGTTTTCTTTTTCTTTTTAAATATACCCATTGCTCTCTCAAGTTCCTTTTCTTTCGTCTCTTTTAATTTGCGTTTCTTTATTCGTTCCATCAACATAGGATAGGGGACTTTTTGTTGTTTCTGTTTGTGCGCGCCTAAATACTCTGCATGTTTTTGTTGGTTTCTTTTTTGTTCTTTTCGTGTGAACCCGGTAATCCCGAATTCTTTGACTTCTTTAGCGACGCTAATGAAATCGTCTTCTTCATCGGTTTCGGCGTCGATTTTCTTCGGACGTTTCTTAGCTTTTACTTTTGCTTTGTTTTTGCCAGGCTCTTTAAAAACGATCACTTTCGGCTCACGATCTTTCTTCAGGGGGAAAGTTAACTCTGTATTATTCATATTTATAGCTAAAAACAAATAAACAAAAAGTAAATAAATAAACAAACAATGAACGAAGGTAAACAAACAAACAAACAAACAAACAAAACAAGATCTTGCATCTTAGAATGCGCATTCCACTTGCAAAAATAATAAATTAAGAACAAAATCTTGCACGACCAAAATTTAGCAGAAAAAAATTGCGGCCCGATTTTCACAATTTTTGCGGACAAATTATTGGCAAGAGAAAAGCCAGAATTTTAAAAATTAGTTGGGAATTTAAATTGGATGCTTTGTTAAAGAAAAGTAATAACATACGTTTTTGCGTCAGTAGAACATAACAAATCGGTAAAAGGATTTTTCGATAGCAAATCACTTCACAATCATGTCGTTCTTGTTACATAAGCCGTACAACGACGAATATAAAAACAACAACATCAACAAACATGAACAAAGCTTCCCGAAAATTTGAAAACTCGTAAAAAAATTGAATAAATTATATAAAATGGCTGTGTGAGTACTAATGTTAACAAATATAGAAAAAATGATATTTATAATTCACTATAACTTTAAATTCGTATTATTATTTTATACAATTAATGAAAGAACTTTGGGACTTAGATTCTTTTAAAGAAGAACATTAAACAGAAAAACTTATTTGTTGCGGTTATTCAAACGACAACCACTTATTTTTAAGACAGATCTTCCGAACGATGGACTACAAATTTCTATATTCAAAAACCTTCCTTAGTCTTTCTTTTCTGTAAAAAAGTCCTCGAATTCATAAAGAATCATATATAAACAAATTCTAAATGTACTAAAATATCTCTTTAACGTGGAAATAGCGTTCATTGTACGATGCATTCCAACGACACCCACAACCAAGTGGATGCACCAAGTTGACCGCCATTGAAACCTCGGGTTATTCCTGATCATCGTCATCATCGTCCATGTCACTTAATTCCCATATCTATCAAGAAGAACGAATATATTACAAAACTGCGTCATCACACGTCATCAGTTGTCGCGTCAACGTTGTCATCATCACTATCACTTAATTCCTCAACCTGAATGAATGACAAATAAAAAAAGGTACTAAGACAGTGTTTGTGCATGAGTGTTTACAAATACACAAACAACTACAACAACAACTGCAACGACAACAACAATAAAAATAACAATTACGACAACAACAACAACAACAACAATAACAATAACAATAATAACAACAACAAAAAAACCCAGAACCACAACAACAATGCAACCACAACAACAATGCAACCACAACAACAATGCAACCACAACAACAATAACAACAACAACAACAAAAACAACAGCACTACGACAACAACAACAATAACAACAACAACAACAAAGACTACGACGACGACGACGATGACAACAACTACAATAGCAGCAAAACAGCAACAACAACAACAACAAAGACAAAAACAACAGCACCACAATAACGACGACAGTAACGACAACAACAATAGTGAAGTAAGAACACACATAAACAAAGAAAACCAACAACAACAACAACAAAGACAAAACAACAGCACCACAATAACGACAACAATAACGACAACAACAATAGTGAAGTAAGAACACACATAAACAAAGAAAAACAACAACAACAACAACAAAGACAAAAACAACAGCACCACAATAACGACAACAATAACGACAACAACAATAGTGAAGTAAGAACACACATAAACAAAGAAAAACAACAACAACAACAACAACAAAAACAAAAACAACAGCACCACAATAACGACGACAATAACGACAACAACAATAGTGAAGTAAGAACACACATAAACAAAGAAAAACAACAACAACAACAACAACAAGTCTCAATTTTTGTTCATTTGCTCGATTGTTTTTATTTCTTAAGCCCGTCGATTAATAAATATATTTAATATATGTATATTTTTCTTATTATATATTTTGGTGTATAATTTTCATTTTCATATGTTCTGGTCTTAATTCTCCGTCAGAATCTATTATATCGATGTCTTTCAATTCTTCGCCACTTTGAACTCTGCTAATCTTGTCCACAGTTTTACAGTGTCTTTTTTTTATAGAATAACTTATTTCTTTATTTAAATATTATTATTATTTTAATAGGACGAATAGCCATTGTAAAATATGGAAGTGCCTGAAAGACAGTTAATAAATAAAATAAAAAAAAAACAAAGACAAAAACAACAGCACCACAATAACGACGACAATAACGACAACAACAATAGTGAAGTAAGAACACACATAAACAAAGAAAAACAACAACAACAACAACAAAAACAAAAACAACAGCACCACAATAACGACGACAATAACGACAACAACAATAGTGAAGTAAGAACACACATAAACAAAGAAAAACAACAACAACAACAACAAAGACAAAAACAACAGCACCACAATAACGACAACAATAACGACAACAACAATAGTGAAGTAAGAACACACATAAACAAAGAAAAACAACAACAACAACAACAAAGACAAAAACAACAGCACCACAATAACGACAACAATAACGACAACAACAATAGTGAAGTAAGAACACACATAAACAAAGAAAAACAACAACAACAACAACAACAAAAACAAAAACAACAGCACCACAATAACGACGACAATAACGACAACAACAATAGTGAAGTAAGAACACACATAAACAAAGAAAAACAACAACAACAACAACAACAAGTCTCAATTTTTGTTCATTTGCTCGATTGTTTTTATTTCTTAAGCCCGTCGATTAATAAATATATTTAATATATGTATATTTTTCTTATTATATATTTTGGTGTATAATTTTCATTTTCATATGTTCTGGTCTTAATTCTCCGTCAGAATCTATTATATCGATGTCTTTCAATTCTTCGCCACTTTGAACTCTGCTAATCTTGTCCACAGTTTTACAGTGTCTTTTTTTTATAGAATAACTTATTTCTTTATTTAAATATTATTATTATTTTAATAGGACGAATAGCCATTGTAAAATATGGAAGTGCCTGAAAGACAGTTAATAAATAAAATAAAAAAAAAACAAAGACAAAAACAACAGCACCACAATAACGACGACAATAACGACAACAACAATAGTGAAGTAAGAACACACATAAACAAAGAAAAACAACAACAACAACAACAAAAACAAAAACAACAGCACCACAATAACGACGACAATAACGACAACAACAATAGTGAAGTAAGAACACACATAAACAAAGAAAAACAACAACAACAACAACAAAAACAAAAACAACAGCACCACAATAACGACAACAATAACGACAAAAACAATAGTGAAGTAAGAACACACATAAACAAAGAAAACCAACAACAACAACAACAAAGACAAAAACAACAGCACCACAATAACGACGACAATAACGACAACAACAATAGTGAAGTAAGAACACACATAAACAAAGAAAAACAACAACCACAACAACAAAAACAAAAACAACAGCACCACAATAACGACGACAATAACGACAACAACAATAGTGAAGTAAGAACACACATAAACAAAGAAAAACAACAACCACAACAACAAAAACAAAAACAACAGCACCACAATAACGACGACAATAACGACAACAACAATAGTGAAGTAAGAACACACATAAACAAAGAAAAACAACTTACATCAGCGTCTACGATAGAATTATGAAGTTCTGTTAGACCTGTCATATCTTCGATGTACTTGGGTATGTTAAAAGCTTGTTTCAAAAACTTGAAGCCATCTCTCTCATAGGCTTCGATGACCTAAATTTAACATATTCCAAATATATGATATATTTAGCGCAGTTATTTAAAAAAAGAGACACCTCTAAGTTATAATTTTTATTTAAAAAAAAACAACGAAAATGAAGTTTGCGAATCTAAACTTCGTACAGCAACTAGATAATCACTTACAAATTTTAAAAAACAACATTTTCAGCCCCCTCATTTTTACCTCAAATATAATTTTGAATTTCGTGGCAGCATGTAAGAACTTAATCGTCACAGTTTTAGTCCGTTATATCTTAGTTTAAATTGTTTAATAAAATCGTCACAAATAAAATAGATAAAAAAGATACATTCATTAAATTTCTTTCAACATATTTGAACAAGTTCAGTGAAGCATTATCATTGGTTGACAAGGAAAAGTTGCGCACAGAGTTTTGTCGTCAGCAAGTGACAACTAAAAATAAAACTTTGAACTGATTTATTTGCACTGAAACGAAACGTGACAGGAAAGAAGAGATTGCCACAGGAAAGAAGAGGTTGTCACAGCCACCTTTTTACAATTTTCAAAACCTTACATCAATACCAAGCGCCGCCAAACTTCAAAACATTTCACCACACGAATTATTTTTAGAACATATGACGTCATTTAGGGACGTAAATAAACCCGATGAACAAACTCATCTAAGATACTGCGTGACAAAAAATACCCAAAAATTATTAGTAAAAGCAAACATTTTGCGACGTTCTTCAATTTTTGTAGTAATACTAACAACACCAACCTCGTACCCATACCTAGCAGAAAATGTTCTCGCTGTATACAAAGGCTAGTATCTTAAATCAGTCGATCAAGTTGTATTGAAGGATTTATTAAAGAAAATATATCGGGATGTAAAACTTACTGCAGATTTAGCAGTTTTGAATCGTAATTTACAGCCGTAAAAATAAAAGAGGTTTTCTATCTTTGAACCACGATGTAAGCTTCGTTTTACGTTATTAAAGAATTGTTGTGCAAAATTAAAATGGCGGCGTTTTTAACAAGCAGCTACATAAATAAAATGCCAAACGTGACAAACTCTGAATTAATTTTAACTTTTCCTTTAAGCAGGAAGACGATAAGGTTGTGAAAATAAAAATTTGAATAAAAACACACATAAAACAAATAAATAAACCGGCCTGTCAAATTTCATTGATTATCAAAATAAAAAATAAATCAATAACAGACTTACCAAGGGTGAACAGCCAGCGCATTTATCGAACGCAAGTGTGGCTGGAAGCACAGTGTGATAGCGCGATAAAAAACATCTCAACTGAAAAAATAAACCAAAAGATATAATTAGTTCCTTCAGTATGTTGTCAGGACAACACGGGAACTTAAAAAAATCAGATACACACTCTAAAGCGACTAGAAGAAAAAATTAAAGGTCTGGACAACAAGTTGTGAAATTAGAAATCGCATAATAAACTCGTAAAACGACGTCTTATGTAAAGAAAACTATAAGATGAAAATTAGCCTTTTTTCTTATAACACTTTTCCTGTTACCATTAAACAAGCCAGTCATGAATTAAATTTCAAGTTTCGAAAATAAATTACACCCAACTAACTGGTAACAAATATTTGCGTATTAAAAACCCTGGTCACAATAACGCACAAACGAAATATCGCATATTAAGTATCATTAAACACGAAAAATATTTTTAAAAATTGTGATAACTTTTTTGATAAAATGTCAACAATACAAAGGAGAAATAAAAAGATCAAAGATACTTTTAATTAAACATATAAAAATGATGAAAAGCAGGCAGATAATACAAGTTAAACAAATATTGAAGGTGTGAAAAAAGTACGATTATCATTTCAATCATGAGTGGGTCGCCATTTGATCAGACAAACATCAACATATAGCTAGGATCAAGATGCGATTCACTCTTTTCTACGCAGTATTTTAAACAAATAAAAAAATAAATATAATTTCATAAATGATATTTCAGGATGACACCCACTCGACTGACAGCTGACAATTTGATTGACTTAAAAATCATACAGCGGTGTTTCACTTTTAAGAATGAATCCAACTTATAACTGTTATAATTAAAGTCCATTCATCGTTACAGGTATAATTGTTGGCGACAAAAACAGCAAATCACAACATTAGACAATTTTCTTAATTTTAAAATTCGCCTCAGTATAATTTCTAATTTCTCTTTACCTTGTTCTGCACGTTTACCCAGTCAATTCTTATTCTATAGCCTTCGAAAAAATCTAAAATCCTACCGTTAAAAATAATTCCCCAATTTAGAAGATGCCAATATCGGCCCTGAATTGACAATAGCGACAGATGTCACTGTTGCTACTAAAGAACTAAACTGACCTAGGTTAAATTAAAAGAGGAAAAATTCAGAAACGAACCATAACTTAAATGACAAAAATTACCAAAAAACACAGTGGGTCAGTAGGAGTGCAAGAAAATGAAACTAACAATAGGTAAGCATTATAGCATTATACCTGGTGAGGTATGATTCCAAGTGGTGTTTCAAACTCAGCAGTCAAATGATTCTCATTGGCACTTGTTTCAGCTGGTGCCAGCAGTCTGAAAAGAAGAAACTAAACAACTAAAGGGACGCAAAAAAAGAAAGAAAGACGTTAGTATCTATATTATAATACCCGTATACGTCTGTCTGTCTGTCACGCAAAATGGTACCGCAAGTAGCGAGACGCACGCAATGCGGTATAAAAAGGACGTAGAATTATTTTTACTTTCATGATAACAAGCAATAAAAGAAACAAAACGAACGAACGAACGATTTTCAGGATTGAAATTTTATTTTCTATTTACGAGATGAACAACTTACCCAAGTGGATGCTGTAAGATCGACACTAGCAGTTCGACTGCTAAAGCACTGGCCATCATGGAAACACCAGGTCTTGATACAGTGCACTGTTGATCTAATGTGCGATCAAGCATAGACTATAAACAAAAGTATCAACATTAAGAAGAACTTGTATCTAACTCGTTGATGTTGATGATGTTCACAGTGAATTACAGACAAATTTTGGACCCTTATGCATACAATTTTTTTTTGTCCTGATAGTCAAGAGTCCTTGAATATTTCTTAATAACGATCTTTTTACAAAACTCTCTTTAAGGAACAATATTTTGTTTGAAATGAGTCACATTCCTCGAAAGTCTATGGCGGGATGCACTGATATAGGTACAGTCAAGGAGACGATAGTCAGATGGAACGATGTAAAAGATAAAACAACTGCTATTAATCTTACATTTCCTGGCGCAACTACATCATTGCAAAAGTAACAACCAAGTTGACTTCCACACATTCGAACGCTTTTTGATGAAAGAGTTTCATTGTTGGATTCGGTTGGTTTTGTTTTCGTGCGAAAACCATGTCTCATGATCATGAATGTATCGAATCCAAGGGCAGCGTTGATTAATATCTAAAAGTAAATAAAAAATAAGGACAAATGACAAAGACAAGACTAAAATGTTTCCTTTCATACCTTTTCTTTAGAGTTAGCAATAACAGTTGGCAACCATCTACTTTCTCTAGTGTCCATCAGCAAAAAGATAGCGTCGTGTTCTTCGATCAACTTTTCAAGCAACTCAACATCACGTTTTATTCTTTCTTCGTCTGCATGGAAAAGAAAAACGAAGTGACTTTAGGTTCTGGCTTACAAATCTAATATTAGTGAGCATGTCCTAGACAAAGCTAAGAAGCATCTTTCAAAATTAACAAAAAATATTTTACAAACACAATTGAATTCACAAGTTCGACGCAATCGTATTGGCACATACGATCACGATATACACGCTGGAAATTACGTTTTAGAGGGTTTCAGAGGGCTTTGACAAACTTACATTAAAACAAATACTAAAATTTGTTTTTATTTTTTGCCCATTCATAAAAGAATGACAAGGCACAGAATCTTGGTTATTGTGAAACGTAGATTCTATATAAACCTGTGCATATAGATTAGAGTTATACAGAGAGGTGTTTTATGTAAGAAAATTTCACATACCCTTTTCAACGACAGAATGTCCAGGCATAGGAATGCTTAATTCGTAAGCGCTCGAGTTCTAAATAAAAAACAAATACTGTCAAGTAGTTTTATCTAAAAATCAACCTTCCTCTGAAACTAATAAAAGATGCTTTAGGATGCAATTTTGGCTCATACAACAAAAATGTTGACACTCTAAGCTAAAATTCGAGGTCTGCAAACTATGGGTTAACTACTTTCATCCAGTGAAAAATAGATGAAAGCAAAAGGATTGAATCTGCTACAAAATACAATTTATTTATTAGAGCATGCATCCCAAAACACAGTTGATCAGAACCAGCCAAAATTTTATTTTTATTTTATTTGAAAATTACAATAACTTACCACGCCAGGAAATATTCTTTTTAATGAGTCGGCTGCAGCTTGAGCTTTTGGTTTACCTCCATTTAAACAATCTTCAAACGCAAACAAAGTTTGGCGAACAGGATTTGAGTAGGATACTTTTGAATTATCAACAAATGTGATCGTTCGGACACCCCAACCCTGAAGAAAAACAGAAAATATCAATTTCTACAAAAAAGAATGGTACTCCAATATGTAGCTACTTCTTTCTATTAGTTAAATAGAATTTTCATAATCTCAAATAAGTGTTAAAATGTCTGCAGACATAAAATTCGCCACAGGGGTTCTAATAACACAAAATAGCAATTTAACTGCATTTGTCAAACTTTTTATTTTAAAAATTAAATTTTCGTTGCCACGTTCTTAACTACAACAGAAGCAATTTTTAAAACTAACCAAAAGTGAACGGGCCACGTTGCATCCCAATGTGCCAGACCCTAACAACAAACATTTTGTTGCACTGATCTTTTCTAGATTTAAATCCGGCACCAAACGCCATCTCATGAGTTTCAGGTTTAAGTCAACTGCAGACTCAGCAAGTTTCACTGGATCCATAGTAGAGCTCAAGTTTACCATTCGTGGGCCCATCTTGTCTCGTTGGTTCTTTTCCCATCCAATAGCAACGGTTTCATCTAAACAGTAAACATAATAATAGGTAACATAATATATGCCAGTTTAGAGCTGTTCATTAAAGGCTCTGCAGGGTATAGGAAAACAAAAAGGTCAGTGTGAAGTTATGCAGCCACTTAATAAAGCTATAAGAGATGAACTCACTTAAAGCTCAAAATACTTTTAAGTGTTTGAATATCAGAGGATCTTATACATTTTTTTATGAAGTAGGAAGTTCTGTACATTGTCAAGGTTTCACGTTTTCTTCACACAGTGTAAAAAGTTATATTGATATCGAGATGTGTCGGTGTTACAACTCTTATCCTTTTGTTAAAATAATTATATTTATTCTACATAAAATATTTGCATTGATTCTGTAAAGCAGTAAAATATAAAAATTTGCAAATCAAATGTTTGCAATTTCATTTTAAAACTTATTAGCATCACCTTAGAGAAAACTGTTTAAGTCTTAGGATACAATTCAAAAATTAAAGCTAAAAACCTTATTAAAAAGGGAAGAATTTATTCCTTCAATTATCCAGAAGGATTGCTTCATATAATAAAAACACACAACCTTGTGTAAGAGTTACATACTTTCATTTAATTCAATTTGAGGAATTTCATTAAATTCTATAACTAAACTGTGTTCAATTTCCCTTCTACCATCACGGATACGATCTCTGTAACAAATCACTGTTAGTTTTTTTATATTTTTGCCTCTAGAAAAAAAAGCAAAAATATTTCATAATAATCAATGTTGTCATGTTTTATGAAACTAGTGGGTAGTCCCTGGAAAAATTCAAGGGATTTTTGCCTGCTGCTACTCACAGCTACTTTGGTTCACAGACTAAAAAGTCAGCTAATATAATAGAGGCTAGTTGTTAACCTGTCTCATGATGTATTACCCTGCTGGGGAGCTGGGCCCCGGGTATAAAGGCAGGGGGCTGATTAGCAAACAAGTGACAACTTAGACAGTGACTTAAAGAGCAATTGTCTGATTATAGTACAGCATTGGACAACCACTTTCAGTCACAACGAAATTACAAAACATGATCAATTGGCTTTATCCATGCAATATTTTACCTTTTGTATGCCACATATGTCAGTAGGTTTCGTAAAGGCCAACCAGGATGTTCTGATAACGTACTTGGGTCAGAAAATCCAATAATGACCTAAGAACATCAGAAAAAAACCCAAAAACCTAGCCAATGTACATACAAAGAAAATTAACTGGTAAATATAGACGTTTTTTTCAGAAAGGCATACTTACTTCACTGTCATTCTGATAAAAACTGTCCCATTCATGAAGTTGTGCTGATGAAAATGCATTGCTTGATTTCTTTAGCAAAAACACAGATGGATCTGTAATAAAAATTTCTCAATGCAATAAATAAATAAACTAACTTAATAAAGGAAGGAAGGAATGAAATAGGACGGGAATGAAACAGGGCGGAAATAAAAAGGTGCGGGATAGGGAATTATGGCATTAACAATTGACATCAATTTATTCTGCACAAACATGCAGGCACTCAAATTATTGCAGTAATAAATTCTACACTATAAGCTGACGTTTAGCTAAGAAAGATAATGCACAAACAAAGCAAAAAATCATGCAATTATCTAACAACCATAACAAAACTTTTAAAAATGTAAAAGGTGCAGCATTTTAAGGCCTTTATTATGATATTTTATAATGGCAATATTGCTGATAAAGAGCTGATCATGAAGCTTAAAAATAAACAAATTTTTAAATATCAATGGTCTAGTGTAAATGGGTAAATCAGTTTTGCTTAAAATGAGCATTTAAAGTCAAAACACTTGCTTCAATATTCTTGAGTCTATTTTTTCTAAAATTTATTTACGAAAGTAGTGTTTTCTGAGAGAAATTAATGTCATTTTACTGAATCCCCGCTATTGACTTCTTTTTGGAAAAGTTATCTCAAAGCATTGAAATAACACTAAATAAAAACAGACCATTAAGAAACAATCACACCCTACAAACAGTTATCACAAATTACGCCATAATCTTCCTCTAACTTATTTTAAACTAAAACACCCTTGCAAGATAATAAAGTGAACCAATAGCCCCAAAACCCCGTTCCACGTGCCCTTAATTTAAACAGAGACAGCAACAAATTTTACAAGAACCTACGATATTGCTAAGGATGTATTCATCTCGTAGATAAACTAAATGTATTAATATTTACAAACTTTCTCACCATGTCCTAAAATTTGGTTCAACGAGTCATAGCAAGTCTGTAATGACGCCAACTTTAATAAAAAAGAGAAGTGTAAATATCTACGTATAAAAACGTTTTAAAATTTCAAAGGAATCGGATGATATGATAATTTTTATTTAGAAGACTTTGCATAATGTCAATGGAAACATTTATAAAAGTGTGAAATATATTTCTTTAAATATTTTCTGTAGCTATAACTATAGATGATTAATCCATTTTTTCACATTAACAGTTTTAAAAGATTAAGCCAAAATAAGTTAATAAATAACTTTCAATGAAATCCAAATAAAAAAGAACACTGACACATAAAAAACAACAAAAGCAGATAATAAATAAAAAAATACAAATCATCCAAGGCCAACCTCTTCTTTGTTACAAGCTTCCGTAATAGTTTTCTGTGAAGCAACCACAAAATTCTCTTTGAGTGATACTGCTGGAAATGCAAACCAGTAGTAAAAATGGTATTTCTTTAAATCCTTTTAAATAAAAGTAAATAAATGACAAAAAGTTAATAAGACAAAAGAAAGGTCTGGCACACTGTAAATGAGGCATGATTTTTTTAGCTGTCAAAAGAGACATTTTTGACAGCTGCAAATGACAATGGTTGCCAAGGAAAAGCAAGACAAGTTAATGTTGTTTATAATCACAATACAAGTATTTCCATGTTAAAGAAAAAAAAAAACCAATCTATATCAAAGAAAACAAAGTTTTATAAAAAAGTAAGAATGCACTTGATTGATATTACGTATAGCTACAAATATGTTTTGCCTAAAAGTACTTACTGCAAATGTTAGAACCAGAAATCGGTTCAGCAACTCAGGATTCTTTTCAACAGCTCCAGATATAATATCTGACACAATCTATGTACAAAAATCAAAATTCCATATTTTTTTTCGCAATCCTTACCATCGACGTTCAAGTAAAAGGGTTGAAAGTCAGCCAACAAACGATTTTATTATTGAGATAAAATTAACATTCTTTTGCAAACCTATACAATATAGGTTTGCAACAAACAGGAAAAATTTCCTTTGTATTACAAGATTTCTTTAGAAATATATATATTTTGTCTTATTACACTTTAGTTCTATAAAGGTAACATAAATTGTAAAATCATTGACAGCAAGATAAACAATTAACAATGTTATTTAATTTGGTTATGACCTAAAGTAAAACATGAAACTTACAGAAAGTCACATAAAACACCAAATTAACCTGTAAGTATTATGTACAGTAAACTATAAACTTGTTCCCATGAAAACAAGGGACAACAAAATAAAAACAGATGCATTAGACATCTCCGCCTACATGTTGTTGTGGTCATCTTACACTAAGGACTATGTCTTATTTTAATGAATCACATTAACCACAAGTTTAATCTTCAGTTATTCAAATGTTTAGTTGTTTTTTTTGGTTTTTTTGAGGGGGGGAGGAGGGGGGAAAGTAATTCTGGACTGTGGAGACAAAAAGATGCTGATTAACATAAAATTTTTGTTAAATATAAGTGATAATATTTAATATAAGGAAGCTTGTATAGGACTTATGTTTTTGGATTATTGATAAAGTTTGAATGTGCAGTCTTTTGTTACTTAAAATGTCAGAATCATATAACGTCATAATTTATGCTGCATATTTAAATGCGAAAATATTTAAATTTAACTTCTTGAGAACAAAAAGCTTTTTAAAACTTTTTTTAAATTTCATAATTTTTGTCACCCTTCAACCCTCAACCTTCAAATGTGCAAAAAACAAAACAATTGAGGCAATTTTAAGAAAACTTGTAAATAAATATACATTGAAAAAAGGAACATGAGTTCAATCTATGCAAAGTTAATTTTACACATCACAGTCATTACGCCAACCAATTCGGTACCACAACATCATGAACAATCAATCAAATACATGTGAAGGAAAACAGAAATAATTTTTTTTACAAAGCAAACATGCAAAACCTCTGCTCTCCTTATTCATTTTTGTTTGTTATTTTGTGATCTCCTTTCCTTCCCCTTATACCATACTTTTTGCATGTCCCGTTTATAGCCCTAAGCTCTACAACATAAGTTTAACATCATTTTTTTAATTTGTCATCCCTTTAATGGCGCCGTAGATTAGTGGTTATAGCTCTCGTACTCTGCGCGGGAGACCGGGGTTCGAATCCTCTTAGCAACGATTTAACATGGGTGAGTGAATGTTACCATAGCCCCGGGTTAACCCAAGCCACGTGAGGGAAATTGGGAAGATGGCACACTGTGTGTGCCGTTGGATGTTGCAGGGAGTTGTCTAGTAGAGCGCGGGCCCTAATTGGGTCTGCGTAGCTCAAAATGAGCATTAAATACTCTAGGACTCTCCATCTAAGCCATGGCCCCTCCTGGAAATAATAGACAGAGTATATCCCTCGATATTTGTGAGGCTAGCCATGTAAAATATGCACATCTATCTATCTATCTTAAACAGATCACATAATCTTCATGACAAAAATTTCTGTAAGAC
Source organism: Hydractinia echinata (assembly GCA_030067915.1). Classification (NCBI taxonomy): domain Eukaryota; kingdom Metazoa; phylum Cnidaria; class Hydrozoa; order Anthoathecata; family Hydractiniidae; genus Hydractinia; species Hydractinia echinata. The sequence continues at coordinate 1,543,748 of JASGCC010000066.1, forward strand.
AATGCAATTGTATGCCCACGCAGTCACATTTGCAACAAATACCTGGTAATTTGACTTGTATTTGGCATGTATTTAGCTTCTGCTAATATATAAACGCTAGGAGTAAATTAACAAGTGCTTTCAATGGCAATTTTTTGTTATCACTGGCTTTGTTTCATGTTTTCTTATAGCATTGTAGTAGCATTAGTATAAAAAATAAACAGGGGTTTCAATTGTGGCCATAGTAGAGAGGTGGCTCTTTTAGAGATGACCAGAAAAGCAGCTTTGATTTTAGTTCACATTCTCCGATAAAACTCAAAAAACCAACCTTATTTGCTGCATCTTTAACTAACAATTTTTTGTCACAATTCTTAAACTCTTCTGTAGTGTTCTTGATGAAGATTGAACCAGGACACTTGAAAGATCTTGGGACATGGCTGGCTTTTCTAAAGATGTAACACGTAAAAGAAAATGAACAAGCCAGTTTAGGCAACAATTGAAATTATTCTTGGCTATTTATTAGTTCAAAATATAATTGAGGATCGGAATGAATAAAAATAATCCAATCAGAACATACCAATAGAAGAAATTATCTTGGGGGTTGTAGATAGAAAGAATAGCTTTTTCTAAGTGTATGCTTTCTGATAAGTTTGTCTTTAACCAATTGGCTCAAGAACCTTTCCTAAGTATTTGCTTTGAAAAGTGCAGGTAACCATTTCTGGAAGTTAATAGGAAATACTTTTAATATGAGATTTCTGGTTTCTTTTACTTTAATCAGACTCTTATTATTCCAGTCTATAATATGATAATTCTTCTAGCTATGGTCGTCTGCAATATTATTTTTGTCTGTCTCAGTGTTGCCTATAGGACCCTTGGTTGAACATTTTTGTTTTACCAATAAAAACAGCATGACAATCCTTACACAGGACAATATTACATGGATGACTTAATTGTCTTTTAGAAGCAAAAGTAAACTACACTTTGTTTTTATAGATAGAAAAGTTAGCTTTATTTTTTGTTTCTTTAATGACCACCAAAGCATATTACTTGCAGCCTTTAATTCAATTTTTTCACATTGACAAAAAACTGAAGTGCAATTTCCTTGCCTGCTTTGAAAACGTCAGCATTGGCATCAGCATACAACTACAGGTTTGTCTTTCACATCACTTTGTATCAACATTTCTACCAGTTCCGTTTCTGATCTTTTTTCAACCTTATAATGGTGTCTCAAGTACCCCATTAGTAAGCATAGCAAAATGAGGTTTGAAGAAAATTTGAATTTCTGTTTACTTCTATAATGTACCAATTCTTCGAGAATTAGCTCAAATCATGGTGACCACAGAAAATTAAAATATATATTCAAGGACATTCCAGGACATTTTTCTTATTTTTTAAGGCCAAATTGTTTTAAGGTTTCTGGACAATTCCAGGACAAATGACTAACCATGCTAAATCTCTAGGAATTAAGAAAATAATAATTATAATATTAGAAAACGATATCTAATTCAATCAAAGCAACTAATTTCAGCCTTTGCACTGCATAAAGGTTAATATATTGAAACACAGAATTCACTAAAAAAAGGAAAATAGAATTTGCAGATATTGATACGTATGAAACAAAGCTTTTACATGATACAGAGTATTTTTGAAAAAATGGAACACTTGAGTTTTAAATTTTCTTCTTATGTTATATTCAAAAATCCTTTTAATTAGTGAAAAGGGATTTGCATAACAACTGAAACCCTTCGAATGTTGAATACAAAGAGGAGAATCGAGTCAAAGTAACAGCGCCTCATGGTTAAATTAATGTATGCACTTTTCCAAAAATGTAGTGAAAAATAGACTTTACGTTCAACCAGCAAATTAGATCTCTGCACATTCCACTTAAAATAGTATTTCAGAAATTTTATAGTATTGTATAAATAAACTTCTGCTAGTAAATATAGGATCACATGACAAAGTATTTTCAACCATTCTGATTGGTTCAGAACGAAAATTATGCAAACAAAACGTTGCAGTACAGTATTTTCCAGGATATAACCAGCAGGTTATAAGTTGATTTTTACGATTTCCAATGTGGGTGTGGGTTATAATGTGGTGCAGGTTATATGATAAGTTTTATTATTTTTTGTCATTTATTGTGAAATTCAAAGTATATATACTTACTAAGGAAGTTAAGGTTACTTTTTTTTAACATAATCACAGCACATTGTTTTTCATTTATTTTAAAAGTTTTTTACAGACATTTTTCTGGTTAACAAGATGCGGGTAAGTAAAAACACACTGATTGAAATTTTATGCCAGTTATACGAATGTGCGGGCTATCTGATGGTCTGGGGTTTGTAGTTTACTTAAAAAGCTTGGTTGCGGGTTATATGATGTGCGGGTTATATACTGGAAAATACGATAGGTGGCTACATAATGCAAACTTGATTTTTAGGCGCATGCACCTGAAAATGTTGATAGTATCTTCAAGGTTTAAATCATTGTAACATGCTTACTGAGAAACTCACTAGTTTCAAAGGCGATAGTAATTTTAAATCAAAACAAGGTTCTCCTAAGCAAGATAAGCTTTTACATCAGCCTTTCTACTTCAGGTCAGCACTCTGCAATTGCCAAGGTGAATTCCGATGGTTCATAAAGAATTCCTGATTCATGTCCGCAACTTTTTGCTGACTTGTTTTTCTTTTAAATTGTATGCAACTTTAGTTTACTCTACTTTCAGCATCAGGGAGATGATGTCATAATTTCGCAAAATCTTCAGAACCAATAAAGATTTTTAAAAAAAATAAAAAAGATTTCTAGACAACTTTCCAATCTCTTTCATATGAAAGCAACTTGTTTTTAAGTGGAAGGTAAGCTTTAATGATGAAATTCATATAATCTGGATGATAATATTTAAAACGAGTCTGCCATGGCGGAAATTGCTTTCAAACTTTCATCTGTTGTGAAATGTGTCTGTGCAGTTGCAGACTGAGATTATTGCCTAGATTTTTAAACTTTAGGGTATGTAGAATATTTCTTTGAATAAATTTTCAAACATATCTTATTATTTTCCTGTAAATTTTCAATTTCCGTTTTGTGTACCATTCCAACTTTGGTCAGGAATGCTTCTCATGGAAGAAAGTACACTAAGACGCTGCCATTTTGTTTTTACCTAGCACAGTTTTGTATGAATTTTTATCACATTCACATAGTCTTTCTATGGGAATATTACTTCAAGAGGTTTTTCAGGGATTGTTGGGACTGGTGTGGTTTTTCTATAGATGACTCGCCAATGTTTCCAAAAGTTAAAAAGTTTGGTTTTTTTGCACATGGGCAAGCATTTTTTTAGGTAAAAAATATAAACAACAGACCACAGTAATCAAAGAAATTCATCCAAAAAAAGGAATATTCAGGCCTCGCCAGGAAGAAAAATGCTGGTGTGCGAGCTTCGCACGTTATGATACTTTGCAATCATTTTGAGGCGTGCGATGTTCGCACGGCATAATTTTCAATGGCGTGCGATGGCGTGTGCTGATTTTTGTTCCATTTTTTTCTCGAGTAATCAAAGAACTCGCATACAGCAACACTAATTTTGCCATGTTTTGAAAAGCAGGTAACGAAACTAAAATGTGCGATGCGTTCATTATTTATTATTTTTGAAAAAAAAATTTATACGACGTAGCAACAGAACGAAGAAAAATTATAAAACATGCATGTTACAGTCATAAAACTCTTTCAGTTAATAACTTTATTGTAAATATTTTTTTAGATGTAAATATTTTTTTAGATGTAAATATTTTTTATTTTTAGATTTTTTAAAAAAAATAAATATTATTAAACAGTAAACTGTTTTTTTTAAAAAAAATCCCTCACGTTATTATTGTTGCTGCGATCTTAAAACATCCCCCCAAAAACAAAAAGATAACAAGCTTTGTGACGTCCTGTTTCTACGGCGATATTTTAAAATTATACAGATTGTTGTCTGAGTTATAAAGCAATGTTTGTTGAAAAATATTCAGAAAGCAAGTCTGCATGTGGCAATTGATCACCATAACTATAATTAGATATCATGCTGACTCTATGCTTGCGAAAGAACATGCTGACTCTATGCTTGCGAAAGAACATGCTGGAAGTGATTTCATATAACGAAAGTAGTGAAAGCATTTAAAGAAGTGAGAGACGGAGAAGTTGAACTTTAAAAAATTTTTTTTTAATTTTTAATTTAAAAAGAGCAACTAAATTAAAAAAAAAATTAAATGGTGAATTAAAATTAATGTCTTATGTTTTTCTTTAATATAACTTGCGAGTAACATGATATATTTTTTTAAAGATTTACTTGCAAGTAGTTTAATTATTGCGTACTTGCGTTATTGTACTCTCACTCTGAATTATTTTACTCGCATTTATTTGTACTCCTGCTCTCAAAGATGTGTAGCTTTACTCGCGATCGGCAATGTATATTATTCTCCTACGCCTTCATTGAACAGAATATTATGTATTTAGTGGTTTTTTTTGGCGTGCGAAGATCGCACGGGAACATTCAAACATGGCGTGTGTGGGCGTGTGCGCGTGCGATCGCACGCCATTCCTGACGAGGCCTGAATATTCGTCTAAAATTAGTGAATTTTTTTAAGAAGAATTAGAAGATATAGATGAGTTGCGAATGTTTAAGTTGCTTATATGCGCGCGCATCTTCACAGGTAATAAAAGAAGGACCACATAAAATTTGGCTATTTCTTTAAATTTAGAGATTTAAGGAATAAACGATCTAAAAGGAGCTGGAATTAGTTTTTCGTAACTATCATTTTCTCTTTTTAAGATCAGGTTTTAATTATTCTAAAAAGTAAGTTACTTTTTTAACTTGATTTCTTCAATCATTGGGGTCTGTTCTTTATATATCTTGCCTGTGTGCATGCGTGTGCATGTCCATTGTTTTATATGCAAAATCAAAACAACTATGTCATACTCACGGCTGTTTCGCTACGGTCAAACCGCTGACAAAATTAAAATGGCTTCCACAATTTTTTTTGAAATTTTGTATTTTTAACATTTTTTAAGTTATTAAAACCTTTTTTGTATTGTTTTAATTTTACTGAATTAAAAAGTATTAAAACGATCTACTTTTCTCCTTTTTAAATATATAAATATGTTATACATGTGTGTTATAAATTTCTAGTTATTTCGTCGAACAAAACACACAAAACTAAAAAAAACATTATTTTTGGTGAAAGTATACCATCTTTCCAACCTTGTGCCAACGCCGCGCTACTAGCTACAAGTCAGTAGCTACAAGCTACTGACTTGAAAATTGGTATGGGGGGCCTGGAAAAAAACTATAAACTACTTAAATTTTAAATTAAAGTCTTCTTTAGGCGCTAAAAAAAAGGAGAAAAAGTTGCCAAAGTGGTGCACGGCAATTTGATGTAGTGTGATCCCTTTTCTGTCTAATTAAATAATTATCTAAACTTCTAAGCAAGTCACAGCGATGGCGTTTAATGTTTTGGTAGGTATGGTTTTACCCAGCAAAATTACGACGACCCGGTGTTTACTTTGGACTTGATTGCTCGACCCGGGAATCCTAGTCCGAAACCGGGATTTTTCGAAAATGTTGGAATAAGCGAGACAACGGTGTCTTAGCAATTTTGAAGCTAGCTAAAGGTTGGCAGAGCACGAGGTAAGGCACAAAACAGTAAACTACTTTATTTTGCAGGGATTTTAATATTATTTTTTTGCTATAAGATCACCCTTGATTTTAAGAAATTGTTTTATAGCTTGTAAAACTTCAAACGTGGCTAATTGTTATCTTTTTTAATCTTTTTTCTTCTGTTTTGTATTTTTCTGTAAAGAGTAGCTATTTTTTGGTCCTACAGTTTTGCATTTTGCATCGTGTTTTGTAGCTAAGTCACTTAATACTTCTTTTATATATTTAGTTAAGACTTTGGTGGGCTTTCTCAAGATGAAATTGTTGAAATCAAAGATGTTTATGGGTAGCTAGCTAGCTAGCTAATCTTGGCTTTATCACAAGATTGGGTGCTATTTTATACAATTTATAAAGAAACACAAAATGATTGCTTTGTATATATTTAATGTATATAATAAATAAACTATTTATGCACAACTTGAGATATTTTCTACTAGCATGATAAACTAGAATGTTGAAACCGTCGACTCTGAATGACGTTTTATTTAATGTATGATGTCACATATTTGGCCCGAAAACCCTTAGGACCAAAAGTGACCCTTTGGACAATTTCGGACAGTTAAATATTACATCCACATCATCTTTAATGGCCTTAGAATCCAAAGTAATGTTTTTTATTCAGTTAATAAACAAACTTTAAGCATACATTGAGGCTCTAAAAGGTCGTTTTTCACATTAGGTATCACATTTGGCCCAAAAATAACCCTTTGGACAATTTCGGACAGTAATAAAATTAAGTAATTTTCATTCCAGATATTTAACCTAACCTGTTGACCATAAAAAACATGTTTCCTTAACTTTATTCCAGAGATATTGTGGAAGACATTCATCTAAATGATAATTTTAAAGTCATTTTTAGACATTTTGGCCTAAATATACCAATTTCGGACAGATGTCCAAAAATTTTTTTCTTTTAATAATATCGACAATTTCGTTCTTCAGATATCCTGTTTTAACTGAGAGGGTAATTCGAATTATTTTTTCGTAACATTTTTGTCCGCTTCGAAACAGCCATGTACTGCAACTCAGCTATATAGTTAAAATTTAATTCTAGTTCCTCTTGGATCTTATGCTACCCAAAAATCTTTAATCTTCATTAATTAGACATTTTACCCTGTAGGAGTGCTGCTTTTTTACCTACACAAAAAGTACACGCATGCTCATTGTTCTCAAAATGAAATCAAAACAACTACGTCCATGTGAGAAATGGTCTATTTGTTTTCCCTACTAAGCTAGGAAAGGTGTTCAACTAGATGATAGCTAGTTAACTAAGCTTATATAGCTAGCCAACAACTTCTTGTATGCTTCGTTCCCATAAACAGAGGGTTCAAAGTCTAACTTGCACCATCTCTCGTGGGAAAATTAAATATGGCTGCGCTAAATTCTGAAAAAGCGTATTACAAGGGCTGTTAGTGCAAGTTAATTATACTTACTCAACGTCGAAGGCAGTGAAGTCTACGTTAATTCGACAAGGCAAACCATTTGGATCATCTACGCGATGCACATGAAACAAAAAAACAAACAGAAAATTAAAAGCAATATAAGCAATAAGAGACTGGGCTTTATCATTCTAAACTTTTGCACTTACTATTTACGAAAGATCCTGTTATCTTTTGAGCTGAATTGTCTAATTTATAATGTTCAAGCTTATTTTTCGTTAATTTGTGCCAAAATCCTATGTCTACAGCACTTGCAAATGGCAAATATTGCAACAGCTTCGCATCTTTGGCAGCCATGTTCCTACTCTCCGGAAAACACTAAAGGTCATTCGTGAAAGTTCCACGCTCTAGCGCCGGGCGAACGGAGTGTGGCATCGACTCCATTTAACACTAGCTCAATTGTACCCCGACAATGACGTATACTTGAACCTCAACACAACCTCAACTTTACCAGACAATGTCGTATTCTTGGCCCCGACAACTAACAGCTCAACTGCGCATCTGACACACGACGTTAAACATCGTAATGTTGTTAATACATTCTAATACCTGGTGTAATATCTTTGTAATATACGGTAATACACTGTAGTGCTTTGTAGTTTTCGGTAGTACACTGTAATACCTTGTAGTATTCGGTAATATACTGTAATACCTTGTGGTATTCAGTAATACACTGTAATACCTTGTAGTATTCAGGAGTACACTGTAATACTTTGTAGTATTCAGTAATACAATGTAATACAAAGTATTACAGTGTATTAATGAATACTAGTAGTTTACTAGTATTCAGTATATTACTAAGTACTACAGTGTATTACCGAAAACTACAAGGTATTACAGTGTATTACCGAATACTACAAAATATTACACTAGCTATTAGTATGTATTAACAACATTAGAACGTTGATAAAGTGCTTTCTGATGTTTAACGTCGTGTGTCAGATGCAGTTGAGCTGTCGTCGGGGCCAAGAATACGATAATACCGGGTAGAGTTGAGGTTGTGTTGAGGTTCAAGTATACGTCATTGTCGGGTACAGTTGAGCTAGTGTTAAATGGAGTCAACGCCGGAGTAGTATGGTTGGCGATGCCGATATTGCCCACGCGGAACAAACTAGCATGTATAGTTGCAACTAAGTGCTGTTCGGCTGGCATCCCACATTATTCGGGCAAAAATCATCTTACACAACACAACTATTATCATCTATCGCACAGAAAAAGTGTATGCTTATGGTCCCACCATTGCAATTAATTTAAACTTTATTCCAAAGACAGTATATGTTCTCTAAAACGCAACATTATGCACGACTCTCCCTAATTCGAATCCCCACGGGGAAAAATTTTTGTTCGAATTATAGAGAGGTTCGAATTATAGAAAGTCTCTGTAATTCGAACTTTCAGCTTCAGAGAGTGAAAATTCGAATTACAGAGAGAAATTACATTAATTTCAAAATCAAGAAAACATAATTCAAGTTTCATTCAATCTTTATTTTTATAGTTTACACAAAAAAGAAACTCTATTTGAAAAACTGTTGAATATTTGAAAAAAAACGTTCGTAAGACGATTTTCGAATTAGTCAAAGCCATGTTTACACTCTAAAATATGAATTAGGGAGAGAATCGTGCTGAAGGGACTACTGAAACACTGTTCGAATTATAGAAAGTTTCGAATTAGAGAAATTCGAATTGTAGAAAGTTTTTTATAAGAGTTTCTTAAGGAAAATTGACGGTGACTGAGCACTCGTTCGAATTATAGAAATATTCGAATTATAGAGATTCGAATTAGAGGGAGTCAACTGTAATTTCATGCAGCGGGGTAGAGTTTCCTGCATACGGTTACACCCCACTTAAAATTGGAAGTCATTTTTCATCTCACAGCACAGCCGCAATTCTAGCGTCCTGAAGCTCTTTATGTCACAGGTTCGAATACATGCTCCGTCCCTTATTTATGGGATAATCCATCTTGGCCATAAATTCCAACTAAAATGTTTGAGCGCATAGGTAATCTCTAAAAACTTTTGTCAAACGGTCAAACTCCCATTAATACGAATTCTTTCTATACTTTAAATAATTTTTTTGGTCCGAATTATAGTCTACAAAATACAATTTAACGGAGTATTAATATTACCGCGTTTTTTTCTCCATGGTAAAAATACACCGCTTAATCTCACGGTATGAGGTATTCATCGAAACTGAAAATGTTCTTAAGGGGTTGAATTTGGAAATATTTTTATAAACTAAGCTACAATCCTTGTCAATATGTGTTGACAAATACTAAATATATGCACTCTCAAATGGGCTTCCCTGTTTTTTGAAGCTGTTCGTACAAAGATGTACCTCCGTTAATAAAATGTCGGTTCAAACCAAACAGGCCTGTCTGTAACATTCTTAACAACTGTCTTCTAGGGTGTCAGCCCTCTCTCTTTCAATGTGGGTCGAAGCACCTTCTTATGTCTTAAATCTTGAATGCTGTCTTAAATGCTGTCCTTGTGATAGAAGCTTATTTCATTACTTGTGTTAAAAGCTATGTTTTTTATGTAAAATGTGGAACCGGCACTGTGTAGGTCTTTCACCAAACTTTTGTGAGCAAAAAGCGCTGTATACAGAAATGCGTGTTTAACTGGCGAGTCACCCTTTTTCTTATTGTGGTAAGGATTTTTTTAATTAAACTGCCTTGGCTTGGTAAACGATAACTCCCTATTTTGGTAAAGAAAGTAAAATTTGGAGAAAAGGACTGGATCAATGCAGTCAATCCAGAAAATTATGAAATGGGACATATATAAGAACAGTAAACTGAAATGAAAAATTTTAATATTTTAAAAAATATTCTTTTCATAGTCATCTATTTAGAAAAAAGAACATCGACTTTAAAATATGACCCATCTTCGTTTACAGAAATACAAGCCGTGGAAGTACTCAAAGTAGACTGAGAAGTTCTTGATAGTTCTGAGATATCATGAGTGTAAAAAGCAAATCAACCCGTTAACGTTGAAAGGTTCTTTTAACAACCCGAGATTGAACTTTATAAATTGCTAAATCTTTGATTTCTAAAATTAAGTCAGACGATAATGAGAGGTAACTCAGTCCATAATAAATTGACGTCACTTGTCGTTGGGCGAACAAAAAGACCCTGCAGATATTTTAAGGTACTTTCTGTGATGAGAACATTTGCTCAGAAAAAATACTATACAGAGAACTTAATTTACAGAAGTGGCCCTCGCCCGCAAGAAAAAAAGCCCCGGGAACTAGGTTGATTTGGCGTATGATGACGTATTCTATTGCTTAACAAAAACAAAAACCGTAAATAAACAAATAAACAAATAAACAAATAAACAAATAAAACTTAAAAACGCAATTAAAACATAATCTTACAAAAAATAAGTGCGTAAAATTATTTATAAATTTTTAATCAAAACGGCTTCGTTTTTTACAATAGGAATTTTTTTAAACTTTTTTAACAGAAAACAAAACAAAAAATCTCGCTCACTCATTTTCACACTCGCTCCGAAGACCGTCTGTAAAATGCAACGCTTGCAAAAATATTACCACCTATCAGTAATGAAAGAAACGAGTCAAAAAACTAAAACTTTCGAGTCTAAGAGCAGACGGACAGCAATTTAACATACGATACAACACTTTTTACGTTTATTTTTTTACAATAAAAATGTAGGATTTCTGTGTCAGCTACTAGCATTCTCACTTGAAAGTCGCAACAGCGCATGCGTTCTTTTGTGAAGCAGCCTACAAACCTAATTGCCAAGAAAGACTATATTTTTTTAATTTTTAAAAAATAAATTAATTTAAACTAAAAAATATAAACCTAGGTTAAAGGTGACCGCTGTGTAACATCATATAGCTGTGCATTCTTCAAATAATTCTGCATAGTCAGCTTTTTGTCCGTCTACTTGCCCACGTGGAAAACGAAGTATTTCCTGTCCTAGTACAGATATAGGGTTCGATTGGTGGTAAATAATTAATTCGTTTAAAGAGTCGTGTATGCGTTGCTCGGTACCGAAAAACTGATAGCCACTGCTCGTTGTGTCGATTAGAAAATGCTTACAGCGACCCACGTCCCTGAACGAGACCGTGTAACCCCAGACACGTTCACTGACGCGAACAATGAAAGTACCTTTTTGCGTGCTTTCCAATAATTTTTCTGCTTGTATTCTAGATATAATCCCTAGAAAGAAAGGCAATTTGATATTAAAAATAGACATTAATAATTTGTGTTTGAACTCGACAATATAGAGGTGCTAGAGAGTACTACTCATCTGTTTTTGATATGAATGCAAGATCTCAGTCACAAATTAAAGTGGCAAACAGCTCATATTTTCTTTTTTCCCCTATTATCAATACTTTTAGACGGTCCTCTATCCACATAAACGCTGAAAACATTGATAATAGGGGTAAGGAGTCTAAATCTACTTCTTTTTCTAAGGAAAAGCATCGGTTTGCCAGAATCTGTCACTGATTGTAGCTTTGTTTTTACAAAAACGCCAGCCGTGGTAGATCGTTGTAAGGACTCTGAACTTCGAAAAGTAACACTAAACAAAACCTTCAATTAAACCCACTTTCACGTACAGACAATATTTTTATGCAAACATACCGTGAAACCACTCTTGTGGTGTTTTATCTTCCAATAATCCCGAACACTTATCATATTCTACCTCTTTCCACCACGTCGCGACCTCGGAGCGATTTTTTGGTCTAGGAGGACGTTTCGGTTTTCCATCTACAGCCGATTGAGGTGTACTTGGCCTGTTCGGCATTGGCGGAGGTCGATTCGGTTTTACAATGTCTCTTTTAACAGGCATTGTAGGTGTTCGCGCTTGAGTCGTACTAACATTTACAGGAACAGAAATAGTTGGTCGAAGTGGTAATGGTGGCCTTTTAGGTGGCATCTGACCACGTTTCGAATAAGTTCCAGCAAAACTATTAGACAAAGCGGGATGAAAGAAGTTTTGATCCTAACTCAAAAAAATATGTAACGTAGCATTGACTTTGACAGAAAACATGTCATACATTGAGGAAAAAAATGTAATGCTTACGTTGAAGACGGGGCGTTGCTTAACGCCACAGATACTACGTTGCGAGCTTTCTCCTTTTCGGGTTTTTCATTCAGCGCCTTATTACTCATGCGAAACTGATTCAAAGCCGCCCTTTCCATGGACAATTTTCTTATCCTTTGCATCTCTGACCGTGTTTGAGAAAACGAGCTTCTTCGCTGCTCTTCAGCTTCTTTGGCCTTCTTTTCGCGTTCTTGCCACTCTTCTTCCATCGTTTTAGCCTCTTCCTCTTCTTTTTTTCGCTTCTCATCTTGTTCCATTTTCATTTTCTCGTACAACTCCTTCTTTCTCTTCGCTTCTTGTTCGAGCAGCGCCTGCTCTTGTTTCTTCTTTTCAGCTTCTTCCCGAAGACGAATTTCTTCCATTTTCTTCCTTCTTAGCTCTGCCTCTTCTAATCGCTTGCGTTCCATTTCTAGCCTTTCTTTCCTAATTCTTTCCTCTCTTTCGCGTTTTTCTTGCTTAGCCTTTTCTTTCTGCAGTTGCGCTTCCTATTACAACATTGAAAACAAAAAAATAATCAAAGGCGTAAAACATAGCAAAAAGAACTGTTTAGTACAAAATCAGCACATTCCTTTTCTACTTTTAACTGTTTCAAACAGCAGAGGCAGAAATACAATAGGTAAGCCCATCCAAGGTAAAATCTAGTGTCAGGACATACGGCACACCCATGACCTAACAAACCCCAATGGAGGGGAAACGAATTTGTTACATCGGAAATTCGGGAATGAGAGAAAAATTACAGTTTTTTGACGACTTGCAGTAATCTCCAGTTGATTGACTGTCAACGGTGACGGAATGCAACTTCTTCGTAAAGTGAAGATTACGGGTACGAAATATTTCGCGCGTAATTTCTACAAATGTTCGTTGATTCAGGGAGCTTAAAGACGCCATCATAAGTTCTCGGTATTTTTGTAAAACATAAATCCCGCTTCTACCACGAGACATTGAAATTACTTAGATAAATTCAGTATTCGTTAAGTTAAGAGATACCTATTTAGCTAGACGCAGAGTCTGTGGGTAGAGTAAGTTGATAAATTTAAGCTGCTTGTCTAGTCACTCTTGTAGAAATAATTAAAGGAAAGCTAAAACTAATGATCACGTCATGAGCGAGCAAGTTTATTCTAGGCAAGTTTATTCTAGGCGAGTTAATTCTCGCCCAGAATAAACTCGCTTGTTCATGACATGATAATATTTATATTATTCAATGACAATGACTGAACAGATAAGTATTTTTAACCCTAATGAATCACGTTTTAAAAAAAAGTCACATTACCTTGATAGATTTCAACCTTACTGCTTCTTCTTCTTCTTGTCTCCGCAGTTCAGCTTCCTTTCGCTCCCTTTCCTTTTTTAAGCGTTCTTCCTCTTCTTTTAGTTTCTTTTCTTCGGCTTTTCTCCTTGCTTCAATTTCCACGAGTTCTTTTTTTCGCTTCTCCTCAGCTTCCTTACGCGCTTGCTCTTCTGCACGTTTCAAAGCAGCTTCTTCTTGCTTTTTCTTAAAATCTTAAAACAAAAAGAAAAAAAATTCAAATCAAACGTGATTGGTTGTCCCGCTTAGGCTATGAATTTTCAACACCTAACTAGGTACACAGGACATACTGCAGTTACTGACTCAGTTCAATGTCACTTGACTATACACAGTTCGTATTCCATGAGTACACATTTTTTTTTTTTAAATGAAAAATTATCTCCAAGTGAAACAAGGAAATACCAAACATTTTAGAAACTTCTCTAAAACATTCCTTAAACGAAAACCGTTTTGAAAGAACCAATAAACATGTTTTAGATAATGTTCTACCCAGCGTACCTGCCAAAATTTTCAATGCCCCCTTTTACATAAGTAAGTTTATCAACTTTGTTTTTCCTTAAGTTAGTTAATTTGACTCCTTTCCCTGCTTTTTCTAAACCTCCCTTAAAATTTTTAAATATGTCACAAATATTCAGCTATGCAGAAAATCCTTTTACTATTCTCTTAATTGTCATGCGATGAAAGGTTCAAGCATGCAACATGAAATCTTCTAATTCAATTTAGTTACAACCCTGAAGATAATATTTGTGAAAAATGTCGTTTTTCAGCTAATACTCAAAAGGACCAAACAACATCAATTGGCCAGTACTCTGCAGCCAATGGGCTGCAACAGTTTTACTTTGATAGAGGTGTACTCCAAGTAAACATCATTGAAAATGGTCCAACTGAACATTTTACTATGTTCACATTATGGAACAATTCGCTCTATGGTAAAGGTGAAAAAAGTAGGAGAATATAGGGGTGCTGACTACAGCAAAAATTGCACAATTTAAATTTTTTGTCCAATACACTGTGAACAATGAACTTTGATAAGTGCGGAGTACGTGTTATTCAGAAAAACAGCGTTCTTGATTGCTTGTGGTTACCATCTTTAAAATTCTGCTCTTTTTTTTACTAAATTATGTTTAGGTTTGCAGATTCTAAGGTAGCCTAGATTCAAATGTTTGAATATACATTATTTTAATACAGACACAAAGAACAGAAGTTGAATAGTGAGAATAACTTACCTATAACATCCACTTCATCTGTAATAATATCTGCAATAACTTTGTCCTCCTCATCACAATAAAAGCGGACATTTTTTGTACTTTCTAAAAATAAAAGACAAAAAATATTTTTAAATTGCATGGCAAACCTGAATAATACAGCATCTGTTTAATATAGCCAGTAATATTAGCACCCATATCTTGTAACAAAAGGCGATATCGAAATCAAAACCTTGGACATCTAAATTATAACGCTGTTGGAGGGAGGGGACGACGACGAGAAAACATTTTAATACTTTGATTTGTGAAAAGATTGATTATATTTTCATTTATTAAAAAAAAAAAAAAAAAGAAATTATCTACATTATGCGCTTACTTTTTTTAGGTCTTGGTTTTAATTTTTCTTCTTCAGTAAGTTTTTCTTCTTCTTCTGTCCATCTTCGGATTTGCTCCTCCCTCATTTTGAAGAAGAGTATTTGTTTTTGTTCTTCAGAGAGTTCCTCCAGCAGCTCTGGATCAATGAACATGTCTTTTAAAATTTGCTGCAACATCTTGAAGGTGTTATCAGGAAAAAAACAGAAACTTGTTTGGTGTTATTGATTGCAAATCAGGAATTGTTAATCTAAAAACACAAGGGATTGAATAACGGCATACTTTTTTTCAGGTGAAATCTACTCTTTATGTGACCATGTTAAACATGTATGTGATTTGAAATGCATCCCTCACATTGAGTTTTATTGGAATTTTATTCCCAGGCCGAAAGCACTTCTAACAGTCATTCTGGTCTTCGGTTTATTAGTGATTACATGATTTCTAACAATATCAATCTCATTTTAGGGTCCATTTATTTTAACTAAAATGACTAGAATAATATTCTACATTTTCACTCTTTCACTCAAGGCATTGTTTTACAACTAATACTCCTATCAAAGTTATGGAAAGTGTTTATACATATATTCAGTTGTGCAAGAGTGACAACAGCGTTGCTGAAAGTTAAAGGATCTTACAATCACTTCAAACTTTTTAAGAGAACCTTATTCACCTTACTTCTTTAGTTATCAGAAGAAAGCAATGGAGCTGCTTCTATTAACTTGCAGCAGAGATTTTCTTACACTTTATCAGAGAGCTTGTAGTAATGGTCACCTGTGAAGATTATTTTTAGTCTTATTAAAACCACTCCAAAAATGACAATTTATTTTGACCTCAAGAGGAGGTAAGAACAACAAAAATTAAGTAAACAATAAATATACAGTTTAGATTCTGCATAACCCAAACACACATGGGGGATTAAAAATTGTTTGAGTTATACAGTGTTTCAGCAATAGAAAGCTATATTTTTGGAATTTTTCACAAATATTACCAATTTAGCATGATTTTGCAGTTGCAATTTTTTTTAAGAAAATATAGTGTTGATTTAATTTGGAAAGTGGCACGAAAAAGATGAAGATTTGTTCGATAAAGTATTTCTGCATCCTTATGAAGAGTTCTTCAATTCCCTGAGTGCTTATACTTTATTTTTTATTTGTTCTCTGCTCGAGGTTTTGGAGATGCTATGATTGTGAAGTTTCAAAAGTTCCAACACGTATTTAAACAATGTATTCAATAAACGAAGTGACACAATTGGTTTACTCAACGGACATTCCCATCCTGCAAAGATCCACCATGTCATAATGTCAAAACAAAGAAAAACTGTTTACAAATATTATGCGACACAATTATGGTGTTCAAATGACATTGAAATCATGTTAAGCTTCAGACACGTTACAATATTCAAATATACAAGAGAGAAAATACTATACAGGATAAAAATAATTGCTCGAAGTACAGAGTGTTTGAGTTACAGAGGTTCGAGTAAGAGAGGTACTGATAAGAGTTAATTAGAAAATTTTCACTGTGCCAGAAAAAACGTTTGAGTTAAGCAGAGGTTTGAGCGATAGACTTGAACAACAACAACAACACAAACAAACAACAACAACCAACAGATAAAGCAACAATGACCAACCATGTTATATGAAGTATAGACCAGGTAAAAACTCCCAACTGCACATGTATTTATGAATCCAATGCTACAATAATTATTCTTTATGATATGTTTTAAACCGTGCAAACCTTTCAGTGATATCATTTGACCTAATGAGTCTATAACTCCTCTTTAAATTGGATAATAATATTCAATATTTACATAGACTTGGAAAACAGCTCCTTATATGTCATAAAAAAATTAAAAATACCCACAAACTTTTATCAGTTAAAAAGCTTAACTCCCAGTAAAAACACATGTAAACAGATGTTATCAGCACATTTCCTTAAAAAATCAAATTTGTTTTTGTTATTTAATAATTAATCCACTTCTATTAAAATAACATGTTTTTTATAAAATGTTTTATCAATGGAAACATTAAATGGAGGGAAGCCATAAATGCAACTAAATCGTCAACAGAGAAATGAAATGTTCAGAATGGGTTTTGTGAAACAAAAGTAGTCACAATAAAAAGGAAGTGGAAATTCAAATCATGGAGTGTGCATTTTTGGTCACATCCCAAACTCACAGGTATGCTTCATATGCTATAAAAATTAAAATGATGCCTCCAATTGTTTCCATATTTAATGTAACAAATAACAAAAATGAATCAATTTTTATTTCAAAAAGTTTCTTTGTTTACATTCAAAATTTTTAATAAAAGTAGTTTAGGAAAGGGACTTCATAATAAAATTTTGTCTTGCAAATGATTTTTTTTAATTTATACATACAAAAGCTAGCTTTTTCTAAAAGAGTAAAAATAAGAAATTATTTTTATTAACTATGGTGATATATACCACAAAAGCTTTACTTTACAGAGTTTATACGGATTACCCCTGTAAAGAACTCTGTAAAGAATAGAATTAATTTTATACGAATCTGAAATCAAACAAGTCTGACTGTCTTGTCTGTACATACAGTCATTATAAATGCCATGTACTATATAAAAATATATTTTGTGCAGGAACTTTGTTTTGTTTTGTTTGTCTTGCCTTTGACATCCACATGCAAACATAATATACTTTCATTGAGCAAAAAGCTATTAATACTGCTAAGCACATAAGTAATACTAATAATTATAATAATTTGACATTTTAGGATTTCCTGTGTAGATTTCTAGACATTCAGGAAAGAATATAACATTAGATCGAACATAAAATCAAAGGCTAGGCAATTGCAGATATAGACAAAGATTTTCATATTTCAAGGTTTTCAAGGTTTTTTGCAAGAAAATGATAGACATTCAAGTTTTTTAAGATCACTTTGTCTGACTTCAAGGTTCTCAAGGTACACCAAAAATCCTGATCATAGACATAACAAACAAGTTTAAAGCTAGGGCTGACAAATCCTGTATGTAACGAAAATAAATTAAACAGTACACAGATATAAGCTGCGTTTATCCTAAAAATGTATGTCATGGTTAGATACATACAACTTAATAGTGTACATTTTAAACGTTTTGTCTTCTTATTTTTGCGAAAATGTATATAATTTGCAATCACTTCTATGTTTATAATTTTTAATATGCAACAAAAACAATGACAAATAATATACAATTGATACAAAAACAAGCCAGACAATAGCTCAAAAGCATTAAAAAATATTTTTTATAAGCAAGTGAAAATTCGGAATTAGGCTGGGATATGCTTATGTAGAAAAACAATAATGCTTAAAGTATGCTTACATGCTGTAAGTATTGGAGAAACAAATTAGAAACTTTAAATGTATATAAATGTTAAAAACTTAACAGCAACACTTAAGTTTGTAATGTAATTTTTTCTTGGAACATACAAGAAATTACATGAGGCCAAATTTACACAGTATAATAGTGCTAATTATGTTTCTTGTGCAAAAGGAAAAAGAAAAAACTGTCTAATTAAATTTCCCATAACAAAAACCATAATGATTCACCAATATGCAATATGCCTTAAAAAAACCCTATCTAAGCATGAATAAAAACATAGATTATAAAACATTACATAGTTTGAATGTAAACATCTGATGTACAAAAAACAACAACGATTTTTCAACTGCTGTAACAAGTAAGTCATCATCTTACCTGACTTCCAGCAAGACTTTGATCCCTGAGAAGGTAACCAACAAAATAAAATACAAACGATAAACACAGAAGGATTGATGCCACAATTACACTAGTCAAGCAACAACAACAACAAGATCCACCACCACCACGGCTCATAATCTGTATGACTAGAACTCTGCCATGTTTTTTTTATTAAACAAGTGTAGGAAGTACTTAAATATTACACTGTATAAAAAATATATATATTAAACAATTAACAGGAACTTATACATAGATATTATGCATTATAGGTAATATTAAAAAAAAGAGTGCACACTGATAAACAATGCTTGGAGATACAAAATACTTGAAATTGTGTTAAGGATAGGGTACTGCTCAATACCCCCCTCCTCCTGCTCTCCAGATTAATAAACATATCTTCAAATTAAAATAAATTTAATATTCAATGCTTGATTATTTGTTTTTATTTGCATTCAGATCAGGGAGATCTGCACTTCAAAGCTTCCAATAAATTCTGTAATAGTCTTGAGTTGTGTTGTGTTTTTTCGTTTTAATGATACTTAAAACAATATCTTAGATTCTTTTATTGACTAACCGATTCATAGAACTCGAATATGTGAAATAAAATATATTAATATTTTCAAGAATGTGGGGAAAATAGGAAAGTCATAAATTAACAAACATTTTTTCCAGGATAACAATAAACACAAAAACATTAAAAATTTAATAAATGTAAAAAAATAATGTAGCTTTTTATTTTCAAACAAATTACCTATATATGGGTGATTATGTCATTAGTTGTTGTATTATTGCAAATATATATTATTTTGGGGTATTATCATAAGATTACTTTCCTTTTGTATTGGCAGATTTTTTTTGTAAAGCAAAAGTCTCCTGCCAAAAGGATGGTTGGTATGTGGGACTTTGTTGAGTGCAGTAGTGTGTCCAGCATGAGATAATAGGTACAATATTTATGAAATGAAGGCAACAAGAAGCCATTTTGTAATAATGTGGCAGCAATAGTATGTTGGTTAACTCGCTACATAACTAGCTGGCAGGCCTATCAATACGACGATCACTCTCGCAGATAGATAGACATGCCAACTTCTGAGAAATGGAATAACAACTGAGCCATTAAAGGTTGGTTTCCATCTGGCCTTAAATAGAGTTAATTTTTTCACTGTAATTTTTTATACCTCAGAGTTAATCGTAATGGATATTAAGTGCATTTCCATCACAAGTAAAATTAACGCTGATTTAGTTAATTTTGTTGACGAAATATGTCTACACCATTGAGGAGAACATTTTATTATGGATGTTCATGAGGCGAATTAAAAGAAGGCAAAATCAAAAAAGAAAACAGTCAAGATTTTAGGACGTTAAAATATCAAAAAAAATATATTTAGCCCATGCGCTAATTCGAGTTATCACAGGTGCGCTAATTAATCATCAACGTTTTCATTAGGGATTAAAAAATTAAAATTCAATTAGTGCACCCTGCTTAACGCGAATTAACGCCAGATGGAAACCAAGGTTAACTGCTTCCGCAGTTTCACAAAAAGTTTGGCTGGCTGAGCAATCTTGATTTCTTAACTTTGTACTCTAAATTTGTTTTTCTAATAATTTGTTTTTTCATTTAGGTTAACATGGAACATAGTTTAGTTTCAAAATTAAAAAAATGGTTTGAAATGGAATAATGCCAACGATATATTGCCTGTTCTGCTTTGGCTTTGTAGGAGCCAATCTATTACCTTTATGGATATCTTATGAGGCAGGTCATTGGCATGGTACACCATAGGTGCATAATTCAAGTTTGTTGGCAGTCTTTTCAGGCCGTAAATTTTGTGTAGTTCATAGTGAAGATAATGGGGAAAGATAAAGAACCTGTTATTGTCAGAGAAGACTAAATCATGTGACTGTTAAAAAATTATATGAATAAATTAAGGTCCAGATTAGTTGCAGAAATCAACAACAAGTATACCAAAGTACTGACTATGGTGGAAGAGTCGTTCGAAATTTGTCTGACACATCCAGTGTTTTAGTGTGTATAACAGTGGTCAACCTATTAACTTGGTAAACTTGGTAATTTTGATTTAAGTTGTGTTATCAATTATCAATTTGCATCTGCGTGGGTGTGTGTGCATGCTATCACATGCCTCTGCTGAAATGATTATATACGATAGTACGTAAATCATTGAGAACCTTAACTACTACATGAAAATTGCTTTTGTTCTTTAGTTTAGATACCGTAATGATCCAATTAAGCGCCCTCCCTCGAATAAGCGCCCACGTAATTTCCTTAAAGTTCAACAAGCGCCCAGCACTTAAGGCCCCCCTCGAATAAGCACCCACCTGATAAAAGGGGGCGCTTAATCGAAAACTACCTTGAGAAACTGGGCGCTTATTTGACTTACTGAAGATGAGGAAGATGATATCGATGTTGTATAAAAAGCAAAATTAAAAAACCCTAGAAAGACTAAACTTCATTTTGTTACATCTTTTCAGTTTTATGTTTCAGGAAAAAAAACAAAAATTGAAAATTACTGTTGTCTTTAATTTGTATAAAATTAGGAAAAATTTATAATCACCCAGCATTTTTTAAGCGCCCCCCTCGATTAAGCGCCCATGCAAAAAATCCAAAAATTTAATAAGTGCCCAGGGCGCTTGTTCGGATTATTACGGTACTTAGATTTGCCAACCTTATCCCCAGGGCATTTTGTATCCTTCTGGCATCTTTCCCTTTATCTGTGATTGGACTATTCATTTTAAACAGTTTTGAAGACATAAGCATTTTATGAAAACAAAAATAATTATATAATTGAATTTTTGTTTCTTGGCAACCTCGTTTCCGGGGGTGCTTGCCTTTACGACATTGAAAGTCAGTAAGTAATCAATAGCGACTCTGGCATCAAGCAATAAGTCCAGGGGACGAGGATGGTCATTTGGAAGAAGAATAAAGACATCAAATCACTTGATGTACAAATTCTGAGACTAGCATACAAAACAAAGGCCCATTTGATTCTTAAACTAGTTCATAATAAAAATAAGTATTTTATTTATCAAAAGCGAAAATTCGATATATATACATAGTAAAAGGTAGCTAAAATTAACACGTTCGCTGCCAACTACGAATATACTCGTAGTACGCCGGCGCTATTTATTTGCCAACTACGAATATACTCGTAGTACGCCGGCGCTATTTATTTGCCAACCACGAATATACTCGTAGTACGCCGGCGCTATTTATTTGCCAACTACGAGTATATTCGTAATTTCATAGAGACTCTTAAAATTTATTTTAAAGCTGATTGGCTAATTCAAAACAATACTTTTCTTTTGTTTTAGGCGGAGAAGGGTTAGTGTCAAAGTACGCCAAGTATTTGTCTTAGAAAAACCTGCGCTATCCATTTTATTAGTGGGAAAACTTACTACTTACTAACCAAAACAGAAAAAAGTTATATTTGATTATAGTTGACAATATCTTTCATGAAAAAGTAGAAGAGAAACTATTCCTTTGTATGGTACACTTTAAAACATTCCCCAACACATAAAGGTGGCTTTTCACTGCATACAGTGCATTCATATCGAGTTTCTTTTCGTTTTTCTTTGGAACAGACTCGGCATGGTTTTGTTGGAAATCTTTTCTTCTCAGTCGAAGGTATTGCAGTTACATAATGAAGATTAGACATGGTGTTTGTTCTGCTTGGACAAACAGACCTTGCCTTTACTTTGTCTCTGATGAAATTGCTAATAATAGCTTCTCTGTACTTTAATAACGTCATTGACTTATCTGTACCATATTTGGTGTTGAGGCAGTATGCGTTGAAAACAAAAATGTCGAAGATATGCAGCGCTATTTTTTTGTACCATCGTGTTGTTTTTCTTAGGCAGTCATAATAGGAGACCATCTGGTCAGCTCTATCGATACCTGACATGCCTGAATTATAATCTGGGATGCTGGTGGGTTTCATCTTCTTCTCACCTCTTTTGTTGGACACCTCTATTATCTCATGTGTGTGCATGGTGCTGATCGTCAAAACATCTCTCTTGTCTTTCCATCTTGTGAAAAATGACACCACCTCTGCTCCTGCTTACAGCATCTCCTTTTCTGAGCTTTGCTTTGGTAACTTCTTTTGGATTCGATTTACGATCACTTCTTAATGTACCACATATATAGGTATTTTCTGTGAGCAAATGGTTTGCCAATTCAAATGAATTATAGAAGTTATCGGTGTAAAGCTCATAACCTTTTCCCAGCAGGTTCTCCATTAAATGTAAGACAATTGCTCCTGTTTGACCCAGCGAGTAAAAATCGGGAGTTGGCTCTCCAGATTAGATCTTGACATTCATTACCATACCATCAGATTCACACAGCTCGTAGAATTTAACACCATATTTGTGTTTTTTATTTTTTATGTATTGCCTGAATATAAGACGTCCTCTCCAAAGCATCATTGACTCATCAATTGATACCTTTCTATTAGGAGTGTAGATGGTGGTCATTGTATTATTCAGTTGAATCTTCTTCAGAATGTTCTACGAGTATACTCGTACCAGTTTTTATTTGTTCATTATTTTCAGTACACTTACAGCTAAAAAATAAGCATAGTAACCATGGTAAATCATTATAGTAGTTTCGAGATATGGCCTTGGCAAATAGGATGGGATCGCATTTAAAAAGCTCTGCAAAAAATGGCAACATGGAATTTTTGAACTGGCAATAAATAAGCGCTCGCAAAAAACTGGCTTGGCAGCGAACGTGTTAAAAAAAGTATGTAAATATGTTTATTTAATTTTACTACCGAAAGGATCTTAATTAGAACAAAGCATCCTGAGGCCAGGGGACAACGAAGTGATTTTAAGCAAAGGGTAAGTTTATTAGACTGCAACTGTTGCCTCTGGTTTGGTGATTATGGGAGAAATCAATAGATGAATTCCGTTGTTTACATTTTTAGCAGTAAGGTCTTTCGGCTTTGGCATTTGCGTGGCAGGAAAAAAGATGGGCCGCTAGGCGAAGCAAAGTTATTATCACTCCATTTCTTCACGCGAAGGCATTCTTAAGACTTTAAATGAATTCAAATAAATCTGAAGGCATCAATCTACACTCGATAATAGTTTATAACCTCAATGATGTTTCTGTGAGAAGATCATAAATAAAAATAATGAGAAAGAGAAAGATGAGTGCACTTTTATTCACTCTATGTATGACAAAATGTTTCAAATGCCAGTTGGATAAATATTTTGCCATGTATATCCCCTGTGACAGAATGTTGTAAACAATGAAAACTTGTTTATAGCTAGCAACAGTAGATAGATAGATAGATAGATGTGCATATTTTACATGGCTAGCCTCACAAATATCGAGGGATATACCCTGTCTATTATTTCCAGGAGGGGCCATGGCTTAGATGGAGAGTCCTAGAGTATTTAATGCTCATTTTGAGCGACGCAGACCCAATTAGGGCCTGCGCTCTACTAGGCAACTCCCGGCAACATCCAACGGCCCACACAGTGTGCCATCTTCCCAATTTCCCTCACATGGCTTGGGTTAACCCGGGGCTATGGTAACATTCACTCGCCCATGTTGAATCGCCGTCAAGAGGAATCGAACCCCGGTCTCCCGCACAGAGTACGAGAGCTATAACCACTAATCTACGGCGCCACAAAGTTGTATATATATTTTAATAAAAAGGGGTACCCTCTGTTTAAAAGAGATCTCCTTTCATTAGCTAGCTACCCTCATTCCATTAATTGTAAGAAAAATAATTAAGTTAGGTAGCTTCAGTAGGTAGCTCCTAGTAGTAGTAGTAGTAGTAATAGTAGTATTTGTTTGCTGCTATATAGATTGTACAGTATATAATATATAAATATATAAATGTATATAAAGTTGTATGTTAAAAATAATACAATACAAGCTATAGCAGTCAGGAGACCTACCACTAGCAAAAGCTAATCTAAGGAGGCCACCTTAGATATAGTTTCAAAACTATTTTTGTTTATGTGCAATATGCAAAAAAATCAATTTTAAGAGTTGTGATTTTTTTGGAGAAATGTACAGGTAAATAATTTAAGTCTAGAAAGACTAAGTGAGGTAAGATCAATAGAATTGAAATGCTTTTGGAGAGAGTTTTTTATTGCTTGATAGTGAATAGAATCCGTACCATATGTTAAAGTCCTAATAGATGGTATAGAAAGAAGTTTGTAGGAGCATCCTCTAGTTACATGAGTATTTGGCAGATAAGTCAGATTGAAAGAATTTTGTATATACGTAGGAGATAAGTTGTTAAGAGTTTTATACACTAAGAAAACGTTTAATGTGAAAATTATATCAGCAAGGGGAGGTATATTTAGAGTATCAAAGAGTAGTTGAGAGTGGGCATAGTAATCAGAAAAAGTTATGAGGCAAACTGCAGATTTTTGTGGTTTAAAAATACGAGAGTTGAGAGGAAGATTTTGACCCCAGACTTGAGTTGCATATGATAGATGAGAGTGAAAAGGGCAAAATATACAGTGCGAAGGGTTTTCCAAGATAAGTAATAACGTAATTTTGAGAGAATACCATTGGCTCTACGAAGTTTAAGAGCAAGAGTGTTATAATGATAGAACCAGCTTAAATTTTCATTCAAGTAAACCCCCAGGTATTTGACTGATGATGAGAGTGAGAGACGCTTACCACCTAGTTTCAACTTAATGTCATAGTTAATTTTTTTCTTGATATTTCTGAAAATGATAACTTCTGTTTCGGTCACGTTAAGAGATTTGGCTAGGAAAGGTGTGAGTGAAGACAAAAAGGGTAGAATGGAAATGGGTGTAGCTAGCTAGTAACTCAAATAGCTAGCTATAGCTAGAAGCTAGATGTAATAGCTATATACTTCAGTGCAGTAGCTAATATTTATAAAAAGAAAATCGAAGTTTCTGTAGCTAGAGCAGGAGCAAAACTATATACATAGATGCAAGGTATTTTGCCCTCTTCTTCTATGACTTACTTTCTTTTCTTCGACGTGCACTACCAAAACATTCACTCCACCGTTGCTACAATTTTCACGTATATGCAAACTTCTTACTATATGATGTTAAAATGTATCGTGCGCGGAGCGCGATACGGGTCTGCCATCTTGTTCTGCCTTCTTTTGCCCTTTTGTGTTAAGTGAGAGACCCAGGACCCGTAAACGGTGATAAAGTTGGGGGTTCACAACATTGTACCAGCAAGGGTATTTGTGATTGGTGGAATTGAACTATGTTAGAAAGGAAAAACCACCTTAAGGGATCCCATTGGTATGGCAATGAATGCGATAGAGGCATAATAACAATAGGCTTTTGCAGGTGACCTAACGCCGGCAGGAAAATGCAAATTGATTATAGTGGGAAACTCTGAAAAAAACCCCGCTGTTCGGATACTTTCCACAACCTTATAAATTATAAATCGATTATCAATTAGTATGTTGAAAAAGCCAACGAATTGTTTCAAAATATTTGAATTACGTGGTGGAGGACAGTTGACAGTAGTTGATTATAAAAGTGAGTACTGTACCAAGCTGGTAAATCATAGAGATAAAGAAATGTATGTTCTGGCACAGGCGCACACGCGCACACACGGTCAAACACAACAAATCCCCGATCATCCAACACAAGTCCCTATGATACTATGTTTATTGATGCACATCAAGGTAAAGTCCCTATGATGCTATGTTTATCCATGCACATCAAAGAATGCTGCAAATGAGTAAATTCCCCCTCCCCGCACACATACATCCGCTAATAATCATCAAAAATCAACGCATGCGCAGTAAGATGTGACTGTTGTAAGATAAAAAACTACTATAATAAATGTGCAACACCCAATCAAAATTTGTATTTGAAAATGTAGTGGTCATGATCTTTTTAACTGGTATTAGCCTGTCTCTTCCACTAATGGCGTTGGCCTTGGTACAAGAATCGTCAAAAGAAAGGGAGAATGAGCAAGCTATTAAAGATTTGGAGGATCGCATTGATGCCCTGGAATAGATAGCATATCCTCAGGCTATAAGATAAATGGAAGAACAATGTAAGGACTGTGAATATATACTTGATGAGTATGACAGATGTAGCTGTGGAAGAAGGCTTATGGTAGGGGTTAGGATGCTGTGCTGGTACTGCTACCAGGAATACATCACGTATAATGGAGGTAGTTGTGTATGTGCGAGTAGAAGCAATCCTCGGGCCTTGTTTAAAATTCAATAAAGATGCTAACATTTGAGAATGAAATTGTGAAGCCTCGAGAATTTTACAACTTTGCGACTACTTTTACCGATATTAATGATATCAATGTGGACCACCTGACAGTGTCAGATCCCATTCCTTCCAACAAGGGCAATGATCAACGGTACATCGTAGGGTATCATACGCAAAACCTTATAGTAGCCCTGAGGGTAAAGACACCTAAAATCTGGTCCCCGAATGGAGTCACCCGGTACAATACCAGTGCTATGCCAGCGATAGGTCTTGATTTTGAAGAGTATCCCGACTGGGTTGCGAAGTATCGCCAAATTTGGAATAAGGTCGAAGAGTTGATATCTCAAAAATTGACGACGGAGCCGGTGAAAAAGGAGCGCTATATTAGCGCCAAGCTCAAATACTACAAGGACGTGATGACAACTAAATTTCATGGTATGGAAGTACCCTATGATGTACCCTGCCAAGTCAGTGCCATCCTGGCACTATCATCTGTGTATATGCAGGGTAAAAACTACTATCCACAGGTGCAAGTTATAGAATGTAGATACAAGGACTTTAAAGTTGAATGGTTGCTGGGCGATGAATAGAAAAACCCTCTATTTTATAGGCCATACAAGACCTATAAAATATACAAAATTAAGGCTAATACTCAGGCGGAGACTCTAGGTAGCGCTACAGATTGCAGTTTTTTTAAAACGTCGTTTCTGCCTTCCTCCCGACCTTTCGCAACTAGCTGAGCACGCTCCTGTTCATTGATGCCGTTGACAATACGGTTAAAACGTTGTCGCATCTGTTCCTTTACCAGCATATATTTCTGCTTCTCTTGGATAATGGTAGTGAATTCATAGTCGCTGATAACCCCATTTTCTACAGCCTTTGAGATTAAATCGATGATTGAGTTCAATTTAGACTCCGCCAATAGCCTTATATTCTCATGCTTTTTGGATTTCACACCAAGCCTCTTACTGGCGTTTCTCAGACCTGCCTGTCCAACTCCTACGGCAATCGTAATCCCACCCATGGCAATACAGACCGGAACGCCAAGACCCGAGGCGCACTTGGTAAATTTGGGTACAGCTTGGCTATATCATTCATCGTTTATTCTATAAGCAATTGCATCGTTAATCCAGTGAACGAGACATTTTTCTCATGGTGAAATTCATCTGTCAGCATAAACTCGAGGCGATCTGTAGAACTCTTCAAGGGAAGGTAAATTGGGGTATCGAAACTCCAGGTCAGCATGTCCCCCCCAGGCATTCAACTCTTTGGTGGGGAGCAAAGCGAGAATTTTAGACTTTTTACCATCTAGCAAGCAGTCGTCTTCATCCAACTGGGGGCAAACAAGCCTCAATCTTTGGTAAACGTCGGTTTTATAATATGCATCATGGTCTCCTTTTGTGTAATACTTACCACTAGCTGGAGCAGGTAGGCCCAAGAGCTCTTGCAGTTGTGTGTTAATAACCAACGTGTACCCCTCATTGACACGGAGCCTGCAGAGTCCATTTTTCAGGACAAACAGCTTGATTTTGTCCTGTGCCTGACTGTTGACGATAGTTGCCAAATCCTCGATCTTGTACAAACCATTCATAATCTCGATTCGAGTAACCCTCTGATCAGGCCCTGTCTTACGGATGGTGAAATCATTGTCTGTGTAAATGTTAAGCCACATAGGTCTAATACTTATCGATTTTAAGGCAATTCTCGTATCCTGTCCTAGGTAGTCCTCAAACAGTGTAGGTTTCGCAATATCAGTAATATACAGTTGCTTCATCCCTTTCTTCTAACAACAAAGGAATGAACATGTATTCGTACAACCCCAACGCAAAGTACCAATCCAACAGGGGAGAATGCCCCCTTGATGTAATCAACTTGGAGCATCAGGACCTGTACGTGTCTACAGAACACATTTCTGTGGTATTCCCTGAGTTTACCAAATACCCCATTAAGGTTTCAACAAATCTGCTGAACGACCCTGTCATTCAGGGATGGAAGGGACAAGCCTTGGACTACTGGAACATTCAGGTCAATTTCGCAACCCATTGCTCAACCACGGCCTTAGGCGTATCTGCTAAGCACATGACGGGCTCTGTACCCCTTGTTAACTCCATCTTTAAATTTCATGTATACTACCACTTGCGTCGTATTCTGGCAGGAATGAAGGTACCCATGCCTTATAACGATGGGTTTGCTCAGTACAAAAACCCCTATTCAACCTCTGGGTATGCGCAGGTATGTCGTGAGTACGGTGCCGAGCCCAACGGTCTGTACAACTTCAAAGATGTCGGTGCCTCACTCACCAACGGAAGATGGTGGCCACAGGTTGATGGCGATTGGGCTAAATTCATCATACCAACAAGTCAGGGTTTGACGTCGGAAGGTCTGACCAAGCTGAGTGAAAGTATTAGAGTTTATGTGGTCTTGTTGCTTGGCTCGCAGGCGGGGGCCAAGGCATCCCTACTCGGTTCTGGTGCGGACAACTATACGGCCAGGCAAATCCTGATGCAAAAATTTGAAAGTATGGTGCAGCGCGAAAAAAATGTAGGGCGAGATATAGGTCAATTTCAGAAGGTCTTGCAATATGCCCGAACTCCGGTGAACTATGCCGTCATGCCCAGCGTATACATGTTGCCTTCTGATATGAACCTGCGTATCGTCAAAATTCGGGGATATAACAACAATATCCTGATTGCGCCCGCTAACGTAAACGTTGGGGTCCAGGTTGACGTGCATAACAAGCCTGTTGTAAAGCCTACGGAGCATACTATCAAACCACCTCCTAGGCATACTATACCACCTAAGCATATTATCAAATCACCACATATACATACTATACCCCCTATACATACTATACCTCCCAAGCATACTATACCTCCCAGGCATACTATACCTCCTATACATACTATACCCCCTAGGCATACTACACCCGAACACAGGGAAGCCCCACAACAACATGAGGATACCAAGGCCGCATTGATTACCACCGGAGTAGGCCTCATTATTGCCTATATATGACTGAAAAAATAGATCAGATTAGACCTTTTTCGTCTTACCAACATAGCTAACAACAAACCCAACGGCGGCCGCGATTGCCATGTACAAATGTTTGGCTGCATATTCGACAATGGTTGCCGCTACTCTCAAAAAGAACGAAAAAACCGTGCCCATAATCCCAGGTAATGCAGCACCTGCCTTACCTGCCAAGTATTTTAGGAATTTTCCCAATCTTTCCAGCTGCTTCTCCACAAAACCCTTCCCTGCGGCACTTCCTCCTGCACCTGTTGCGGCACTTCCTCCTGTAACGGCGAGTACGATGGTGCTTATCAGTAGACTAACAGCCGACACGATACTCGCTATTGTCAGACCCTGCTCTTTGAACAAAATTTTAAGCTTCTCGAGCAAAGACGTGTCATCTCCGGCGAGATTCATCAGGGTCCTCTTGATGACCTTCAGCTGGCTGTAAACTTGACTGGTGACTAGTTTCTCTGCTTCTTGCGCGGCCTCTTTGTTACCCTTCAATTCTTCAATCTTTTTATTCACCTTTACTATTTCCCTTTTAAGGTAGTCGGCATCCCATTGCCCTCTGTCTTTCCCGGTAAAAACGAGGTGTTTTATAACCCAAAGATCAAAAAAATATCCATCACTGTGGAGGGTGAGCCCAACGACCTGTACTCGCATGCCATGCTACTCAAAGACCACCTCGAACAGATCGTGAACCTCTTCGGGAGTCACGACTCGGAAGTAACGATTGGGAAATTCCTAACAGAACGCTACGCCCTGTTTATCGACTTTCGAACCTCTCCCGATCATACCCTGCATGGTTCGGGGCGGCCCCTACAACGCCTTAGTGACGGCATCGCGTTGCATATGGCCAAGAAAGCCGAGGGAAATGGAGATATCCGATGCTATGTGTACTTGTTGCAGGACGCGCAGTTGAATATCTTAGACGGCCGTTATCATTCGGTTGAGTACTAATAAATGGCAACCTTGGCAATTATGGCAGGGGGAGCTCTAATCAACGCACTCGCGTTCAGTGGCACGAACTTCCTCTTCAGCAAGCTTTCAGGGCATGGCGAGGCTGAACGCAAGAGGCACGATGAAGCGATGGAGGAGCTACAAAATGCTCAAGCACAGTGGGTACGGGATAGGCAAGGTAAAATCGATTGGTTCCAGAAGCAACGGGAATTGCAAATAAAGGCCGGGAAGAGCCTTCAGGGGCTGGACGATGATATGTACAAGTACTACATTGCATCGAACGATAAGGTTCCAAAACTGTCTGATTATTACACACCCTCCAAGAAACAACAAGATGGTGAGCTTACCTTTATCGCTGGATCCCTAACTCTTCTGGGGTTCGTGGCATATAGGTATATGTAAATGTTTTTGACATGTATAATAAACATGTTAAAAGCATCACATATCGTTACTGAGGAAGAAGCAGAAAAATTAAGTCAAATTTACTATACCCCAGAACATCTCTGGACTGGACGAAAAGCCATCAAATTACTCGCCTCAGAAGCTGGCCTATCCAAAAAGCTAGTCACACACTGGCTGTCTAGGCAACTGCTCTGGCTACGGCATATTCGGGGTCCAAAACGTACCGATTATCCCCATTTCACCATTACAACACCCAACGAAATGCACCAGTTTGATCTGTTGTATATGCCTCACGATAGGGTATATGATAGCACCTACAAGTACATCCTCACAGGTATTGATGTGGCCTCGAGGTACAAGGTAGCAAGACCCCTACGTATCAAAAAAGCCAGCGAGGTCGCGGATATGATCAAGGACATTTACAAGGCTGGACCTCTTCGATACCCCAAGATTTTTCAATGTGACAATGGTTCTGAATTCAGGTCGGATGTAACGAAGTTGCTAGAAGGCAAGGGGGTAGAGATTAAAAGGACAACCACCATATCACCATACATCATCCCTATCCTCTAGATCACCCGCCAACACCGCCATGGCCGCGTCCCTATCCTTTAGGGCTTGGCGCTGCTTCTCAAGTTCATCTTGTAATTTCTTGACACCTGCCCGGGCAAGCCATTTGATGACCCCTACAGCCTTAGGTTTCCGGGAACGACGCACGATCTCCAATGCATCGTCTAATGTCACAAATACATCATGGCTATTTTTGTCTCCCTCTGGGGGTTGGTTAGAAACCAACCCCATCTCATGACGCGCAAGGGTAGGAATATCCCGATATGACTCCGCAATCTTTTCAATACCCAAAAACCTACCAATATCGGCACGTTTGAACATAGGTTGATTTTGGACAGGGTCTCGATGGCTCCTGCGTTAAACGTAAGTTGCGACGACATTTTAATATATTAAGACTCAGCCAGAGGTTTTCACCCCTAAGTAGTAAAATTGTGTTTTGGTTGGGTGTGGGCCTCCTATTCTGTAATGTATCGATTGCCTTTCGACATGTTTTCACTCGCCCACATAGGTTGAGTATTGGTGTAGTGTAGTCTACTAGCAACCCCGGCAAGCGAAGGAGCATCCCCATTTTCAGATACCTGAGTGGTATTTTATGATCGATATGCCACCACTTACCATAATTGTCCCAGGTCATCCCCTCAGAAAACTGAGCTTTGATATGGGCCCGCAGCGTAGCGATATCGTAGCCTAGGTACTCTTGAGAACTAAGCTCTTTTTTTCCCAGTAGGGATTTGCAGGCTTGGCTGCGTACAACACCAGCCAGATGTCCAGCAGGATCGCAAATGGGGCATTCCCGCCTTCGTTTTTTATGGTCGCAGAAGCTTCCACCCCAGCAGTCCCTGCAGGTGGATCTCACCTTTTGATGTTTGCAAATACCACCACCCCCACATTCTTTACACTGCGATCTCCGCCTTTCATGATGGCAGATCTGACTCTCCTCGCAGTCTTTACACGTTGATCTCTGCCTTTGATGGGGGCAGATTTCACTTCCCCCACACTCTTTACAGGTGGATCTCCGCCTTTGATGGGGACTCCTATTGCGTTTATTTGACGCCTTGTTAACATTCAAGCATTTGATGCACATTTTTGCCTGTTGACCATTCCCCTTGATCTTGAAATTGTCCATAGATAAAAAATGTTTACATTTGGAACATTTCTTGGCCTCATCCATACTGCTTAGTAGTCATATCTTCAGGTAGCTTTTTTGTATGGACAAATCTTACATACAAAAAAGTTTAGGTTGTCACTCGAGAATTTTCCAAACCCTAGGGTGCTCCAATCTCACATACAGGCATGCGTGCTTGGATTTTTTCAACCCAGCCTTAATCTCGCCCCAATCGGAAATAAGGTTGGTTTCCTCGTCAATTTGTTTCATGTCCGATTTTTCATGAGGATACCAGAGAAAGAGCTGCCTCTTCTGTCTCCTCAAATTCTTCGGCAAAGCAGTATAAGACTGCGTTAAAAGCCAAAGACTATGCTTGCGATGCCTACCTGAAACAGCCAATTCAAGTAGGGATTGTCGACGCTTATCGAGGCTTTCGTCGGCTATCATGTCGTCCACCACGAACAACGTCTCTTCACCCGCCAACAATGATGATAATTTTTGTATCCATTCAAAGAGTTGATCTTTGGGGTCTATCAGAAACACATATTCGTCCTTCCAGAGCGAGGCTCTCTCAAGGTAGGTGGTATTCCACCGTATAGTAGGGCACAAAATGACTATGTTGTAATAGTGTTTTTTATATTCATTTTCAAGTAGGTCCAAAGCACGTTGTGTTTTCCCACAACTTGTAGGTCCCGGAAGATTGCCGTGTGGGGTTTCTTCACAACGTCTAACATTTTTATTAAAACCCTTTTTTCTTATGTATTTTCGGGATGGTGGAAAGGCATTCGATACAGATCCACACACCTCCAAGGTTACTAACAAGAGACCCCCTGCAGGCGGGGCAGTGCGTGGTCTTTCGAGTATTGTATTCGAGGGGTAGAGGGTCAAACGATAGCTTGCCATCTAGGTACCTCAGTACCTTGCGGAACCTCTTGACGATCCGTGCCTTCTCCTGGCTGACAGGGCATGGCCCAGGATTAAAAAAAGGCATCTTGATGGGTGTTTTTAACAGCCCAATGTACCGAGGCACAATATCATGGGAAAATAGGGTATAGAGACGCATGTAATTCTCGTCCTGTTGGATCTGTTTAATCTCTTTATCAATTTTGATGGGATCTACGTCCATTTATTTGGGTTTGGGTATTAGGGAACGTTTATACCAGCCCTGCTTAATCGCGTATTCGTCGAATAAGATAGCTCTGGTCATATAGCCGGCGAGCTTCATACCGTCTTCCAGGTCCATCTTAGCCCCCGGCCTAGAAACCCCTAGGGCCTTTTTTGCACCAAGGGCTATAAGAATGGTATAGGATACCAGCCTGACGGACTCCCATAAAGAGTCAATAGCCTGGGTTTCATGTGGGGTAATGTTTTCGTGAGGTGTTGCCTATCTTGTTGCCATTTATTTAAGCCTTTTTTGGAAAAAATTCAATGCATTCGAAATATATCGATCTGAGGCTGGGCTTTGCCCTTTTGAGGCTCGTGGGATGTTTTGTGGGATTCTCCACCATTTTTGGAGGCAAATCTGTACCAAACCCCAACTCCTATCGCGAGCACGGCAAGCGTACCTACGCCGTACATGTAGATATTATCCATCGACTTGTGAGGACTTTCGACAGGTTCTTGATCACCTGGTGAAGAACTTTTGCCCACGTTCTTCTGTAAGTCGGCCTTGTTCTTTCGGTTCCATTCCGCAAGTCTCTTGCCAGCAGCAACACGACCTTCGTTCTTCTTGGTTATAACTTGGTTAGTAGACTCCTCACCCATTTGTTATAAGCCCTAAGACTTATAACAAATTACTTCTTTTTTACTACAAGATGGATAGATAGGCTCTGATTTTCAAGGATCTCCATAGTCTCTTTTATCCCTTTGAGTATAGCTTCGGGGGTGTTTAGATCTCTCTCGAAGTATCTCAAGAACTCTCTAAAGGTCATGGGTTCTTTCTTTCGTGGAGCTATTCCAAGCTTCCTCTCCCTCATCAGTGCCGCTAGCTTGTGCCCCTGGGCAACTCTTCCCGGGTGCTTTTTGTTTACTTCAACAATTTTTTCCGCAGGTTGTTGCTGATTGATAATAACACTACAGGCGCTGCTCATCTTTAGTCTCCTTCTCCTCCACCACCTCCTCTTTTTTGGACATATGTCGGGCGGTATGTCCCACCACCAAGATAGGCGCCAAACATCTCCCGATTGTACAGTATACAAGGATCCCGAGATCTGTCATGGCATCTCGGATTATCGGATCCTCTTCAATGTCCTTGCGTAAATCATCGACATTGTCGATATCCACGAAGTTTCCAATCAAATTTGCGTACAGATTGAACACGTGAGTGGTCAACGCTTTTGCGGTACTTTCCCCCTTCTCCTGTAATTCTCGTTGTACGTACTCGGCATGTACCTTGTCGATGGCTTCATCTGAGGACTTGTCGATAAAGCCTTCTGTACATTTCTTCGGTAGGAGATGCCTCTTGCCCTTGCGTAGGGCCTCTTTTAAAGCTTGGCGTTGATCCGTGGGTTTCTCAACATGTTCAAAAGATTCTGCGGAGGTATTGTCAAATATAGTCGCGAGCTCTGTCATTCTATTTATTATACGACGATATCGAAAAAACACACAACGCGATCAGGGCATACGGTAGTATTACAGCGATTAGTAGACACACTTCCATATTTTTATTCTCAAGTGCCGGACCGGCGGTAGTGACCACGGGCTAGCGTGGTCACTTGCCTTTTGTCATCTGCCCTGTTAAGCGCTAATTTGTTAACCTCCTGAGTGTATATTTGATGGTTCTTGTGTTGGATTAACACCTGGTTTTTGTAGATGTTAACGCCTTCCTCCAGGCATTGTCTATAGTCGTCAAAAGTGATGGACTTCTTGGTCACGCATCTCTTTACGCCCTTCGCTTTCCTGTCACCGCCCTTTTTTGTAAGGCTTTTATAGGCATATAGTTTTGCTCTCAACGTTATGAACTCCGTCATGATTTTCCCACTTAGCTCGTCTTTCATTAGACCCACGACCTTTTTGTTCTTCCCCATAGGAAGGGGCCTGTTATCGTCTTTGCTATACGCGCTCGTATCAAAACGTGTCTCGACATCCTGCGCGATATCACAATAGAAATCATGTGTCTTGATATGGTATACAAAACTGTCTGTATCCATGTAACAGAGCTGCAGCTTACTACCATATTTTGGCTGCATATAGTCATAGTGGAACTCGTGCATGATCAACTTTGAGATGTCCAATATGGCCTGACCTATGTATACAGGTTTGTTCATTTTGACCTCCGTCTTGCCCATCTCTACACCTAGGAGGTTCTTACTGAACCTGAGGCCACCCTTAAAGTTGGGCTTCATCACCAGCTTCATATACTTGTCCTCGTTGGTGACAAGTTTGAAATTCCGATGGTTCCGGATATTTTCCATGGTCTTACCGAACACCGATAGGTTCATCAACTTGTAAAAATCCTTCTCGAAATCGTTCCTGGCATTAGTCCTCAATCTCGTGTTATGATCAATGTATCCTTTAAGCCATGGCTTCTGGTTAAACCGAATGACCCTATACACTTTCTTCAGTTCAAGACCGTGTTTTATAGCTTCATTTAGAGCTCTGATATGTACCACATACCCGCGCTTATGTTTTAAGTTCGGTACCAGTTTTTCGACTTTATTGATCGTCATACGTTCAGGTAGAAACGGTAATTCATTATGTGTATCGTGTAGCCTCTCGGGGTAGTCTATATCAACCTCGAGCAAATATCCATAATTGTTCTTTTCGACAAGTTTCGCAATTCGCTTGTC
The DNA here is from genome assembly GCA_030067915.1 of Hydractinia echinata. Taxonomy (NCBI): domain Eukaryota; kingdom Metazoa; phylum Cnidaria; class Hydrozoa; order Anthoathecata; family Hydractiniidae; genus Hydractinia; species Hydractinia echinata. The sequence goes on from JASGCC010000066.1 coordinate 1,580,538, forward strand.
GGTAAATTCCTCAACGTTTAAGATCCATTTGAAGCCATCCGTTGGCAGATCTTGACACATTGCCCAGCCATAGAGGTTGTTCGCATCAAGATACTGCAGGTAGGAGGATTCCTCACCCGGATCGTACTGTTCTCCCATATACTTGTTGTTTGCCTTAGCATAACGATGTACCACCTGGGTTATACCTCCCCGGATACCTTTTTCGAACATGAGAAGCATGTTGGGATCTGTGAGAAGCTCTAACTTAATTCCGGTATACTTGAGTGCTGCCCTCCATGCCAGGCCGGGTGCGAAGTAAAAGTTCGCAGGATCAAGCTTATAGTTTGTCAAGCATACGTCTCGAAACGTTTCAAAAACGTCGGCCAATAGCAGGACGTCCGTGGTCAGGTACACATCGTGATAGTCGCCCATGGTAACTACATCAACCTCTGGGGTGATACAATTCCATACCTTTTTTGCATAGACATAGTCCTCATCACTGATACCCTTCATATTCAGCTTACTGTAAAATTCTTCTTTGGGTGGTAGTTCCGACTCTTCAAATCGTTGCCAATCATTCATCCATTCGTAGGGATAGACCCCCTTTGGAAACATCAGGCGGAATACATCGTCCTTGTCGATGAATTTTGCCATTGCCGGTACATTCGCCTTTATTTTTTCTTGATATAATTGCTTCGTGGTATTCAAATGGCAGTTTGAACATATAAATTTTGCCATATACCTATCATCTATACTCTGAAATTCCAGACAGTTATCCGCACAATGTTGACATTTCATACCGGCGGCGTTTGTTCCGATTAAGTTGCTTGCCAATTTATCCAGGCTTGATGCCATAAATCTACAACTATCAATGAACCTGATTTCTATACTCTTATAGACCTCACCATCGCCATATCCCATACCTGCAAGCGGTACCTTGATTTTAACATTGAAACTGATGTACTTTTCCGAATTCTCAGCGATGCACCCAATGTCCTGGGTGTTATACTTTTCCCCTAGTTCCCGGATAAACAGGTGCGCGTCGTAGCCACTTAGGTTGTGAAAGATGATAGGTATATGGCTAGGTATCTTGTACTTGAGGTTACAGTTGTTATGCGCCGCGCCTCTATACAGCCCCGTATAGTGGCAATGGTCTCGAACCTTTCTGTTATTCACGTCGTTAAAGGGCTTCATAAATATATGGAATTCTGTGGCCTCGTTATGTTCCCTTTTTAACACCTCTGTTAATTCTAGCCTTGGTTGTTGCGGGAATGTCCCATATAGCCGCTTCACCTCATCCTCCAGATGATTCACGAACCTCGTGACACAATCCTTGCCGCGATACACTGTTAGTGGGTCTGGTACATCTCCGTATGCAAATGTACTATAAGTACACCAACCTGATGGTACATGTTTGTTCAGCTTTTTCGTCTTCATGCCCCTGGCATCCTCCACCGGGATGAGTAGACTCTCAAAGTCCGCGTATATAGCAAAAGGTACCTTGAATTGTTGATGACCATCCCTGTATTTTAACCATTTTTCACCTTCTTTTGGTAGCGTGATTTTAACCGCCTCGTGGTCCTTGCAGTAGCTATAATGCTTGTCCCTTGACTCAACTGTATTGAAGGCCTGTAGGCAGTTTAGGCAAAAATGCATTGATTTTGTGTTTTTTGAGGTCTCCTTGCCCAATAATCGCGATAGGCTTTTGACGGCTGTGTAGTGGGCCTTTTTACCATCTGTGATGAGCAGCAGGTTCAACTGCTTGTTACGTTTAATGTTGTGCTCGGATCGCCGAAGGATGTTGATCTTCTTATCTTGTATGTACAGGACGTTCACCGCAATGTCCGTGTTATTCTTTTCAAATTTGTATATATCCTTGATGGTTATCGGGAACTCTATATCCTGCCAATTGTAGAGGGGAATATAGCAGCATTTTTGATATTCGATTTGGATTTTTTCCAATTTCTTCATGATGTAACGATGCTATGACTGCACACTTGAAACATGCCTCGTCCTCATTCACTGGGTTGATGATGGCCTTCTTTGATGATATCCATTTAGGTAGTTCTATATATGTTTGTTAACCTCAGCTTATGAAAGTCTACATCAAGGTGTATGATTCGACTAATGGTGAATCCACTCTGGGGTAATGCCGGATGCTCCACGTGCGTCTTGATATCAGCAAACATCCTGTCCAGCACGTCGTCTACGTCGCTACCCTGGAAGATTTCCGTCGTCTTGCTGTTAAAGGCTTTCCTCACCTCAATGTACTCATCGTTAGCCTCCTCCGAGTTTGGTACTATTTTCTTCTTCCACATGATCCATAGGGTCATCTGTACCTTTGCTGATCCCATTTCCCCTACCTGCTCCTCAATGAAGGTTTTCACGTTGGGTCGCACCATCCCTATATACCCGTCGACGTCGGCTCCTCCTATACCAGTAATGTTTTATGTAGTGCATGCGTATATTCCCGGGGCGTAAAATCTTGCCCCGGCTGATAGAGATTTTGAATATCTTCTAGGTAGTCTTCTTCGGCCTCTTTTTCCACCTCATAATGAAGCGTAGGTTTCGCGATGATGTTAGTTGCACCATCATAGAGATTCATCACCTTACGCCTGAAGGCTGCATAGGTTCCCTTAACTCCCTCTTTTATGGGTTTGGGAACAGCGTCCACTAGCCAGTTGTACCATCCATGCATCTTGGTTTTCACGATCGAACGATTTTTTGATAGTTCCTGTTTCTCAAACACATCCATTTCAGATTTTGGTAATAACCAGTCATACCATTCCCGGATTTTATCCCCTACAACCGAACGATTTTTTGATAGTTCCTGTTTCTCAAACACATCCATATCCCCCGGTGTTGGTACTATAGTCACGGGCTTAACTGGTCTCCGTGGTACATCCTCCAGCAAAGCAACCAGTTCGGCCTTGCGTAGCCTGTAGTAACCAGTCAACCCACGGCTTTTCGCAATATCACGTAATTGTTGTACGGTGTGCTTGTTCATCTTTATTTAACGAAATTTCGATTGTCGGTGAATTTCATGTTTGCTCAAAACTAATACAGTTGTTAACATCTTACTGCGCATGCGTTGATTTTTGATGATTATTAGCGGATGAATGTGTGCGGGGAGGGGGAATTTACTCATTTGCAGCATTCTTTGATGTGCATGGATAAACATAGCATCATAAGGACTTTACCTTGATGTGCATCAATAAACATAGCATCATAGGGACTTGTGTTGGATGATCGGGGATTTGTTGTGTTTGACCGTGTGTGCGCGTGTGCGCGTGTGCGCCTGTGCCAGAACATACATTTCTTTATCTCTATCATTAAATTTTAGAGAATTACCAATGCTGTCCACGATCGCCACTCCTTAACCTGTTACCTGTTATGTTAGCTGATTCTACGTCGCTACTAGTGCTTTGTTCCAACAATTCCAGGAATGGAAATATTTCTTGTTCCTATAGAAGATCAAGCAATAACTAACTATTATCTATTACTATTATGGTTTCATCACGATAAGATACCTCGAATTTCGTGACATCACTTTTGTTTTTCTAAACGAAGTGTGCGAGGACGTTCAAGGGGAACCATTGTTAATTCAGTTGGACGATAAACAAATTCAACCAAGAAGCGCCATTAGAAGTTAAGAAGCTTGTTTGGCATAAGCGCGATTGGATTCTGGTTGAATGGTGTTTTTAGATAAACGGGTTTCTCAACCTCGATCGCAGGACCTGTTGTCTCTTTTTGCATATCTAACGGCGAGACGAACGTTTTCGTCAGACCTATCAATAAGCGCAGCGCCGATGAGAGACAAAAAGCCCTGGGAACGAGGTTGCGGCTTTGCTCGGAAGTGCCAGGGTTATGCTCAATAAATGCTTAAAACGCAACGAAGATAAAGAAAAACTGCAACGAATGTGTGCTTGATGTGGAGAACGGATCGTTCATCTCATTGATTTTCACCACAAAATGGTTAAGCGGACGGAGAGTGCAATATTTTTTATAAAAATGCTCATCGGAAATGATTGCAGAGTAAAGAGGCAAACATGTATCACAAGTAGTCTTATTTAGAACAGAAATTTCCATTTCCCTATTACGGTCAATGATGTTATACTTCAGAGGTTTTCGTTCCCTGAAGACTAAAGAAAATACGATATAACGATTGATTTATTCAGAAAAAAAAAGAAATAAGCCGGGGTTTGCATGCAAGTGTAAAGTCTCTCTATTCTTTTACGGCAGTAATATATTTAAACTTACTGCCCCTGCGGTCTGGGGTATCGTATTTTAAGAGAAACGATTAAAATGTGTCCGTGACTTTCTTGAAAAGGAGAGAGGATTTTGACTGTTTTATTTAATGATACTCTGGTTAGTTTCCCAAGCTATGAATTAAATTGCTCCTGATTCCCTGCGTTTAAAGAATTTTCTGGTAATAAAGTGTTACAACTACCGATCAAGAGAAGGAGCTTAAAACAGTATTTCTTTGTTAAACACGAATTTTGGCAAAAATTATTCACTTATTAAATTTATTAATACTTATTAAAAGCTGCAAAATCCGGACCAATTAATAAAAGCTTTACTTTTATTCAAGGCCTCCCTACCTATGTTTTGGCAAATTTTGTGGAGATTGCAATTCCATGCAAATCTTGTCGGGTAATTTTTTTCTGCAGATTTAACACGTCACATCTGATTCCTCCTCGCTACGCTGCCGATATATTATTGAATCCTGTTGGGAACGAAGTTGGGAGAAGCCATGTAAATATATCAAATGATCAGGAATAATTTAAAAAAGTCTAAACATTACCCATAAAAATCATATCAAAATGTTGTAGGAAAAGGGAGCTAATTTCAATCAATTTCCAACCTTGTACCTAGCGCTCTTTTTCTCTTTCTGACAATTTCGGAAAATCTTTCTGAATCTTTCTTTTCTCGCCGTTCGAGATTGTCAGAACGAGAAAAAGAGCTCCTGGGATGAGGTAAAACAATTTCTATATTAGATTCACGCATTTTAACTTGTCAATTTTCAAAGCAGACTTAGGGATGTTATTTGGTTACATCCAAACTTTTTGAATATGTAATTGTAGCTGACGTCAGCATTACCATTTTTTCTGAATATAAGGGTCTTCGTTCGTGCGGGTGCGCTAGAGAAAGCGACAAGCATTTCTTTAACACTGTTCACCTGGCTAACGCATGTGAAAAAGTAACGATTTTAAAGCCTGTGCTTTTGGCGTATTTGAAAAACGACGAAAAATGTCTCAACAATTCTGTGTAGTATTGTAATCCTAAAATATACTTCTTGTAAAGTCAACATTAATATGCTTAAGAATCACATTTGTTAACACGACTTTTCTAAAACAGTGTTAAGGAGGAGGTGATGGGGTGAGAGGTTAACAGACGTTGAGGCCCCTATCAGATATCAGGTAACAAACTTTAAGAGAACGTAATAAAAAATTTTCATTTAGAAGTGCTTAAACAAAAACGTAAAACCTTTAAAAGCACCATTAATATTAACGACACTTTCGGTAACAGGTAACATGTTCCGCTTTTATTCCCAGCGATGTAATATTATGCTGAATTTCACAATTCGATTTACATGATTTCGGACATAAAATGCATTCACAAATTCATTTAACAGACCGCTAAGTTTATGATAAAGAAAGTTCAAGAAGTATATCTTTCTTTCTTTCTTTCTTTCTTTCTTTTCGCCAACAGAAAACAGCGTGAAGCAGTAAAGCATACATCACTGTTTACATAACTTGGAGATCACTGCGTTTGCATAATTTCAAATATTTTCTAGCATGTCACAAGTTGTAGTGTAAACAAGTAGGAAAAAAAACCTGTCTGAGATAGCCAAGTCAGAGGCTGGCCGAATCACAGAGGTGCTTTATAAAACGATCACCTACCGAAGACGACCAGATATATAGATTTGAGTGAAGCCTGCGTGTAATGTTATATTTAATAGGACAAGAAGCATAGATGAAAAATATTCATTTTTCTCTAATTCATACTTTTACGTTCTCTTACTATCAGTAACTAAATAAAAAATCTAACTAAAACATAGATTATTCGAATTTGCCAATCTTTTACACAGCAGAAACCAACAAATGGTTTATCACATTCGAAGAAGTATAGACAACTTTTGTTCCGGGAGACAGGTCAAAACTGGTAAAAAGATTGCAAAGCAACGTGACAGCTTTAAAAGAAAAACATGTTTTCTAACCACTAAATAAGCATTTTGTAATTTGAAATGAGCAATAATTGATTATACTACCAACTATTGCTACCGATAAATAGACATTGTTGGTGCATATACTTCCTTTCTGGTTTACTAAATTTCACTCCCCCTTGTAGTACTGTTTATTCTTTAGCGTATCGCTTTGCAACAAAAATAAATACAGGGGGTAGAAGAACACTTCAGTGAAATCCTATATAAAGGCGTGAAATAAAATTGAGTTTACTTCAGGTAGGTTGATGAACAGATTTGTAACCATTTTAGAATTCTTGTTCGCCTCGTCTCTGATGAATCTTTGGAAATGAGTTTGCTTTTTGATAGCACCAATAAAGGTTTTGATAAAATCAATGAATTCAGTTTTGAAGAAGTCAAACTTTTGTCTTTGGGGCTAATGCTAATTTACTTTGTGCTGTAAATAGGCTTTATAACTACAATCACCCACATAATATATTGAGACTTTTCGATTTTTGAAAAAAAAAAATTCACAAACTCGCACCACAAGTCTTCTCAAACTCGACGTACTGCCTCCAGGCTCACAGAACTTCAGCTTCAGGGTCTTAGGAAATTCTGAATTCAACTAGTGAAACCGAAAAGTTCACTAGAACGAAGCCTTACAGTGCTGCTATAGGCTAATTATAGCTTTTTACATGTTTAAACCGTCTCAGTTGGAAAAATGGACATTTGCGTCAACGGCCATTTCTGTTTTTTTGATAGAATTTCTAGTTTGTCTCAAAGATTATGTGGATGGTTGTAGGTTGTGTGGTATTTTAACCGCTCTTTTGCAATTTCTTTAGAAAATAGCAAATATGATGAATATGCGATTGTTCTTTGTGCTTGTATTGATTGTTCTCTTGTACACAAATTCTGGTGAGAGTTAATTTTTTTAATCCTTTTCCTACCACTGTTTTTTTAACAAAGTGATCGATAACGTAGTAGATGCTGGATATAGCTTTCTACAACGGTCAGTGATCAACTTATTCTGGTTGAGACTTGTATTTAAATCGTAATCACTTTCCCATATAAAAAATAAATCTGAGAAGTTTTGTATTTCAATTCCAGACAATACAGACACATCTTTACTTTTGTTAGGTTCTGCCAGTTTTTAGCGTGTGTGCGAGAATAGAGGAATGAGTATAAGCTGTTCGCCAGGACAAGTGATACAAATTCAACGAGCGATGTATGGGCGACACTCAACATGATATTGCGGCTGGAGATGGTACTTTCGTAAACATTGTCACTCGCAAAGATCTTTATATGAAGTGAGATTAAGGTGCCAGGACAAGAGATCGTGTAGCGTGAATGCTGTTAACGGAATATTTGGTGATCCATGCTATAGAACTACAAAATATTTGGAAGTTGATTATTACTGCAAGTTAGGTTTTTTTCTTTATCTTCATTGATTTACCTTGCATCTTACTTTTATTGTTAATTCTTGCATATTATTTTTGCTGCATACCCATCAACAAGTATAATTGTTGCACAATAGTAATTCTAACTGCTCTTCTGTAATCATATTACATCGCTTCGACGTTTTTTATATTCTAACTCTTGTGTTACAGAAATTTACCAGTTGATGGAGGATACACAAATTGGAATATCTCGAGATGTTCTCGAACTTGTGGGGAAGGGACAAAAACATTTACTAGGACATGCGCAAGCCCGTCTCCAAAATTTGGAGGGAAGAACTGCGAAAGACTTGGTCCAGCAACATTAACAAAAGCATGCAATTCTAAACCATGCCCAAGTGAGTCAAGTTTATATTAAATTACTAGGTTGTACGATATGTAAAGAAATCATTTTTCGACAAAGAAAATTGCAGTGATTTGTAGTTGTGGTAGTACCCGTTTCTTTATCAGCAACAGAATTTCTAAGGGAGTAAAATTTTAAGCGCATCTTAGATATTGTAAATGACCAACTGTATCCACTAGGAGAATAGACAAGGCAAATCTTTCTATTGAAACAAACTCGTCGTGGCTACTGAAACTGCTCTTTTTTTTACCCTTAAACTTCACTTTATTATTCCAATCTATTTTTACTGCTTGTACTTTAGTCAACGGTGGTTACAGCAAATGGGGAAATTATGGCGTTGGCTCTGTTAAATGTGGAGGTGGATCACAGTCGCGAACAAGAACGTGTACAAATCCTTCCCCTCGATATGGAGGATTAGATTGTACACGACTTGGGCCTTCTTTATCTACACGTGCTTGCAATCAACATGCCTGCCCAGGTAAGCGCTTTGGATAGTACCAATGTAATCTTACTGATTTTATTTACCAAAACATATGTCCTTTGTTGACATCCTATCCGTTATTTTCTTAGTTTTGCTAAAGAGAGTTTGTCAGGACAGAACTCTACAAATCAAATGAGCCCCAGGTTACGTCGTAAGAATTCATTTCGCATTGTATGGACGAACTTCAAAACACCACTGTGGACGGAGATTCTACTACAGTAGGAAATGCAGATCCCGGTCTTCATATTATCAAACTGCAGGTTTTTGCAATAACAAGAGAGTATGTTCTATTCCGGCAACAAATAAAGTGTATTACAACCCATGTCTTGGAACTCGAAAATATCTAGAAGTCAAATACTCCTGCGAGTAAGTGAATAAGCCTTTTGAGAACGAAAAGGTTCGGTTCAGCCCATATCATCCCATATTTTAGCCCATATTTTAGAAAATGAAAGTATATCTTATCAAAATATTCCGTTTTTAATTTTAGATTTATCTTTATTATATTTATTTTAGGCCCAAAACAACTGGTCTTCGCCACAAACGAGTATGCCAAGACAAAACCATGACAATCAACTGTGAAAGAAAGAGAATTCATATCAAGAGTGCAAATTTTGCTGTTGCTTATAAAATCAATGCGGGGTATATTGTATAATGGCTTTAAGTGACAGAACCTTATTTTTTATGCTGTCATTAAAATTTGTAAATCTGTGGTCGGGTCGTTGTTCTAGAAAGAAAATCTTTCCTCAAATATTCTCATTTCAATGTGCACTATACCCGGTTTGTCTTTAATACCAGAATAGGAATCTACACGCATAACACAATTATACTAGATTAGTGCGGACCAAATGGTGATTTTGTTGTTAAGCGATTATCTGCAGTACGAAAGGTCATGGGTTCAATCTCGGCGGAGTCTTGTAAGACTATAAAATATAAATCATCAACCCGTTCTGCTTAGTATTAAGCATGACATAGCAATGCTAGTAAGCAATATGGAGGTATGTTGGATAAATTAACGTACCAATAATAGCCTGATAAAAACTGAAACTTGTTAGATTGTCGTTAATTCATAATCTTTGACAAGAATTCCATCTCACAGGTTTGCCCTGCCGTACACACTAAGATACACGTCTTGCAAAGTCGACATTGCAAATAATCACATTTTTTAAAAGTGGACAGTCTTTCTGGAGACTCAGATAACGTGATATATCGAGGATGTACTTAACAAAGATTAAGGCCAAGTAAAGGGTAACAAATTCAAAAGCGCCGTTAACAGTTTCAGTGATATTAATTTAAAGTTAAAGAAACTTAAGCTCTAAAATCTGTATTGTGTCTGCGTGGAAATCAAGTGGTGCTACAAAAGGCACGAAATATGTAGAGATATTCACAAAATATTGACGCAACATGTATGTACCACGAGCGAATTCCAGCGGATATTACAACCTCTGGTAGGTCTGTGGCGTATTTCTTGATTTTATTTAAAAGATTTTACGCACACAAACATTTGTAAATTCATTCAGAGATCGCAAAATTTAGAACAACAAAATCACAACACAAGATACATATTGTCTATCTTATATTTTTTATTACGAGATAACATTAGGTTATCAATAATTTTTTTTATAAAATGTCTTTGGTATCCTAGGATTAACCATCGAATGTATATGTAGCAATCTAAGTAAGGCACTTCTGACCCTCCGTCCACAATACCACCATATCAATGACGAAATAAGAAACCTTCTTTGCTATAAACTTCTTCCAGCAGAAACCAGCAAAAATTTATCGGATTCGACGAAAATTTAGACAATTTCGTCCTAATAACTCATACCACTTCATATTCAATAACCTTTTTATCCGAAGGTTCATGATCTGATTAATCTGAGCCTGGAGAGATTCAAAAATTCAACGGCCAAAAACCCAGAACATAACAAGGGAATTGTACTACATAGAATTACTGCTAATGCGAAGTAATTATTTTGAAAAAACATATTTTTTTACGCAAATAAGCATTTTGTGATTTGAAATGAGCGGAACTGATTATGGTCAATGGAAAGTAAATTATTTGTAGATATCCCCCGTACTGACGGTTATTCTGGTAACTACCACCTTACAAAAGACTAAATTCAGGGGGTAAGAAAACACAGCATCGAAATCCTATATGAAGGGATGAAATTAAATCAATTTCGGTGTGGTAGTAGGTTACTTCTTCTTGCGGTAGTCGTTATCTAGAAAGATCTAGAAAGATGGTAAATTTGCGATTATCCTTCGTGGTTCTTTTCATTTTTTTCATGTACATGAACTCTGGTAAGATTTTCATTCTCGTCTCAACCTTAAACAAAAATTTTTAACTCAGTATGATGTAACTGAACTTCGTATTCACGTCATTAGGTTTTTTTTAATCAAATGATGAACGGAAGTTTGAGTTGAAATGACACGAAGTAAAAATTTATTTTTTAGGTTTTGCAAAGAGTTCAAAGCGTGTGTGCGAGAACAAAACAATGCGGTTTAGCTGTTCGTCAGGTCGAGTGATACAAATTCGAAGAGCAATGTATGGGCGATACTCAACTAGTTATTGCGGCTGGAATATCTTTCAAGGACGTTGTAGCTCGCACTCACGCAGATCTTTACATGAAGTAAAATTAAGATGCCAGAACAAGAGAACGTGTAGCGTGAATGCTGTTAACGGGGTGTTTGGTGATCCTTGCTTTGGAACCAGAAAATATTTAGAAGTTGATTATTACTGCACAGGTTAGTTTGTTTCTTCAGTTTTTAGTTTTTGCGTACTGGAATAACTACTACGAAATGTAGTCTAAATAGAGTAAAGAAACCACTCATCTTTTTCACGAATACAGAAATAACTAAATAATAACTAACGTATGTAAAATAAATTAACCGAATTCTTTTCTTCTTATTAATTTACTCTCAGTAAAGTCCTATTAATTCGCGTAAAATTTTTAAAAAACTCTTCTGTTGTTTTTACCATCATATTTCCATTCTACACTAATATTTTAGTCAATGGTGGGTACAGCAAGTGGGGAAAGTATGGCGTTTGCTCTGTTAAATGTGGAGGTGGAATGCAGTCACGAAGAAGAACGTGTACAAATCCTTCCCCACGATATGGAGGATTAGATTGTACACGATTTGGACCTTCTGCATCTACACGTGCTTGCAATAAACATGCCTGTCCAAGTAAATATTAATTTTACTAGTACTATTCTGTTGTTTTTACCATCAATTGCCATTCTATACTAATATTTTAGTCAATGGTGGGTACAGCATGTGGGGAAAGTATGGCGTTTGCTCTTTTAAATGTGGAGGTGGAATGCAGTCACGAAGAAGAACGTGTACAACTCCTTCCCCTCGATATGGAGGATTAGATTGTAGACGACTTGGACCTTCTGCATCTACACGTGCTTGCAATAACCATGCCTGTCCAAGTAAATATTAATTTTGCTAGTACTCCGGTTGTTTTTACTATCAATTTCCATTCTATACTAATATTTTAGTCAATGGTGGGTACAGCAAGTAGGGAAAGTATGGCGTTTGCTCTTTTAAATGTGGAGGTGGAATGCAGTCACGAAGAAGAACGTGTACAACTCCTTCCCCTCGATATGGAGGATTAGATTGTAGACGACTTGGACCTTCTTCATCTACACGTGCTTGCAATAAACATGCCTGTCCAAGTAAATATTAGTTTTACTAGTACTATTCTGTTGTTTTTACCATCAATTGCCATTCTATACTAATATTTTAGTCAATGGTGGGTACAGCATGTGGGGAAAGTATGGCGTTTGCTCTGTTAAATGTGGAGGTGGAATGCAGTCACGAAGAAGAACGTGTACAAATCCTTCCCCACGATATGGAGGATTAGATTGTACACGATTTGGACCTTCTGCATCTACACGTGCTTGCAATAAACATGCCTGTCCAAGTAAATATTAATTTTACTAGTACTATTCTGTTGTTTTTACCATCAATTGCCATTCTATACTAATATTTTAGTCAATGGTGGGTACAGCATGTGGGGAAAGTATGGCGTTTGCTCTTTTAAATGTGGAGGTGGAATGCAGTCACGAAGAAGAACGTGTACAACTCCTTCCCCTCGATATGGAGGATTAGATTGTAGACGACTTGGACCTTCTTCATCTACACGTGCTTGTAATCAACATGCCTGTCCAAGTAAATATAAATTTTACTAGTACTGCTCCTTTTTTTACCATTATATTTCCATTTTGTACTAATATTGTAGTCAACGGTCGGTACAGCAAGTGGGGAAAGTATGACGTTTGCTCTGTTAACTGTGGAGGGGGGATTCAGTCACGCAGAAGAACGTGTACAAATCCTTCTCCTCGATATGGAGGATTAGATTGTACACGACTTGGACCTAATTCATCTGCACGAGTTTGTAATAAACATGCCTGTCCAAGTAAGCACTTGATAGTACTATCCTTTTAGTTTTATTTACCAGCAAATTCTTCCCTTGTTTACATGCTCTAATACACATTCTTTTTCGTAGTTTTGCTAAAGAGAGTATGCCAACACAAAACTCTACCAATCAAATGCGCACCCGGTTACATGGTAAGAATTCATGATGCACTGTACGGCCGAACATCAAAAGGATATTGCGGATGGAGATTCTACTACAACAAAGGGTGCAGATCTCATTCTTCAGTTTCTCAAACTGCCAATATGTGCAATAACAAGAGAACATGTTCTGTTCCGGCAACAAATAAAGTGTATGGCAACCCGTGTTTTGGAACTCATAAATATCTAGAAGTCAAATACTCTTGCGAGTAAGTGAGTTAGCCCTTTGGTTATCAAGAAATGTGTTAATTTTTCTGTGTAGATCTTGTAATTTACCAGCGCAAATCTTGTGTCAAATTCAGGCCAAAGACGACTGTTCTTCAACTCAAACGAGTATGCCAAGACAAAACCATGACTATCAACTGTGGAGAAAAGAGAATTCATATCAAGAGTGCAAGTTATGGTCGCACTTCAAGAAGATACTGCGGTTACAAAATCTTTTATCGGTCAAACTGTCACGCCAAATCATCCTCGCGTGTTGTGACGTCACGATGTGAAAAAAAGAAACAATGCATTGTGAAAGCATCAAACAAAGTTTTTGGTAATCCATGCTTTTTCACGTCGAAGTACTTGGAAGTGTCGTATACTTGCAAATAACATATCGAATTGAAGGAGCAGCGGTGTTTCGGATACAACTGTTGAAATCGTAAATTTCTAGTTCAATTTAATTTGCAAAAATATTTTCACAGAATATGTAATTTTGATCTTAGTTCGTACCTCGTCTGGGTTTCTATGTCAGAATCACACGTGTTTTGTGACAGACCATATCTTTTTCAAAAAGGTAGTGATACACTTCAAATTCTCTACACCAGACCTGTATTTGTGATTTGGTAGCGATAATGAATTATTATTATTATAATAATTATTTTTCTAATATGTTTTGACAGATTTTAATTTTTGGCTTATGCTGAAAAGAAAAAAATTCAACCTTTATTTCACACAAGAGCGTCAATACAGTTCAAAATTCATTGTGTCTTAAATACACAAGAGTAGAAAAACCTTAGGGGCGAGAATAGCGCGTTAGCCTCAGCTTAATTTCGCGGTTCTAAATTCTTTAAACTCTGGGTGTGAATTTCTCTACATCCTCTAGCGCAAAAATTTTTTGTAGTCTTTAGTTCTTTTGTCGCTTGGCTTTTTTACTTTATGTTTAGCTTCATGATTTTGACTTGAATTTAGCTAAAGTTGTCCTCTATTGTTTTACGCTACCTAATATTATTCAGAATAGCCATGCTCGATCCCAGATTTTTACCGTGACGCCGATTTCGCTAAAACTATCAAAAAGCGAGTGCCGTTGAGAAAGAAAAAGTCCTGCGGACGAGGTTGCAGCATAACGTTTTATTTGGAAAAAAAAGGATTGGCCGCTGGTATTAGGGGCTAGCGAAATTGATAAAAGAACCACGTGTCAAAACAAATGAGCACTCTCAAATAATTTGGAAGAAAAATAAAAAAGTCATCTATGGTTAATACAAAAAAAGGATGAGATCTATTGGAAAAATCAAAATAACAAGTTATGGCATTTCGGGTGTCGTACATCCATTTTCAAGTGTCACAGTTTTCAACAAAGTTTGGTTATATAAGTAATCGTGTCCATAGTTACAAGTAACTATGGGAATAATAAATGTAAAATAGATAAATGATTAAAAGATATAATGGTGTTGAAGTTACGGGACTCGTAAGATACTCTAAGGAATTAATTTTCGCGAGAACTAATTGTCTCTAATTTCGCGAAAAATAAATTTGATGCCTTTTTTCGTTTGTTAATTTACAGTGTTTTTCAAGGGTGTTTGTGTAGGAGACGTTAAATAAAAGACTACAGGAGTTGAAATTCACGTATACTTTAAGTATTCACATTTATTTCTCGCGGCGAATTTGAACATGTGTGAACATAATGTGAAAACATGAATTTTAATTGACAAACTTTTCATAATCTATCATTTCACAACATAAATTACAAACATAAAATAAAGTTAATAGTATTAAGTCCTAGTTGCTAACCGGTAGTGCCTGTTTAATAATTATTGCTAATTGGACTAAAACTTGAACGATATGTGAAAAAATATTTTTTATCTTAACTCTCAAATCTGTTACCTGCCAGCCACTAACTAGCAATACATACTTTTAGTGATCCTTTATAACTAGATCTATCCTCCCAGATCCACTAGGAGAATAGACAAGGCAAAGCTTCCTTTTGAAACACACTCGTCGTGGCTACTGACACTGCTCTTCTTTTTACCCTTAAACTATACTTTATTATTCCGATCTGTTTTTACAGTTTGTACTTTAGTCAACGGTGGTTACAGTAAGTGGGGAACGTATGGCGTTTGCTCTGTTAAATGTGGAGGGGGAATGCAGTCACGAAGAAGAACGTGTACGAATCCTTCTCCTCGATATTGAGGATTAGATTGTACACGACTGGGACCTTCTTTATCTACACGTGCTTGCAATCAACATGCCTGTCCAAGTAAGCGCTTTGGATAGTACTAATTTAATCTTACTGATCTTATTTACCAACACATATGTCCTCTGTTGACATCCTATCCGTTATTTTCTTAGTTTTGCTAAAGAGAGTTTGTCAGGACAAAACTCTACAAATCAAATGTGCCTCCGTTTACGTCGTAAGAAATCATTTCGCATTGTATGGACGAACTTCAAAACATCACTGTGGATGGAGATTCTACAACAGTAGGAAATGCAGATCCCGGTCTTCATATTATCAAACTGCAGGTTTTTGCAATAACAAGAGAGTATGTTCTATTCCGGCAACAAATAAAGTGTATGGCAACCCATGTTTTGGAACTCGAAAATATCTAGAAGTCAAGTACTCCTGCGAATAAGTGAATAAGCCTTTTGAGAACGAAAAGGAACGGTTCAGCCCATATCGTCCCATATTTTAGCCCAAATTTTAGAAAATGAAAGTATATCTTATCAAAATATTCCGTTTTTCCTTTTAGATGTATCTTTATTATATTTATTTTAGGCCCAAACAATCTGGTCTTCGCCACAAACGAGTATGCCAAGACAAAACCATGACAATCAACTGTGGAAGGAAGAGAATTCATATTAAGAGTGCAAATTATGGTCGCACTTCAAGAAGATACTGCGGCTACAAAATCTTTTATCAGTCAAACTGTGTCGCCAAATCATCCTCGCGTGTTGTGACGTCACGATGTGAAAATAAGAAACGATGTATCGTGAAAGCATCAAACAAAGTTTTTGGTAATCCATGCTTTCTCACGTTGAAGTACTTGGAAGTGTCGTATACTTGCAAATAAAATTTTTGTTGCTGCAGATTAAACATTTTGCTGTTGCTTATAAATGCGGGGTATATTGTATAATGGCTTTAAGTGACAGAACCTTATTTTTTTATGCTGTCATTAAAATTTGTAAATCTGTGGTCGGGTCGTTGTTCTAGAAAGAAAATCTTTCCTCAAATATTCTCATTTCAATATGCACTATACCCGGTTTGTCTTTAATACCAGAATAGGAATGCTTAACACAATTATACTAGATTAGTGCGGACCAAATAGTGATTTTGTTGTTAAGCGATTATCTGCAGTACGAAAGGTCATGCGTGAGTCTTGTAAGACTATAAAATATAAATCATCAACCCGTTCTGCTTAGTATTAAGCATGAGATAGCAATGCTAGTAAGCAATATGGAGGTATGTTGGATAAATAAGGTACCAATAATAGCCTGATCAAAACTGAAACTTGTTAGATTGTCGTTAATTCATAATCTTTGACAAGAATTCCATCTCACAGGTTTGCCCTGCCGTACACACTAAGATACACGTCTTGCAAAGGCGACATTGCAAATAATCACATTTTTTAAAAGTGGACAGTCTTTCTGGAGACTCAGATAACGTGATATATCGAGGATGTACTTAACAAAGATTAAGGCCAAGTAAAGGGTAACAAATTCAAAAGCGCCGTTAACAGTTTCAGTGATATTAATTTAAAGTTAAAGAAACTTAAGCTTTAAAATCTGTATTGTGTCTGCGTGGAAATCAAGTGGTGCTACAAAAGGCACGAAACACGTAGAGATATTCACAAAGTATTGACGCAACATGTATGTACCACGAGCGAATTCCAGCGCATATTACAACCTCTGGTAGGTATCTACTGTGGCGTATTTCTTGATTTTATTTAAAAGATTTTAGGCACACAAACATTTGTAAATTCATTCAGAGATCGCAAAATTTAGAACAACAAAATCACAACACAAGATACATATTGTATATCTTATATTTTTTATTACGAGATAACATTAGGTTATCAATAATTTTTTTTATAAAATGTCTTTGGTATCCTAGGATTAACCATCGAATGTATATGTAGCAATCTAAGTAAGGCACTTCTGATCCTCCGTCCACAATACCACCATATCAATGACGAAATAAGAAACTTTCTTTGCTATAAACTTCTTGCAGCAGAAACCAGCAAAAATTTAACGGATTGGACGAAAATTTAGACAATTTTGTCCTAATAACTCACACCACTTCATATTCAATAACCTTTTTATCCGAAGGTTCATGATCTGATTAATCTGAGTCTGGAGAGATTCAAAAATTCAACGGCCAAAAAACCAGAAAACAACAAGGGAATTGTACTACATAGAATTACTGCTAATGCGAAGTAATTATTTTGAAAAAACATATTTTTTTACGCAAATAAGCATTTTGTGATTTGAAATGAGCGGAACTGAACTTTGGTAAGATTTTCATTCTTGTCTCAACCTTAAACAAAAATTTTTAACTCAGTATGATGTAACTGAACTTCGTATTCACGTCATTAGGTTTTTTTTAAACAAATGATGAACGGAAGTTTGAGTTGAAATGACACGAAGTAAAAATTTATTTTTTAGGTTTTGCAGAGAGTTCAAAGCGTGTGTGCGAGAATAAAACAATGCGGATTAGCTGTTCGTCAGGTCGAGTGATACAAATTCGAAGAGCAATGTATGGGCGATACTCAACTAGTTATTGCGGCTGGAATATCTTTCAAGGACGTTGTAGCTCGCACTCTCGCAGATCTTTACATGAAGTAAAATTAAGATGCCAGAACAAGAGAACGTGTAGCGTGAATGCTGTTAACGGGGTGTTTGGTGATCCTTGCTTTGGAACCAGAAAATATTTAGAAATTGATTATTACTGCAGGTTAGTTTGTTTCTTCAGTTTTTAGTTTTTGCGTACTGGAATTACTACTACGAAATGTAGTCTAAATAGAGTAAAGAAACCACTCATCCTTTTCACGAATACAGAAATAACTAATGTGCGTATGTAACATAAATTAACCGAATTCTTTTCTTCTTATTAATTTACTCTCAGTAAAATCCTATTATTTCGCGTAAAATTCTCGTTTTACAGAAATTTACCAGTTGATGGAGGATACACAAGGTGGAATATCTCGAGATGTTCTCGCACATGTGGTGGAGGGTTAAAAACATTTACTAGGACATGCACAAACCCTTCTCCAAAATTTGGAGGAAAGAACTGCGAAAGGCTTGGTCCAGCAACATTAACAAAAGCATGCAATTCTGAACCATGCCCAAGTGAGTCAAGTTTATATTGAATTACTAGGTAGTGCGATATGCCAAAGTATCATTTTTTAACTAAGAAAATTGCAGTGAATTGCAGTTTTGGTAGTACCGGTTTCTTTATCAGCAATAGAACTTCCAATAAAGGGAAATTTTGAAAACCAATCTTAAAAATTGGAAATGGCCAACTGGCCAACTGGCCCAGCCTGATAATTTCAGAGCCTAAGCTTAAACCTTAAATTAGAAACTCGCAAATAATTATCTACAAGAACGAAAAGTCGTAGTAATGAGTAATTACAGACATCTGTCAATGTCCTCTATCTTTCGCCTGTTTTCTATACTTAGTGGTTATCAAGAAATGTGTTAATTTTTCTGTGTAGATCTTGTAATTTACCAGCGCAAATCTTGTGTTACATTCAGGTCAAAGACGACTGTTCTTCAACTCAAACGAGTATGCCAAGACAAAACCATGACTATCAACTGTGGAGAAAAGAGAATTCATATCAAGAGTGCAAGTTATGGTCGCACTTCAAGATTCTGCGGTTACAAAATCTTTTATCGGTCAAACTGTCACGCCAAATCATCCTCGCGTGTTGTGACGTCATGATGTGAAAAAAAGAAACAATGCATTGTGAAAGCATCAAACAAAGTTTTTGGTAATCCATGCTTTCTCACGTCGAAGTACTTGGAAGTGTCGTATACTTGCAAATAACATATCGAATTGAAGGAGCAGCGGTGTTTCGGATACAACTTGTTGAAATTGTAAATTTCTAGCTCAATTTAATTTGCAAAAATATTTTCACAGAATATGTAATTTTGATCTTAGTTCGTACCTCGACTGGGTTTCTATGTCAGAATCACACGTGTTTTGTGACAGACTTTGTGACTTATCTTCTTCAAAAAGGTAGTGATACACTTCAAATTCTCTACACCAGACCTGTATTTGTGATTTGGTAGCGATAATGATTTATTATTATAATTATTTTTCTAATATGTTTTGACAGATTTTAATTTTTGGCTTATGTTGAAAAGAAAAAAAATTAACCTTTATTTCACACAAGAGCGTCAGTACAGTTCAAAATTCATTGTGTGTTAAATACACAAGAGTAGAAGAACCTTGGGGGCGAGAATAGCGCGTTAGCCTCAGCTTAATTTCGCGGTTCTAAATTCTTTACTGGGTGTGAATTTCTCTACATCGTCTAGCGCAAATTTTTTTTGTAGTCTTTAGTTCTTTTGTCGCTTGGCTTTTTTACTTTATGTTTAGCTTCATGATTTTGACTTAAATTTGATTGAAGTCGTCCTCTATTGTTTTACGCTACCTAATATTATTCAGACTAGCCAAGCTCGATCCCAGAACCTTTTACCGTGACGCCGATTTCGCTAAAACTATCAAAAAGCGAGTGCCGTTGAGAAAGAAAAAGTTCTGCGGACGAGGTTGCAGCATAACGTTTTATTTGGAAAAAAAAGGATTGGCCGCCGGTATTAGGGCGCTAGCGAAATTGATAAAAGAACCACGTGTCAAAACAAATGAGCACTCTCAAATAATTTGGAAGAAAAATAAAAAAGTCATCTATGGTTAATCAATACAAAAAAAGGATGAGATCTATTGGAAAAATCAAAATAACAAGTTATGGCATTTCGGGTGTCGTACATCCATTTTCAAGTGTCACAGTTTTCAACAAAGTTTGGTTATATAAGTAATCGTGTCCATAGTTACAAGTAACTATGGGAATAATAAATATAAAACAGATAAATGATTAAAAGATATAATGGTGTTGAAGTTACGGGACTCGTAAGATACTCTAAAGGACTTAATTTTCGCGAGAACTAATTGTCTCTAATTTCGCGAAAAATAAATTTGATGCCTTTTTTCGTTTGTTAATTTACAGTGTTTTTCAAGGGTGTTTTCAAGAGACGTTAAATAAAAGACTACAGGAGTTGAAATTCACGTATACTTTAAGTATTCACATTTATTTCTAGGTAAATCAGAAAAATAAGTAGTGTAAATCATTTTTTTGAAAAAGGAAAAAAAATCATAATTTTGCTGGAATTAATTTTCGCGGCGAATTTGAACATGTGTGAACATAATGTGAAAACATGAATTTTAATTGACAAACTTTTCATAATCTATCATTTCACAACATAAATTACAAACATAAAATAAAGTTAATAGTATTAAGTCCTAGTTGCTAACCGGTAGTGCCTGTTTAATAATTGTTGCTAATTGGACTAAAACTTGAACGATATGTGAAAAAATGTTTTTTTACTTAACTCTCAAATCTGTTACCTGCCAGCCACTAACTAGCAATACATACTTTTAGTGATCCTTTGTAACTAGATCTATCCTCCCAGATCCACTAGGAGAATAGACAAGGCAAAGCTTCCTTTTAAAACACACTCGTCGTGGCTACTGACACTGCTCTTCTTTTTACCCTTAAACTATACTTTATTATTCCGATCTGTTTTTACAGTTTGTACTTTAGTCAACGGTGGTTACAGTAAGTGGGGAACGTATGGCGTTTGCTCTGTTAAATGTGGAGGTGGAATGCAGTCACAAAGAAGAACATGTACAAATCCTTCCCCACGATATGGAGGATTAGATTGTACACGACTTGGACCTTCTGCATCTACACGTGCTTGCAATAAACATGCCTGTCCAAGTAAGCGCTTTGGATAGTACTAATTTAATCTTACTGATCTTATTTACCAACACATATGTCCTCTGTTGACATCCTATCCGTTATTTTCTTAGTTTTGCTAAAGAGAGTTTGTCAGGACAAAACTCTACAATTCAAATGTGCCTCTGGTTACGTCGTAAGAAATCATTTCGCATTGTATGGACGAACTTCAAAACATCACTGTGGATGGAGATTCTACTACAGTAGGAAATGCAGATCCCGGTCTTCATATTATCAAACTGCAGGTTTTTGCAATAACAAGAGAGTATGTTCTATTCCGGCAACAAATAAAGTGTATGGCAACCCATGTTTTGGAACTCAAAAATATCTAGAAGTCAAGTACTCCTGCGAGTAAGTGAATAAGCCTTTTGAGAACGAAAAGGTTCGGTTCAGCCCATATCGTCCGATATTTTAGCCCATATTTTAGAAAAGGAAAGTATATCTTATCAAAATATTCCGTTTTTCCTTTTAGATGTATCTTTATTATATTTATTTTAGGCCCAAACAATCTGGTCTTCGCCACAAACGAGTATGCCAAGACAAAAACATGACAATTAACTGTGGAAGAAAGAGAATTCATATCAAAAGTGCAAGTTATGGTCGCACTTCAAGAAGATATTGCGGTTACAAAATCTTTCATCGGTCAAACTGTCACGCCAAATCATCCTCACGTGTTGTGACGTCACGACGTGAAAATAAGAAACGATGCATTGTGAAAGTATCAAACAAAGTTTTTGGTAATCCATGCTTTCTCACGTCGAAGTACTCGGAAGTGTCGTATACTTGCAAATAAAATTTTTGTTGGTGCAGAAGAAACATTTTGCTGTTGCTTATAAAATCAATGCGGGGTAAATTGTATAATGGTTTTAAATGACAGAACCTTATTTTTTTATACTATCGTTAAAATTGTAAATTTGTGGTCGTTGTACTAGAAGAAAATCTTACTTCAAATATTCTAATTTCATTGTGCACTATACCCGATTTGCCTTTAATACCAGAATAGGAATCTACAGGCTTAACATAATTATACTAGATTGGTGTGGACCAGTAGTATGTAAAGGGCTTGATGTACAGGATTTCCCTCCTTTCACACCTTGACCCCCCAAAGCACCGCCTACCCGACCTCCCCCCTCCCTCACCAAACCAACCTGCTCGCCAACCACCTCACCACCAAAAACCCCTAAAAACCCCACCTCTTCCACCTTCACCCCCGCTTTTTACCAACTTGCCCACCTCCCGATCGACAAAACCCCGCTTCCACCCCCTCCACCCCCACCCCGAAACCGATAAATCTAACGCTATTAGTAATAATGCTGACATCAACAAAATCTAGCGCATGCGCAGTTGAGTAGGGGAAAGTCCCTAAACTAAAAAAACCCTCCGAGTTTCAAGTAACAACAACAAAAAAACCAGGGGGCTCTTCAAAATAAATAAATGGACATATGCCTACTAGTCGCCTTGCTCCTACCGTATACCCTGATCGTCTATATCCTGTTTCGATATCGACTATTAATAAAAAGGATGTCGGAGCTTGCACAAGTATTCGACACAGCCTCTGCAGAATATGAACATGTTGATAAACCTATCGACAAACGCCAAGCCTTGAAAGATGCCATACGTCGTGGGCAAAAGCACTTACTACCGAAAAAGTGTACGGAAGCATCCCTTGACAAAGCCTCACCCGGAGTTATAGAAGGTATTCACAACGAGTTCGTTCAGCGTGAACTCGAGGAGAAAGGGGAAAAAACTGCCAAAGCCCTATCATCACAAGTCATCAGCATGTACAGCAAAGTTGTAGCACGTGTGGTGCAGCTCGACAGCGCCGAGGCTCTATCGAGAGATATTGAAGATGACCCCATCATCAAGGACTCTATGGCTGACTTGGGCCTCCTCGTCTACTCAGCTTTTGGCAAATTCCTAACGCCTCTTCTAGTAGCTGCGCATACTGTAAATCACTGTCAACTACCCGCGTCCAAAGTGGTTGAAGAGGGCTCTGCTGTAGATCAAGAGAATAATGGGCAATAGTCTATCAAAGATACGAATGAACAATCGTGAACGTTATGAGCGTTTAAAAAGCCTGGCACTAGATCTATATAAGTTATCACCCCTGAGTTATTCGGATTGGTGCAGTACATCTGCTGATTTAGGGGTACATGGTACCGTCATCATAACACCTGCGGCGGCTCGTTTCCCTCCTCACGTCTGTGTTTTAGAGACGGAACCTTAAAGGAATTCACTGGAGTACGCGGGAGGATATGGCCCGAAGGGGTTTTCTTGGCTTAAATAAATGAGCGAAGAGCATACGCAAGAAGTAACAGTCATAACTAAGCCAGCAAAGCACCCGGGGAGAGTCGCGTGGGGCCACAAGTTGGCGGCACTGAAAAAGATGAAGAAAGATCTAAAACAACAAGAAGAAAAAGATCTAAAGCAACAAGAGGGTAATGTAGAATCTCCGATCGAAACTTCTTCTGGAACCCCTGTGCAGTCAGGCACTATATACATCTATAGCGCTGGAGGTGCGGCCATTCTACTCACCTTTGTAGGAGTTGGGTTCTATATTTTCCGCAAACAGCCGGCTCGCCAGCCTAAGGAAACCCCTGAGCCACATGCACCTCTAACCAAGCAAAAACAAAAGCAATAGCGACAGCCCGATATCGATATTTTCAAGATGTCTTAGACTCTATAATATAAATGTCTACAAACGTAACGCCTCAGCAAAAAGAGATTATCGATATGCTCTATGAAACAGTCGTGGACCTTGGGTTCACATTCGCCTACGCGATGGCCGGCAAAAAGTTCCTTGGCATCACGCGCCCCTCCACCAAGATGGACTCGAGCGATGCCCTCAAAATGGTGGCCTATTTTACAGCGGGTAGAGGTTCGCGGGAAATGGTTGTTTCAAAGGGATGGCTCCCAGGGTCCATTGTCCCCAAGCAACCAAAATAGAGGAAGCATCGGTACTACCGGCGTCTTGAGCTACGTGGTCAGAACCCGGCATGCCATGCCGGGTTAAGGGAAGGTCAAAATAGCCATGGGGTCTTCGATATAAACCCGACTCAATGTGCAAGGTTCTATCTGCTACCGGCAGACAGAATAAATGGTTCTTGACATAGTGAAAGACCCGCATACGGCGATCTTCACGGGGCCCACCTCGTGTGGAAAAACCCAGCGAGTCTTGGATTTGCTTGAGAGCGAATACAGGCACCATTTCAACAACATTATCATTCTATGTCCTACAATACAGTGGAATAGGACCTACCTCGAGAGATCCTCGCTGTGGAAAGATGATTACGTTTTCCTCGTGGACCCCAAAGGTCAACTCTTCGACTGGATCGAGCAATTATCAAAGCTTCTAGCGGGTGAAGAGACCCTCTTCATCATCGACGACATGATAGCCGACGAGAGCCTGAATAAAAAGCGTCAACCCTTACTAGAGCTCGCCATTAGTGGAAGGCATAAACGTCATAGCTTGTGGTTATTAACGCAGAGTTATACAGCCCTGCCAAAGAACCTGCGGAGACAGAAGAAACAGTTGTTCATGTGGTACCCCCACGAACGCTCTGATTTGAAGCTGATCAATGAAGAGACGAACATGATTAACGACTGGGAGACTATTAAAGCTGGGTTGAAAGGATCGAAACATGCTTGCCTGTATGTGAGGCTGGAGCATCCAAGGAGCTGGAAGATTTTGAAGTGATTCTCAACTAGATAAAATATCACCCTCGTTCAGCTCGCACCCCTAAATAAAGTATGACAGAGGATACAATTAAGCAGATTATGGAACGGATTAAAAAATTAGAGGACGATCTAGCCTATGATAACATTTCTAACCCGGAAGGCACCGAAACGGATGAACTACTAGGCAGCATACTGTGGGAATTGCGCCAAGTGCGAGACTGTGCGAAAAAGGTCGCGACATTAGCCACTGTGGGATCTATCATCATGGTAGCACGCGTGATATATAGAGGACTGTGATATGTTTGGTATTAATGTGAACCTGTGGCTCACATTAACTATCCACAGCACATGCAATTCAAGAGCATCGTCCATGCAAAAGATTTTCGGATTCCAAGGACATTACAAGTCAAAATGTCTCTTGTGATTGATTACTTTGAAGGAAAGCAAGTCCGTTCTTTCTTTATTCAGGATAAAGGCCAGTGCATCGTTGCCTCTGATGTTTGGAAAGCCTCGGGGTATAAGCGGGAAGCGGGAGTAAAAACTATTCAGAGACTTGTCGCCAACAAGTACAAAATGCGGAAAGGTGATGCTGTTGTTGACCTTCAATGGGTGGACTCGGGAGTCCACCCACAGCCAGATACAGTTTTGCTGACAGAACCAGGCCTCTATTGCTTCCTCTTGAGGTGGGGCAAACCTGAAGCAGCATCCTTTTTGGAATGGGTTGTAGAGGAAGTGCTGCCCCGGGAAATGCGAAAGCTTGCTGCAACCATCGAAGAGCAACGTCAGGCCATCGAGGACGGAGATATGGCCCTGGCATTCCTTAATGATGAGGTTGAAGACAGGGACAACCAGCTCCTGGCACTCGGGGACGACCTCGAAGACAGGGATCGACAGCTTACGGAACTCGAGGATGAAATTGAGGAGCTGCGACAACGTGCCGTACCCCATCTCAACGACCCTGGAAAAGACAATAGTATGGCTGTTATCCAGAAGAACAACGATGATCCCTGGCCCTACCTCGCCATCTGTGGCCAGCAGGGGTATGTAGCGCAAAAAATTAGGAACAAGCTTGTTGGTTACCCCAAGAGCGAGATTGTGGTACTGGCTGAGACCCCTAATTTTATCGTTCATTACAATTGGCTTCGAGAGCGTGGGTGTATTGAGGTAAACCCTGAGCGTGTGAGACATTTCAGGCTAGGCCCTACAGGCACGCGTGAACGTCTCCTGGCACTCGAGGGAATGAAAGACTAGGTCACAGTTTTGTAGCTCTCGCAAGCTACAAAACAACCCATCTACCACTCTTTTACATGCTCCGGGGGAACTTCAACATCCTCCGGTACTAGCATGAGCTCCTCCGCCACAAAGCTTCGATCAGGCCCATCTGTCAGATAGTATAACAACCTCGACCCTGCCACGATACGGTCCAGCTTATACGTTTTCTTGCTCCACCAAGCGTCGGTCGCGCGTCTTTTAGCATCACCGTGCTCTTCTCCAGGTTGCAGTAGATACAAGTATAAGCCATCCTCAGGTAGGGGCTTCTCTTCAGGGTGCTGTTCACTTTTCGTAAGCGGGACTTCATCCAGCTTGATGGCTTTCGAAGGCTTCATATCGATCATTGCCGTTTTGCTATTGTTCATGCTTTTGACGATAGTGTACAAGTGCTTGACCCATGTGGTACTAGTCTCGTCAGAGGCAAGCTCTTTCGCATCTTGGGGCTTGAACAATCTCTGCGCGAGCACCTTGTTGTAGGCCTCAACAAAAGCCGTAAAAGTGTGGTGGTACTTGGTGGTTGTGCGCTTGAGTTCGACCCCTTTACTTTCCAGCAGCTTCGTTACATCTGATTTGAACTCACTACCATTGTCGCACTGGAAGGTCTTGGGATAACGGAGAGGTCCCGCTTTGTAAATGTCCTTGATCATGTCAGCTACTTCGCTGGCTTTCTTGGTTCTCAAGGGTCTAGCCACTTTGTAGCGAGAGGCCACATCGATGCCCGTGAGTATGTATTTGTACGTGCTTCCATAGAGTTTGTCATGCGGCATGTAGAGCAAGTCAAACTGATGCATCTCATTGGGTTTCGTAATGGTGAAATTAGGGTAGTCGATCTTTTTGGGGCCTTTGATATGTCGGAGCCAGAGCAGCTGCCTCGTCATCCAATGCGTCACCCTCTTCTTGGAGAGACCACTCTCCTCGGAGAGTAATTTGATAGCTTTCCGTCCAGTCCAGAGATGTTCCGGGGTGTAATAGATTTGGCTGAGTTTCTCAGCCTCCTCCTTGGTAATTAATTTTGACATCTTTTATTACATGTCAAAAGCGTTCCTACATATATAACCGTGGAGCCGCTAGGCGAACTTGTAAGCCATGAAACCCAAAAAAGCCAACGAGCCCACGATGAAAGCCAGCTCGCCGTCCTGCTGCTGTTTGGAGGGTACATAATGGTCCGAGAGCTTGGGGGCTTTCTCGATCGTTGCTATATAATACTCTCGCATGCCTTCATCGAGTTCTTTCAAGCTCTCACCCGCTTGACGCTGCAGCTCACGCTGCTTGTTATACCAGTCCAATTTGGCCTGTCTGTCCCGGACCCATTGTGCTTGAGCTGCTTGAAGCTGTTCGATCGCTTTATCATGCCTCTTACGTTCTGCCCCGCCATGCCCCGAAAGTTTGGAGAACAAAAAGTTGGTACCACTGAAAGCTAACGCGGCACCTGCAGCCATAATTGCCAGAGTTGCCATGCTTTATTCTAGTACTCCACCCCATGGAATCGCCCGTCTAGGATGTTAAGCTGCGCGTCCTGCAGCAAGTACACGTAGCATTTGATATCCCCGGTACTTCCGTCAGCTTTCTTGGTCATGTGGAGGGTTATACCATCACTCAACCTCTGCAATGGTCTACCCGATCCATGCAGGGTATTATCGGGGGAGCTACGAAAATCGATGAAGAGCGCGTATCTCTCAGTCATGAACTGCCCGATCGTGACCTCAGAGTCATGGCTACCGAACAATTCAAAGACTTGTTCAAGATGATCCTTGGGTAGCATGGCGTGGCTATACAGTTCATTAGGCTCACCCTCGACCGTGATCGAGATTCTTTCGATCTTGGGGTTATAGAACGCCTCGTTTACACCCGAGTAAGCTTTGACTCTCCCAGGGTCTATGAATAGTAGTAGAACTCCCTTGAGGCTCTTTGCGGGTGTATTGATCTGGAGGTTATATGCGGTATCAGACTTTTTCATAGTGACCACCTTGCTTCTTAGGATCCTTTCATAGGGCAGCGCCAGCCTTGAATATCGTGACATCATAGCACTGCTAAGCCCCTCGTGGTGCACCTTGTCAAACTCTAGGGCAATGTTGCTAATCTTGTACTGAGCATCCGCTGGTTTGGCTGCCGTAGACCCTGATGCTGCTGTGCTTGCATCTTTGATGACATCACCATACCCTGCAAAATGCAGAACGAACTGTAGTCTGTCATGCAGTCCTCCCTGGTAAAACGGCAGGTCTTTTGTCAACTCAAACATCTTGCCTAGCGGTATACAGAAGGTGTTCCCATACGCTGCCACGATCGCCTTCTCTTCATCTGTTCCAACGTGGTCCGTTGCTTTCACTTGGAGAGCCCGGATGGTACCGTCATTAGGGTTGATCCCTTCCAGAATGAGGTTGTTCTCTCTCTCAAACTTGGGGAGCCAGAGATCTCTGTAGGTAGCGAGCACATTGTAATCGCTGATATTTTGCACCTCATTACCATTCAAAGTGATACGTAAATTCCGCACAAGGGCCTTGCCAATATTGCTCACGATGGTTCTCTTCGTATTCGTACCCGAGCCTGAGAGAGCCTGGGAAAATGATATCATCCCGCCCCATGTTCGGTACGTCCACGTACAAGTCCTCGTTCTGGTTGATGGTGCTGGGGACGTGACTTACTTTCACACGCTGCTTTTTGCCTTTCATGGCAAACAGCGTCTTGACTTCTGCATTGGGATCTAGCTTAGTTCCGTACATGTTACTCATGGTTTATTAGTAGGGTCTAGCGGGTTGAATAAAATGGCTGAAAATATAGAATTAGAGGACTTTACGCCGGAGAAAAACATTCCAGACGACGCGGGGCCGGAGAGTACTTTCAGTAGGCCTGAGGACCTACCCCATCAGCCTGATGAGTTAGCGCCAGAGGAGCAGGGTCAACAAGACACAATAACAAGACAGAGGAGAGAGCTAGTAAAATCGAAGGTCGACTCTCTCTATGAACACCTTGGTGAGGTGCTGGGGATTCCAAATGCTAAACATTATGATGAGTTTAAGGCTGATGGGAACCAGCTTTTTTTCGATGATGAAAGGCTCACGAAAATGAATGGTGAATTGAGAAGTGTTGGCGAGATACAGAAGGCTTTAGGTATAGGACGCATGCGTGGTATGGGGTTTGTCGACTATACTACACCCAACAGAGGTAGGACAGCGGCCCAGGCAATCCTTAAAGAGATTGTTCACGTTGAAGAGAAGGCTGATGATATCGATATACTGCCGCTGCTCGGAAATGTTCTAGACGAGACGGAGAGCCTTATCGAAGATAATTCCTTTGACAGGGATGGAACCTTCACGGAGCGTGAAAGAAGAGGGCTCAACCTCGAGCTTCAAACGCTCCGGCGCAACCTTAGGCACCTCAAAAGCAAGATGATATCTTACGATAGCGAGATCGATAAAGCGGAAGCCAAGGTGAAGAGGCTCGATAGCAAGAAAGCTACGCATGGAGCGACAGAGGAACAGATAGACATCTGGGATAGAGACATCGCGAAGGCGAATGAAGAGATAGAACAGCTAAAGGATAAGAAGGAAGAAGCACGAAAAGCGCACGGTTTACTCTCCTCCAAGACTCATAGCCAACTGAAAGGGGTCAAGGAAACGTTGATGAAGATTGCTGGAGAAGACACGTCACTGCGGGAAAAGCTGGGGATCTTGTTCAAGGAACAAGGCTTGACTATCGCGAGCATCGTCTCGGCTATCGGTCTACTGATTTCCACCATCGTCCTC
Organism: Hydractinia echinata; assembly: GCA_030067915.1. Classification (NCBI taxonomy): domain Eukaryota; kingdom Metazoa; phylum Cnidaria; class Hydrozoa; order Anthoathecata; family Hydractiniidae; genus Hydractinia; species Hydractinia echinata. Next base: position 1,610,463 of record JASGCC010000066.1, read on the forward strand.
GCAGTTACAGGTGGTGGAGGTGCTGCTGCTTCCGGAGGAAGTACCGCTGGGGGTGGGAAAGGTTTTGTACGGAAACAGCTTGAAAGACTCGGAAAATTCCTGAAATATCTAGCAGGTAAGGCAGGTGCCGCTCTGCCAGGGATCATAGGCAGCGTTGTTTCGTTCTTCTTTAGAGTAGCGGCGAAGGTTGTCGAATATATGGCGAAGCACTTGTACATGACCATCGCTGCTGCCGTCGCTTTCGTTGTGGCTTATGTCGGAACTAAGAGAAAAAAATCGTAGATCGCGAAGCTCGAGTCTAATGTATTGATCAACACATTAGACCTATTTTTTCAGCCAAATATAGGCAAGAATGAGGCCTACCCCTGTTGTAACCAAGGCAGCTTTGTTTTCCTCATGCGGATTTTTCCCACCTCCTTGCATACTTGAGGAGGGTTGGTTTGAAACTAACCCTATCTCATGCGGATTTTTGGTCGGCATCTGTGGTGGGGATGGCACCCTAACCCCTATTTCTTGCTTAGGGGGCGCCATGGCATTCCGGGTATGCTTGAGGGGGGTGTTAATATTAGGGTTAACACCGATGGAGAAGTACTCTTTGCTGATGAGGATTTTGTTCGTGAAATTCATGATATTCCCGATATGAAGACCCATATCGCTAGGAATCATGTATACCCCATGCGCCAACGTGAAATCGACCTTACTACGTGCATACTTGAGCACATTTTGGAATCGCTTTATTTCCTCACCCCTGTTACTAGGCTGGAGGATCAGCGCTTCAAAGGCCGTCAAATACAATCGTTGGGCATCGATCGAACTACCTTGATTGCCTATAATGTTCGACCTCGCGTTAGCCTGACTCTGAAGTATGAGATAGGCGTAAAATCTTACGCTTTGGGATAACCGTTCAATACCTATACGCGTAAGACCTTGCGAAGTTTCGAGAATCCATCGACTCCACGAGTCTTCATCGAAATAGCTGGGACCCGAGCCGGGATAGTCCTCTCGATGGGCTTGCCAACTGCTGAAGAGGGTTTCGTTCCTCCACTCGCTCTCACTGTCGCTTACCCCAAATTCACGTGCCAGTTGCTGGAATTTTTGGTTGTTGAAAGGGTTGTTGAGGCGTTGAAATCTATCCGAACCGGGTAGAGACACTTCGAGATCTTGAAGGACTTTACGAATCTGGAAGTACACGTGGAAGCGGTAAACGGATCGAATCAGAGGCAAAGAGGTGGTTAAATGCTGCATAGAGATACCACAAGCAGAAGTTGCGCAGTAGGTAGCAAAATTTAGCTGTGTGGACCAGAGTCCGAAGGGGTGGCTTTGCCATGTATTCAATACAGCACCGGAGTGGAACTCGTAGTCGACAAAGATGTTGGGGAATTTTGCCTTGAACGCGGACCCCTTCGCATCAATAACAATGCTCTGAACCGAGAGTTGCTCACCCTTGAGTCTTTCCAAATATCGCCCATGATTAGGTGCATACTTTGCCTTGGGATTATAGCTGTAGATATTCATGTTTCGTTAAAGAAACATGAGACAACTGTATGTTACTGATATAGAGAAGCCTACGATATTCAAACCTCATCTGGGGGAGAGCACGAGGATCGCTCTGAAATCCATCAGTATTCGACCTACGTGGTCGAACATCTTCACAAGGAGCGAGATCAGCATCTATAAGACGGGCGGCAGTCTGAGGGTGGGACCGTTGGAAGTCCTCATCCCCATTGAGCCGGGTTTATATCGAATCGAGGATCTCACAGCTATTATCAACAACCAAGCAGGGGGCAGGATAAAGCTATTCGTACTCACGAACGGACGCTGTAGGGTTAGAGTTAACAAGGGGTATGTTGCGATAATAGATCAACCACTGCAGGACCTTATGGGGTGGGCCTTTGATAACAAGGTAGAGTTTACAGCGGGCGATCATGACAGCTTCTACAAAACTGACGTCTACCAGTGGTTACGTCTCGTTTGCCCCCAGTTGGATGAAGAGGACTGCCTGCTAGATGGGAACAAATCTAAGATTCTCGCCTTGCTACCCACTAAGGAGATTGACGCTTGGGGGACATGATAACCTGGAGTTTTGACAACCCCGTGTACCTTCCTTTGAAGGGCTCAACACATCGTTTGGAGTTCAGACGAGCATCATCACGATAATAATGTAGCCTTCGTGGGGCTAACGATGCATCTTCTTATAGAATAAATATGAGTGAAATCGCAAAGCTTTATCCGAGTTTACCGAGTGCACCCGATGAGCTTGATGAAAACCAGGTGTACAGATTGCGCAAAATCGAGGAGATAGAGCAGTACCTACGCAATGAATCAAAAGAGCGAGATAGGCTCGCTAAAAAGTTCAAAATGCATGGTACGTGGGTGAGATTCACTGACCATGGATTACTAGCCATAAGTGTTATCACCTCGGGTGTTGGTATTGGTAGTATGCTCTCAGGGATTGGTGTACCGCTCGCCGTAGCCATGGGTGGTATCACTATCGCCGTAGGATTGGGACAAGCAGGTCTGCGGAATGCAGGGAAGAGGCTAGATGTCAAGTCGAAGAAACACGAGAGCATCAGGCTATTGGCAGAGACCAAGCTCAACTCTGTTGTCGATCCAATCAGCAAGGATGTGGAGAATGGGGTGATCAGCGACTATGAGTTCAGCTTGATTATGCAGGAGAAGCAAAAATACATGCTGCTGAAGGAACAAGTCCGTCAAAGAACGAAACAAGCCGTGAATGCCCTTAATGAGCGGGAGCGAAAGCAGCTTGTCGCGAAGGGGCGTGAAGATGCGAAGGAGGAGCTTATGAAAATAATTCAATCTGTACAACATGTAAGCGGTATCTAGATGAGCCACCTGAATATTCTTAGTCTAATATGTTGGTCAACATACTAGAAGAATACTTCCCCGGTATCTGGATCGACTGTATAGAATCTATCATACCATACACGTTTCTTCCTCTCGGATAGCTCACGCGCATACTGCTCTAGGTTCTTCTCCCAGGCTGTGGTAACGCATGGTTCGCAGTAGGGGCCGTCGGCTTGTGTTGAAGCGTCCTTATACTTCACCTTTCGGATCGCTTCGATAATGGCGGCCTTGTTCATGGTTGAAATATTACGGATCTTTAGCGCTTTGGCTTCCCTTTTTAAGTCGGTAACGAACATGTTTTTATATAGTTGAAGACCAACTATATAACGCATTTTTATGGATCTATTCCAAAAAAGTAGTCCCACCTATTCCAAAATAGGAGTCCTTGTTGTCATTTTCGTCATCTGAGTCGCAAAGGTAGCGGGTTGTACGTAATGTTACGATTTGATACTTGCACTCCTCCAGATAGATCTGCATATGATGGTTTGAACCTTGTTTGTAGATGCCGGATAGTTTTAGAATGGCTTGGCACTCGCAGCTTTCCCCTAACGGGACTTTTCCGGAATGAAAGTCCGTCTTGACTTTGCCCTCCCATTCCTTCACCTTTGCCGTGATGTACCTGCCTCTTTTCACGGGTAGGGTAGCAAAGGCCTGTAATTTCAAAGCTTGTACCGTGGTCATAATGCTATTAAATTTCTCCAGCCATTCGGGGTGATTAGAGATATCGAATGACATGGTGAGTGACGATGTCTCGTTATAGCGCGAAGCACCTTTTGAATAGAGCTTCTTGGGTGTTGTGATTGTTAAAGGCCGGATCTTACCACCATTTTTATAACCAAGTACGGTGCGTTCATCTTTGCCTCTGTTGGCCGGCACGGGATCGCTTAGTACGATATTATCATTGTTGACATCTTTGATATTTAATGGAGCCGCCGTGGCATAAAAGTCTCGCGTGTTAACATTCTCGGTACCAAATTTAAACATCCTTTATTATGTTAATATTGGGGTTCAACTAGAGTTTGGTACATGGACAGTAGCCGCCATTGTACGTAATGTATAAGTAATGGCAGGACCAGCACAGCCTTTTGCCCTGTATAAGGAGCCTCCGTTGGCATTGCAAGCATCGGTCGTACTCATCTAGAGTCACTTCACAGTTTATTTGACCCCCTCCACAAGATCTCAAGACTGGCCTTTTCATCCTCGGAGAAGCACCAGTCTATAACTCTATCGGGATGCCATGCCACTGGAAGCAACTCCTCCTTAATTCTAGCCTTTGTCGCTTTCCGCTGACGATAGTCCTCGAGCAGCCGGGGATTCTCCGGAACCGTCCTGTTGCACATGTCCTGGTCAATGAACCAATCCGGAACATACTGGAACATCATGGGTGAATCTTGAACCGCCATGGTACACCTATCCCGTGTCTTGATATGATCCGGAACAGATTTGATAGTCCAGGGATATTCTTGAACCGCCACAGTGCACATTTCCGGAGTCTTGAAAGAGTCTGGAACAGCACCGAGTAGCCAGGGCTCCTCCTCAACCGCCCTTGTACACATTTCCTGTGTCTTGAAATGGTCCGGAACATACCGCAGTATCCAGGGATCATCTTGAAAGACCGCGGCGCACATCTCAGGGGTCTTGAAATGATCCGGAACAAACTCGAGCATCCAGGGGTATTCTTGAACCGCCATCGCGCACATTTCCCGTGTCTTGAAATGGTCCGGAATAAACTCGAGCACCCCCGGCACAGCTTGAACTGCCACGGCACACATTTCCTGGGTCTTGAAATGGTCCGGGACATCCCGCAGTATCCAGGGTTCCTCTTGGATCGCTATATTACACATCTCTTGCGTTTTTAAATGATCCGGAACATATTTGAGCAGTCGGGGATACCTCTCCACCATCCTGTTACACATGTCCCGGTCAACGAACCAATCCGGAACATATTTGAACATCCAGGGATACCTCTCCACCATCCTGTTACACATTTCCTGTGCATTGGAAGACATTTTATTGTGAGTCCGGTCCCAACCACCGGTCTTTGAGTATAGGACTCACTCCCTACTCAACTGCGCATGCGCTGATTTTTGTTGATGTCAGCATTATTACTAATAGCGTGTGCGCATGCGTTAGATTTATCGGTTTCGGGGTGGGTGTGGAGGGGTGGAAGCGGGGTTTTGTCGATCGGGAGGTGGGCAAGTTGGTAAAAAGAGGGGTGGAAGGTGGAAGAGGCGGGGTTTTTAGGGGTTTTTGGTGGTGAGGTGGTCAGCGAGCAGGTTGGTTTTGGTGAGGGAGGGGGGAGGTCGGGTAGGCGGAGTTTTGGGGGGTAGAGGTGTGAAAGGAGCGAAAATCCTGTACATCCAGCCCTTTACATACTACTGGACCAAGTGGTGATCTTGTTGTTAAGCGATTAAGTCCAGTACGAAATTTCATTGGTTCAACCTCGGTGGAGTCATATCAGACTATAAAATGTAAATCACCAACCCGATTTGCTTAGTATTAGAATGACATAATAATGCTAGTAAAAAATAAGGAGGTATGTTGGGTAAATAATCGTACAAATAATAGCCTCATCAAAGATTAAAACGGAGAACTATTTAGATTGTCATTAATTCATAATTTTTGACAAATATTCTATCTCACAGGTTTGCCCTGCCGTTTACTCTAGATACACGTCTTGCAAAGTCGACATTGCAAAGAAATCCACATTTTTTAAAAGTGAACAAGACTTTCTGGTGACTCAGATAACGTGATAGATCGAGGATGGATTAATGTGAAAACAATTCCAGTGATATTAAATTTAAAGTTAAAAATCTTAAACTTTAAAATCTGTATTGCGTCTGCGTGAAAACCAAGTGGTGCTACGAAAGGCACGAAATATGTAGAAAAATACACGAATATTGACGCAACATGTATGTACCACGGACGAATTCCGGTGGATTTTACAACGAAAGAACCTCTGGTAGTTATATACTGTGCCGTATTTTTTTTTTTTATTTAAAAGATTTTACGCACACAAACATTTGTAAATTCATTCAGAGATCTTTTTTTATAAGATGTCTTTGGTATCCTACGATGTTACTTCTCATCCTCAGCCCAGAATACCACCTATAACAACACATCAAGAAAATGAGAAACTGCCTTTGTTAAACGCATTTGACGAAAATTTAGACAATTTCGTCCTAATAACTCTTACCACTTTATATTCTATAACATTTTTTCCGAAGGTCTATGTTCTATATCGGAGTCTGAAGAGATTCAAAAATTCAATGGACAAAATAATTAAAAATAACAAGGAAATTGTACTGCATAGAAATACTGCTAATGCAAAGTAATTATTTTGAAAAAACATATTTTTTCACGCAAATGAGCATTTTGTGATTTGAAATGTGCGCAACTGATTATGGTCAATGAGATGTAAATTATTTGTAGATATCCCCGTACTGACGCTCATTCTGATAACTATCACCTTACAAAAGACTAAATTCAGGGGGCTAGGCAACACATCATTGAAATCCTATATAAAGGGATGAATTAAAATCAATTTCGGTGTGGTAATAGGCTACTTCTTCTTCCGGTAGTCATTATCTAGAAAGATCTAGAAAGATGGTAAATTTGCGATTATCATTCGTCATTCTTTTCATTTTTTTCATGTACATGAACTCTGGTAAGATTTTCATTCTTGTCTCAACCTTAAACAATAATTTTTAACACAGTATGATGTAACTAACTTCGTATTCACGTCATTCTGTTGTTGTTGTTGTTGTTTTGCATCAAATGCTGAACGGAAGTTTGAGTTTAAATAACACAAAGTAAAAATTTACTTTTTAGGTTTTGCCAAGAGTACAAAGCGTGTGTGCGAGCATACAACAATGCGCATACTCTGTCCGTCAGGTCAAGTGATACAAATTCAAAGAGCAATGTATGGGCGATACACAACTAATTATTGCGGCTGGAATTTCCTTCAAGGACGTTGTAACTCGCACTCTAGCAGATCTTTACATGAAGTAAAGTTAAGGTGCCAGAACAAGAGATGGTGTAGTGTGAGTGCTGTTAACGGGGTGTTTGGTGATCCTTGCTATGGAACGAGAAAATATTTAGAAGTTGATTATTCCTGCAGGTTAGTTATGTCTAATTGAAGGAGAATTGCAGCGAATACAAGTTGTTGAAATTGTAAATTTCTAATTCAGTTTAATTTGAAAAAAAAAATCACAAAATTTAATTTTGTTCTTAGTTCGTACCTCGTGTGGACTTCTATGTCAGAATCACACGTGTTTTGTGACCGACCATATGTTCTTCAAAAAGGTACTGATACACTTCAAATTCTCTACTACCAGACCTGGATTTGTGATTTGGTAGCGATAATGAATTATGAATTTTTCTAATATGTTTTGACAGATTTTAATTTTGGCTTATGTTGAAAAGAAAAAAAATTAACCTTTATTTCACACAAGAGCGTCAGTACAGTTCAAAATACATTGTGTGTTAAATACACAAGAGTAGAAGAACCTTGGGGGCGAGAATAGCGCGTTAGCCTCAGCTTAATTTCGCGGTTCTAAATTCTTTACTGGGTGTGAATTTCTCTACATCATCTAGCGCAAATTTTTTTTGTAGTCTTTAGTTCTTTTGTCGCTTGGCTTTTTTACTTTATGTTTAGCTTCATGATTTTGACTTAAATTTGATTGAAGTCGTCCTCTATTGTTTTACGCTACCTAATATTATTCAGACTAGCCAAGCTCGATCCCAGAACCTTTTACCGTGACGCCGATTTCGCTAAAACTATCAAAAAGCGAGTGCCGTTGAGAAAGAAAAAGTTCTGCGGACGAGGTTGCAGCATAACGTTTTATTTGGAAAAAAGAGGATTGACCGCTGGTATTAGGGCGCTAGCGAAATTGATAAAAGAACCACGTGTCAAAACAAATGAGCACTCTCAAATAATTTTGTCTATGGTTAATCAATACAAAAAAAGGATGAGATCTATTGAAAAAATCAAAATAACAAGTTATGGCATTTCGGGTGTCGTACATCCATTTTCAAGTGTCACAGTTTTCAACAAAGTTTGGTTATATAAGTAATCGCGTCCATAGTTACAAGTAACTATGGGAATAATAAATATAAAACAGATAAATGATTAAAAGATATAATGGTGTTGAAGTTACGGGACTCGTAAGATACTCTAAGGAATTAATTTTCGCGAGAACTAATTGTCTCTAATTTCGCGAAAAATAAATTTGATGCCTTTTTTCGTTTGTTAATTTACAGTGTTTTTCAAGGGTGTTTGTGTAGGAGACGTTAAATAAAAGACTACAGGAGCTGAAATTCACGTATACTTTAAGTATTCACATTTATTTCTCGCGGCGAATTTGAACATGTGTGAACATAATGTGAAAACATGAATTTTAATTGACAAACTTTTCATAATCTATCATTTCACAACATAAATTACAAACATAAAATAAAGCTAATAGTATTAAGTCCTAGTTGCTAACCGGTAGTGCCTGTTTAATAATTATTGCTAATTGGACAAAACTTGAACGATATGTGAAAAAATATTTTTTTACTTAACTCTCAAATCTGTTACCTGCCAGCCACTAACTAGCAATACATACTTTTAGTGATCCTTTATAACTAGATCTATCCTCCCAGATCCACTAGGAGAATAGACAAGGCAAAGCTTCCTTTTGAAACACACTCGTCGTGGCTACTGACACTGCTCTTCTTTTTACCCTTAAACTATACTTTATTATTCCGATCTGTTTTTACAGTTTGTACTTTAGTCAACGGTGGTTACAGTAAGTGGGGAACGTATGGCGTTTGCTCTGTTAAATGTGGAGGGGGAATGCAGTCACGAAGAAGAACGTGTACGAATCCTTCTCCTCGATATTGAGGATTAGATTGTACACGACTGGGAACTGCTTGCAATCAACATGCCTGTCCAAGTAAGCGCTTTGGATAGTACTAATTTAATCTTACTGATCTTATTTACCAACACATATGTCCTCTGTTGACATCCTATCCGTTATTTTCTTAGTTTTGCTAAAGAGAGTTTGTCAGGACAAAACTCTAAAAATCAAATGTGCCTCCGTTTACGTCGTAAGAAATCATTTCGCATTGTATGGACGAACTTCAAAACATCACTGTGGATGGAGATTCTACAACAGTAGGAAATGCAGATCCCGGTCTTCATATTATCAAACTGCAGGTTTTTGCAATAACAAGAGAGTATGTTCTATTCCGGCAACAAATAAAGTGTATGGCAACCCTGTTTTGGAACTCGAAAATATCTAGAAGTCAAGTACTCCTGCGAGTAAGTGAATAAGCCTTTTGAGAACGAAAAGGTACGGTTGAGCCCATATCGTCCCATATTTTAGCCCAAATTTTAAAAAATGAAAGTATATCTTATCAAAATATTCCGTTTTTCCTTTTAGATGTATCTTTATTATATTTATTTTAGGCCCAAACAATCTGGTCTTCGCCACAAACGAGTATGCCAAGACAAAACCATGACAATCAACTGTGGAAGGAAGAGAATTCATATTAAGGGTGCAAATTATGGTCGCACTTCAAGAAGATACTGCGGTTACAAAATCTTTTATCAGTCAAACTGTGTCGCCAAATCATCCTCGCGTGTTGTGACGTCACGATGTGAAAATAAGAAACGATGTATCGTGAAAGCATCAAACAAAGTTTTTGGTAATCCATGCTTTCTCACGTTGAAGTACTTGGAAGTGTCGTATACTTGCAAATAAAATTTTTGTTGCTGCAGATTAAACATTTTGCTGTTGCTTATAAATGCGGGGTATATTGTATAATGGCTTTAAGTGACAGAACCTTATTTTTTTATGCTGTCATTAAAATTTGTAAATCTGTGGTCGGGTCGTTGTTCTAGAAAGAAAATCTTTCCTCAAATATTCTCATTTCAATGTGCACTATACCCGGTTTGTCTTTAATACCAGAATGGGAATCTACACGCTTAACACAATTATACTAGATTAGTGCGGACCAAATAGTGATTTTGTTGTTAAGCGATTATCTGCAGTACGAAAGGTCATGCGTGAGTCTTGTAAGACTATAAAATATAAATCATCAACCCGTTCTGCTTAGTATTAAGCATGACATAGCAATGCTAGTAAGCAATATGGAGGTATGTTGGATAAATAAGGTACCAATAATAGCCTGATCAAAACTGAAACTTGTTAGATTGTCGTTAATTCATAATCTTTGACAAGAATTCCATCTCACAGGTTTGCCCTGCCGTACACACTAAGATACACGTCTTGCAAAGGCGACATTGCAAATAATCACATTTTTTAAAAGTGGACAGTCTTTCTGGAGACTCAGATAACGTGATATATCGAGGATGTACTTAACAAAGATTAAGGCCAAGTAAAGGGTAACAAATTCAAAAGCGCCGTTAACAGTTTCAGTGATATTAATTTAAAGTTAAAGAAACTTAAGCTTTAAAATCTGTATTGTGTCTGCGTGGAAATCAAGTGGTGCTACAAAAGGCACTAAACACGTAGAGATATTCACAAAGTATTGACGCAACATGTATGTACCACGAGCGAGTTCCAGCGCATATTACAACCTCTGGTAGGTATCTACTGTGGCGTATTTCTTGATTTTATTTAAAAGATTTTACGCACACAAACATTTGTAAATTCATTCAGAGATCTTTTTTTATAAGATGTCTTTGGTATCCTACGATGTTACTTCTCATCCTCAGCCCAGAATACCACCTATAACAACACATCAAGAAAATGAGAAACTGCCTTTGTTAAACGCATTTGACGAAAATTTAGACAATTTCGTCCTAATAACTCTTACCACTTTATATTCTATAACATTTTTTCCGAAGGTCTATGTTCTATATCGGAGTCTGAAGAGATTCAAAAATTCAATGGACAAAATAATTAAAAATAACAAGGAAATTGTACTGCATAGAAATACTGCTAATGCAAAGTAATTATTTTGAAAAAACATATTTTTTCACGCAAATGAGCATTTTGTGATTTGAAATGTGCGCAACTGATTATGGTCAATGAGATGTAAATTATTTGTAGATATCCCCGTACTGACGCTCATTCTGATAACTATCACCTTACAAAAGACTAAATTCAGGGGGCTAGGCAACACATCATTGAAATCCTATATAAAGGGATGAATTAAAATCAATTTCGGTGTGGTAATAGGCTACTTCTTCTTCCGGTAGTCATTATCTAGAAAGATCTAGAAAGATGGTAAATTTGCGATTATCATTCGTCATTCTTTTCATTTTTTTCATGTACATGAACTCTGGTAAGATTTTCATTCTTGTCTCAACCTTAAACAATAATTTTTAACACAGTATGATGTAACTAACTTCGTATTCACGTCATTCTGTTGTTGTTGTTGTTGTTTTGCATCAAATGCTGAACGGAAGTTTGAGTTTAAATAACACAAAGTAAAAATTTACTTTTTAGGTTTTGCCAAGAGTACAAAGCGTGTGTGCGAGCATACAACAATGCGCATACTCTGTCCGTCAGGTCAAGTGATACAAATTCAAAGAGCAATGTATGGGCGATACACAACTAATTATTGCGGCTGGAATTTCCTTCAAGGACGTTGTAACTCGCACTCTAGCAGATCTTTACATGAAGTAAAGTTAAGGTGCCAGAACAAGAGATGGTGTAGTGTGAGTGCTGTTAACGGGGTGTTTGGTGATCCTTGCTATGGAACGAGAAAATATTTAGAAGTTGATTATTCCTGCAGGTTAGTTATGTCTAATTGAAGGAGAATTGCAGCGAATACAAGTTGTTGAAATTGTAAATTTCTAATTCAGTTTAATTTGAAAAAAAAAATCACAAAATTTAATTTTGTTCTTAGTTCGTACCTCGTGTGGACTTCTATGTCAGAATCACACGTGTTTTGTGACCGACCATATGTTCTTCAAAAAGGTACTGATACACTTCAAATTCTCTACTACCAGACCTGGATTTGTGATTTGGTAGCGATAATGAATTATGAATTTTTCTAATATGTTTTGACAGATTTTAATTTTTGGCTTATGTTGAAAAGAAAAAAAATTAACCTTTATTTCACACAAGAGCGTCAGTACAGTTCAAAATACATTGTGTGTTAAATACACAAGAGTAGAAGAACCTTGGGGGCGAGAATAGCGCGTTAGCCTCAGCTTAATTTCGCGGTTCTAAATTCTTTACTGGGTGTGAATTTCTCTACATCATCTAGCGCAAATTTTTTTTGTAGTCTTTAGTTCTTTTGTCGCTTGGCTTTTTTACTTTATGTTTAGCTTCATGATTTTGACTTAAATTTGATTGAAGTCGTCCTCTATTGTTTTACGCTACCTAATATTATTCAGACTAGCCAAGCTCGATCCCAGAACCTTTTACCGTGACGCCGATTTCGCTAAAACTATCAAAAAGCGAGTGCCGTTGAGAAAGAAAAAGTTCTGCGGACGAGGTTGCAGCATAACGTTTTATTTGGAAAAAAGAGGATTGACCGCTGGTATTAGGGCGCTAGCGAAATTGATAAAAGAACCACGTGTCAAAACAAATGAGCACTCTCAAATAATTTTGTCTATGGTTAATCAATACAAAAAAAGGATGAGATCTATTGAAAAAATCAAAATAACAAGTTATGGCATTTCGGGTGTCGTACATCCATTTTCAAGTGTCACAGTTTTCAACAAAGTTTGGTTATATAAGTAATCGCGTCCATAGTTACATGGGAATAATAAATATAAAACAGATAAATGATTAAAAGATATAATGGTGTTGAAGTTACGGGACTCGTAAGATACTCTAAGGAATTAATTTTCGCGAGAACTAATTGTCTCTAATTTCGCGAAAAATAAATTTGATGCCTTTTTTCGTTTGTTAATTTACAGTGTTTTTCAAGGGTGTTTGTGTAGGAGACGTTAAATAAAAGACTACAGGAGCTGAAATTCACGTATACTTTAAGTATTCACATTTATTTCTCGCGGCGAATTTGAACATGTGTGAACATAATGTGAAAACATGAATTTTAATTGACAAACTTTTCATAATCTATCATTTCACAACATAAATTACAAACATAAAATAAAGCTAATAGTATTAAGTCCTAGTTGCTAACCGGTAGTGCCTGTTTAATAATTATTGCTAATTGGACAAAACTTGAACGATATGTGAAAAAATATTTTTTTACTTAACTCTCAAATCTGTTACCTGCCAGCCACTAACTAGCAATACATACTTTTAGTGATCCTTTATAACTAGATCTATCCTCCCAGATCCACTAGGAGAATAGACAAGGCAAAGCTTCCTTTTGAAACACACTCGTCGTGGCTACTGACACTGCTCTTCTTTTTACCCTTAAACTATACTTTATTATTCCGATCTGTTTTTACAGTTTGTACTTTAGTCAACGGTGGTTACAGTAAGTGGGGAACGTATGGCGTTTGCTCTGTTAAATGTGGAGGGGGAATGCAGTCACGAAGAAGAACGTGTACGAATCCTTCTCCTCGATATTGAGGATTAGATTGTACACGACTGGGAACTGCTTGCAATCAACATGCCTGTCCAAGTAAGCGCTTTGGATAGTACTAATTTAATCTTACTGATCTTATTTACCAACACATATGTCCTCTGTTGACATCCTATCCGTTATTTTCTTAGTTTTGCTAAAGAGAGTTTGTCAGGACAAAACTCTACAAATCAAATGTGCCTCCGTTTACGTCGTAAGAAATCATTTCGCATTGTATGGACGAACTTCAAAACATCACTGTGGATGGAGATTCTACAACAGTAGGAAATGCAGATCCCGGTCTTCATATTATCAAACTGCAGGTTTTTGCAATAACAAGAGAGTATGTTCTATTCCGGCAACAAATAAAGTGTATGGCAACCCTGTTTTGGAACTCGAAAATATCTAGAAGTCAAGTACTCCTGCGAGTAAGTGAATAAGCCTTTTGAGAACGAAAAGGTACGGTTGAGCCCATATCGTCCCATATTTTAGCCCAAATTTTAAAAAATGAAAGTATATCTTATCAAAATATTCCGTTTTTCCTTTTAGATGTATCTTTATTATATTTATTTTAGGCCCAAACAATCTGGTCTTCGCCACAAACGAGTATGCCAAGACAAAACCATGACAATCAACTGTGGAAGGAAGAGAATTCATATTAAGGGTGCAAATTATGGTCGCACTTCAAGAAGATACTGCGGTTACAAAATCTTTTATCAGTCAAACTGTGTCGCCAAATCATCCTCGCGTGTTGTGACGTCACGATGTGAAAATAAGAAACGATGTATCGTGAAAGCATCAAACAAAGTTTTTGGTAATCCATGCTTTCTCACGTTGAAGTACTTGGAAGTGTCGTATACTTGCAAATAAAATTTTTGTTGCTGCAGATTAAACATTTTGCTGTTGCTTATAAATGCGGGGTATATTGTATAATGGCTTTAAGTGACAGAACCTTATTTTTTTATGCTGTCATTAAAATTTGTAAATCTGTGGTCGGGTCGTTGTTCTAGAAAGAAAATCTTTCCTCAAATATTCTCATTTCAATGTGCACTATACCCGGTTTGTCTTTAATACCAGAATGGGAATCTACACGCTTAACACAATTATACTAGATTAGTGCGGACCAAATAGTGATTTTGTTGTTAAGCGATTATCTGCAGTACGAAAGGTCATGCGTGAGTCTTGTAAGACTATAAAATATAAATCATCAACCCGTTCTGCTTAGTATTAAGCATGACATAGCAATGCTAGTAAGCAATATGGAGGTATGTTGGATAAATAAGGTACCAATAATAGCCTGATCAAAACTGAAACTTGTTAGATTGTCGTTAATTCATAATCTTTGACAAGAATTCCATCTCACAGGTTTGCCCTGCCGTACACACTAAGATACACGTCTTGCAAAGGCGACATTGCAAATAATCACATTTTTTAAAAGTGGACAGTCTTTCTGGAGACTCAGATAACGTGATATATCGAGGATGTACTTAACAAAGATTAAGGCCAAGTAAAGGGTAACAAATTCAAAAGCGCCGTTAACAGTTTCAGTGATATTAATTTAAAGTTAAAGAAACTTAAGCTTTAAAATCTGTATTGTGTCTGCGTGGAAATCAAGTGGTGCTACAAAAGGCACTAAACACGTAGAGATATTCACAAAGTATTGACGCAACATGTATGTACCACGAGCGAGTTCCAGCGCATATTACAACCTCTGGTAGGTATCTACTGTGGCGTATTTCTTGATTTTATTTAAAAGATTTTACGCACACAAACATTTGTAAATTCATTCAGAGATCGCAAAATTTAGAACAACAAAATCACAACACAAGATACATATTGTATATCTTATATTTTTTATTACGAGATAACATTAGGTTATCAATAATTTTTTTTATAAAATGTCTTTGGTATCCTAGGATTAACCATCGAATGTATATGTAGCAATCTAAGTAAGGCACTTCTGATCCTCCGTCCACAATACCACTATATCAAAGACGAAATAAGAAACCTTCTTTGCTATAAACTTCTTCCAGCAGAAACCAGCAAAAAT
Organism: Hydractinia echinata; assembly: GCA_030067915.1. Classification (NCBI taxonomy): domain Eukaryota; kingdom Metazoa; phylum Cnidaria; class Hydrozoa; order Anthoathecata; family Hydractiniidae; genus Hydractinia; species Hydractinia echinata. Next base: position 1,625,881 of record JASGCC010000066.1, read on the forward strand.
TTATCGGATTCGACGAAAATTTAGACAATTTCGTCCTAATAACTCATACCACTTCATATTCAATAACCTTTTTATCCGAAGGTTCATGATCTGATTAATCTGAGCCTGGAGAGATTCAAAAATTCAACGGCCAAAAAACCAGAACTTAACAAGGGAATTGTACTACATAGAATTACTGCTAATGCGAAGTAATTATTTTGAAAAAAACATATTTTTTTACGCAAATAAGCATTTTGTGATTTGAAATGAGCGGAACTGATTATGGTCAATGGAAAGTAAATTATTTGTAGATATCCCCCGTACTGACGGTGATTCTGGTAACTACCACCTTACAAAAGACTAAATTCAGGGGGTAAGAAAACACAGCATCGAAATCCTATATGAAGGGATGAAATTAAATCAATTTCGGTGTGGTAGTAGGTTACTTCTTCCTGCGGTAGTCGTTATCTAGAAAAATCTGGTGAATGGTGAATTTGCGATTATCCTTCGTGGTTCTTTTCAAAGATCTCCTTGGCCTTTCACCACGAGATATCGCAAGCTCGCAGCTTTTGATACGCTTCTATGATGTGTTTCAAATCGAAGATAATCCGGCAAAACACGTGAACAAGGACTTGTCTATGTTTTTATCTCCTTCTAAAGTTCTACAGGAAATTTTTATGGATGGAACTATCAGAAATCCTAGCGAGAAGTTAATTAAAGGAAATAATGAGGTTCGGGATGATCCAAAACTGATCGAAGAACCTGTGACCAGTAACTCTGAAGCAATAGAAAATTCAAAAATCCTGGAGGATTATGCTGAAAAGACTTTCGAAACAACTGAAGAATCTGATCTTTCTGAAAATAACCCCTATGTACAGTATGACCAGTTTGAAAGCAACGAATCCCAAGAATGCCTCTTTAATGAATATATTTTTCCAGAATGTGAAATTCTCTCATCAATCACATATGATCGAAACCGTGAAATCAACACTGATCTATGGTTGGACCATCTATTTGAAAAGCACCAAGATGGATTAAAAAAATTTGTTCAAATCTTCGTTCTGAACGCCAAGTTTATGGGCATTTACTTCGAAACAGAAGAAACATTCCACATTGCGCA